>BLSH010498043.1:209760-229162 GCA_018402905.1 Glandirana rugosa
CTGTTGCCCCACAGGAGGGTTTTCCTTAGGGGTTTGCGCCCTTACTGGACTGCGCTCTTCTCCTTTTTCGAACATACCCTGGAAATACCTGTTCCACAAACTCCGGAGGTTGGTCTACTTGGTGTATTAAATGAACTGGTACACCAAACTCATGCTAGAACACTACTCCGTGTATTGTTATTTTTTGCTAGGAAATTGATTTTACTGAAATGGAAAGATGCATTAGCCCCCGATGTGCAACTATTATATCGCATGGTAAATAAAGCCCTACCCATATATAAGCTTATCTATGCGGGCAGAGCGTGTCCGAAAATTTTTTACAAGATCTGGCAACCTTGGCTGGACATTGGGGATTCCTTTTGGGAGGACACCCCGTTGTCCCAGCAGTAGGGGGGTAGTGGATGGCTGACTAGTGCCTGGGTGACTGTGTAATGGGGTCGGTTGAAGACGTCTGTCATTTTCCCCCCTCCCCCTTTGTTGGGGGAGTTCTCCTATAACGGCAAGGAGCTGGTGAGGTGAGATGTATGGGTGAGGACCTGAAGAGTGGATGGTGTGTGTGTGGGTGAGTGTTAGTTGAAATTTATTTTTTGTTTTTTGGGTTATAGTATAGTTTTTGTGTTTCTGTACACTCCTTTGACCTCCTGTACCGATCCGGCTGGGTCGGAGGGGCAGGTTTTGGTTAAACTCCTCTAACTGCCCCCCTTTTACAAAGGGGATGGCGGACTATTACTGTGAGATATGTTGTTGGCCATGTTCGGCCCTGGTTTGGTTGTAATCTGTATATCTCCTTGCCATGTGTTTTTACGACTAATGTAACTATTGTAATTATACTTTGTCAAAAATTAATAAAAACATACTTTAAAAAAAAAAATATTGCTTTAATTTGCATCTCTAGTATTATATTGGTTAATTTAGTGTTTTGTTGTTTCAAGTGAGAACAGTAGAGAGTGGTCTGACCTCTACAAGAGTCATTCCCCTGATCTCCTGCGCCCCACTCTCATGGGCAGGGCTGATACCTGTGAAAACTTTAGTTGAGCTCATAAGACATTTCATGTTATTTATTTGTGTATGATATTTGCTTGGTTGTGTGAATTACTTTGAGTTGTTATTTCTATTCTTTTGAGATAAAGAATCTGACTTGATACATAATTTGATTGTAAACACTACTATTTTCATGTGAATTGGTGTGGTCTACTATTTGTCATTTCTTAAAGAAAAACTCACAGAATGAGTGAACCCAGTGTGTAAGAGGTGGCAGAGGACTCACAAAGTCAGAGAAACCAGAGGGGTAGTGAATTACTCAGAGACTGAGGGTGCAGAACCTGCAACTGGATGATCGAGTGTTGTTGAGGAATCTGAAAGTCCCTGGGAAGCATCAGCTAGCTGATCTGTGGAAATCCCAGCTCTATATTGTCTGTAAGCAGTTGCTTGAATTGCTGGTATACCAGATCCTCTGAGAAGGAAAATCCAGCCCATTAATAACTTGGAACCATAATCACATCTTACCACTCGCAGAAGCAGCTCGTGTGTGTGTGACTAATGCGGGTCAGATCCTTGCCCTTGTCACCAACTCGTGACTGGTCAACCTCACACTATGCTGTCACTGATTCACAACAATGACACTCTCAGCCTCACCCTTCACAAAGATTTTCCAGGTTGTGGGACCACAATCTAAGTGCCAGCAGACTGAGAGTGATTGTTACTGGGTTAAATTAACTAAGCAATTAACCCTTTAACCTGCCACCAATGACTTTTAGCGAAAGAAAAAACTTTCACAAGATTAGCAATACAATTATTATTTTAAAATAAAAGTCTGTAACACACACACTGTCACCACAGACAGGTATAGTCAGAGATTTACACTACAGTAGGACTCTTCAAGCAACAGGGACTCTTATAGTTTGTGTTAGAGCAATAGAGACAGTTTTAACATTTTTCAAAATATGGTTTAATAATGAAAAGGTAAAAAAATGGTGCAAAATAAACTATTTACAGAAAAGGGGTCTTAAAAGAAACAAAGAGACAATAATGCAACAAAGAAATAAAAAGGAGTTGAAAATGAATGCTTGCAAGTCATAGTTTCAGCAGACTTCAGTCAATGAGCAAGGTGAAATATTGGCTCTCCTAACTTGACAGATCTTACTTGGTTTGATGGTACAGGAGAGCTGTCAAATGTGCTTGCAATCCCCTTTTTTCACTGACAGCAAGGGGGTGTTGACAGAGACCATCTGACCAAGTAAGCGGCTGAGGAGTGGCCATGGATGTCACTGTGTTTATGACTGTATCGTGGCCCTCCCTTACACACAGTTTTATACCGATATTAACCATTTCAGCCCTGGAAGGATTTTACACTTTAGGACCAGAGAACTTTTTGCGATTCGGCACTGCGTCGCTTTAACTGACAATTCCGCGGTTTAATCAGCGTTTATTGATTTGCGCAAAAGTTGCCGCGTTTACGGGTGATGAGAATTAATTTCTGGAGTTTTTATTTTTTATTTTTTGCTAGTAACGGCAGCGATTTGCGATTTTTAGCGGTACTGCGATATTGCGGCAGACATGTTGGACCATTTTGACACTTTTTTGGGACCATTGGCATTTATACAGCGATCAATGCTATAAAAATGCACTGATTACTGTGTAAATGCCATTGGCAGTGAAGGGGTTAACCCGCAGGGGGCGCTCTAAGGGTTAACTGTGTTCCCTGGGCGTGTTCTAACTGTGTGTGGGCTGCCCTGGCTGGGGAAAGGGGATGATCACGGCTTCCATATACAGGAAGCCTGTCATCATCGCCCTTTCCCCTCTAACAGAACAGAGATCCGTGTTTACATACACGGACCTCCGTTCTTTCACTGCGGGGGGGCCATCGCGGGTAGCCGGCCGCGATCGAGTCTGCCCTACCTGCTCCCCGGCCCCCCCCTCACACAGTGAGCTCGCGAGCGCCCCTCCGGCGGCGCGCACGCGCTCACAGCACTAGTTATCGCAGCCGCCGTCGTATGACGGTGGTTTGTGATAACGAGCCACTCTGTCGCCGTCAGACTGCGGTCGGCAAGTGGTTAATATCTTCAAATATCTACAGCAGGGGCGTTGCTAGGTGGGGAAAGGACCAAGGGCTCCAGCCCGAAGAAATGCGGTGCGCGAAGTGCGCCGCGGCAGAAAAATGGGTGTGGGCGTGGTAAAGGGGGCGTGGCTTTAGAGGGTGTGTCTTGCGTCTGAGATGAACAGAAGAAAGAAAGAGGGATGGAGGGACAGCAGGCCCAGATCCTGCACCACAATAGCAATATGTGTATTCCAGAAAGTTTAACAATGAGCAAATAAAGAAACTCCATACACCTGGTGTTGGCGCTTCAATCATCCCGGCACCATGGTTGGTATGGTGTGAGGATGATTGAAGCGCATTATTTCTATTATTACATTGTAATATAAAATGAAATAGTTCAACTCACAATAATGCAGAATAAGTGGGAGTCCCAAGCGTGTCACTTACCACTGTCACCTGCTACCAGATGCCTTCAGGTGTCCCCAGCGGAGTCCCTCCTTCCATCATGTGCCCCCAGTGGAGTCCCTCCTCCCATCAGGTGCCCCCAGCGGAGTTCCTCCTTCCATCAGGTGCCCCCAGCGGAGTGTCCCTCCTTACATCACAGGTATCCCCCCCCAGCGGAGTGCCTCCTTACACAGGTGTCCCCCAGCAGAGTGCCTCCTTACACAGGTGTCCCCCAGCAGAGTGCCTCCTTACACAGGTCTCCCCCAGCAGAGTGTCTCCTTACACAGGCGTCCCCCAGCAGAGTGCCTTCTTACACAGGTGTCCCCAAGCAGAGTGCCTCCTTACACAGGTGTCCCCCAGCAGAGTGCCTCCTTACACAGGTTTCCCCCAGCAGAGTGCCTCCTTACACAGGTGTCCCCCAGCGGAGTCCCTCCTTACACAAGTGTCCCTCAGCGGAGTGTCCCTCCTTACACAGGTGTCCCCCAGCAGAGTGCCTTCTTACGCAGGTGTCCCCCAGCAGAGTGCCTCCTTACACAGGTGTCCCTCAGTGGAGTGTCCCTCCTTACACAGGTGTCCCCCAGTGGAGTCCCTCCTTACACAGGTGTCCCCAGCAGAGTCCCTCCTTACACAGGTGTCCCCCAGCGGAGTCCCTCCTTACACAGGTATCCCCCAGCGGAGTGCCTCCTTACACAGGTGTCCCCCAGCAGAGTGCCTCCTTACACAGGTGTCCCCCAGCAGAGTGTCTCTCCTTACTTACTTACAGGAGAGAGCTGATGTGGCCGGGCAGTGAGAGATGCTCCCGCCACACCACTGACTTTGTAGAGGCCAGGTGGAAGAACAGTGATGCGGGGCGGGCAGAGAGAGATGATTACATCTCTGCTCACTCGCCCCGCTCTTTCGCGGCTCTGTAAAGCCGCCCACCCGCGGCTCTGTGAAGCCACCTGCCCGCGGCTCTGTCAACCTGTCCGCCTGTGGCTCTGTCAACCTGCTCGCCTGTGGCTCTGTCAAGCCGCCCTTTCGCAGCTCTGTCAAGCCGCCCATCCGCGGCTCTGTCAAGCCGCCCGCCTGTGGCTCTGTTAAGCCGCCCGCCCTTGGCTCTGTCAAGCCACTCGCTTTAACTGACAATTGCGCGGTCGTGCGATGCTGTAACCAAACGAAATTGGCGTCCTTTTTTTCCCCACAAATAGAGCTTTCTTTTGGTGGTATTTGATCACCTCTGTGTCATTTCTGATCACCGCTATAAACAAAAAAAGAGCGACAATTTTGCAATAAAAACAATATTTCTTACTTTTTGCTAAAATGCAAATCCAAAAAAATAAATTAAAAAAATATATGTAAAGGAATGGAGATGGTGGTAGTGGCGCTGCCCCAATAAAAGTTTTTTAAAATATAAAAGTGTATGGTTTAGTAAACCATGTGCTATACAGGCGGTCCCCGGGTTACAAACAAGATAGGGACTGTAGGTTTGTTTATACGTCAAATTTGTTTGTAAGTGGGAACAGGTACATTTTTTAAGTGTAGCTTCAGCCAAAACAAATATTTTTAAGCTTTTTGGATAGCATAGGGAAGGGTTAACACCCCTGTAATGTTTGTTTTGCTGTCTATGTTTCTGTTCAGAAGATTTCACCTCACTTCCTGTCCCAATGATAATTGGATTTTGAAAATTTTGGGTTGTTGTGGAAACAAACCTTGGTGATAAAGCATCAGGGGAGACACCTTTTTCCCATAATAACTCTTACAGGAGTGAATTTCCCTTCCTAGGGGGAGATTTCCTCTCACTTCCTGTTGTCTCCCTCCGTTTGTAAGTAGGAGTCGTTCATAAGTCAGATGTTAATAACTAGGGGACTGCCTGTAATCAGAGTGTTAGAAAAGTGCTAAGTGCAAAGGATTATAAATTTTCCAGGATGCGGGAGATCAATATTGTATGGTATGAAAACACTTTTAGTAGTATTGTAAAACTTGAAATTGTTAACATGCTAACTGCAAAAAATTATAAATTTTCCAGGATGCAGGATATGATTATTTTATAAAATGTGAACACACTTAGTGAAGTTAAAAACAATTAAAATATCAGAAACAATCGTGACACAAGTGTCTGTGAGGTAAGTGAATTTATATAAATAGTAAAAAACTTTTTCACAGCAATCGGACCGTTTAAATCAGAGTTCAAGCCCGGTATTCAATTCAGTGATACCATTATAAGGTGTCTCATGCACAGAGTCAATAGTAACCAGGAACTAGGTGGAGGGTGCTGGAGTGGTGAGGAAAGTGCTCCCCTCCAAAAAACACCCCACTCACTGCGTAACCAGGTTTTGGGTTGCCGATTCTTCAGATATGATGTCCGCTCATCCATGCAAGTGTAGATGCCATAAGGGAAATATAATATTTCATGGAGATTTTAAGAAGAGTAGCAAAGGTTTAGTTTAGGAGCAGGCAAGTAGTAACTCACATTTAGTGTAGGGGAAGTCAGGATCGAATGACCGGAACTTCCTGCGTTCCAGCGTGGTAGCGACCGGAAGTGCGATAGACGTTGGCTCAGCTCCGACTGACGCGTTTCGTCATCACGGACGTCATCAGAGGCGGTGCTAGCCAGTTCTGCACTCCGGTCTTTTATAGGCAAGCTCTTGGTCACCTGATCCCGGTGGCCATCTTGGTACACCAAGAGTGAAGCCAGCCGGTATGCATCATTGTTCCCGACCGACAAAAAGCATACATTGACATTTCAGATACAATATATATGTGGATTTAAAACAACAATTTATTAATATCCTAAAACAATGATTAAAACTTAAAATAAAAGAGAAGAATTTATAAAAAAGGGGGTTTTTTGATCTAGTGATATAATGCGAGGATAAAGTCAAAGTTAGAGTAGAAAAGGCAACGAGGGGAATTGTGTTAGGTGAGGAAACAACTGAAGGGTTATTGCATGAAAAATGGTTGATGAACTATTAAGAATCGGAGTGGAGTTGTATGTTCATTCAGAGTCCATAATGGGTCAGAGGCACGTTTGCGTTTAATCAGGGAATATCGATGAATGCATACTAGTTATATATGGGATTGCGCTACGATCGGATATGATCGTTTAAGGAGGATATCGGTCTTTATATGGGCCAGGATTTATAAATTAGTTCTCTAGACCCAGAATCCAGTGGGTGCATATGGATGTGTATATATAATGTAAACCAATTATATTTGTGACTTATACAATGTTTAAATAATTCATTATGTGCTACATCCAAAAATTAAAATTACACGGGAGGCTTAAATATTTTGTGTATAAAACCAATACTGTATAAGCAAATTTTGTATAGATGTTTGACTAAAAGCGTAATATTTAAAATGAGATAAAACGGGAGGCATAAAATTATTAATTAAAACGGAAGGCATGGACTATTTGCATATAAAACCAGTAACTTCTTTAAATAATATATGTCATCATTTGGATAGACAATATATCGACATTATGTATGTAAACATTTGAATAGACGATATATGTTGTACCTTTTACAATTTTAGTATGGGTACCTCAGTGTGTTGTATATGACCAGATAGATGGTATCTTTTCCGAGGGGCCAGTTTGTATTTCCTATGAATGTACATTGTTAGTGTTCAGGCTTAGATTTATTGTGCACTCAGTAAGGGGGGTATGTTTACTTTATTCGTTAGTAATGAAACAGTTTAGGTCAATGTCAATGTTCAGACCTTTAGGCTGCATAGAGTCCAAGGTATAAATCCATCTCGTTTCATTTTGCGATACTAATTTGTTCCTATCTCCACCTCTCCAGTACTCTTTTATATGATCAATACCGTAGAAGATCATGACACCTGGGTCCCTCTTATGCGCCACTTTAAAGTGCCTGGAAAGGCTGTGGTTGGAATAGCCTTTTTTGATGTTTCGTATGTGTTCCCCAATTCTGACCCAAAGGGGTCTCGTGGTTCTTCCCACATACTGGTACCGACAGGGACACTCAATTACGTACGTAACGTGGGAGCTCTTGCAGGTTATTAACTGATTAATTTTGAATTTCTTCCCTGTGGACGTTGAGTAGAAGCATTCTTTTTTCCTTGATTGAGGTTTGCTCTTTTTGCATGGTAAACATTGTTGGCAGCGAATGAACCCCTTTAGGTTGCGGAATAATTCTATCCTTTTTGGGGGGTTGACCACGTTGTGGACTAGTTTAGTCCCCATATTTGGGGCTCTCCGATAGATAAACCTAGGTTTGTTAGGTAACAAATTCCTAAGGGTCCTATCAGATTTTAGGATAGGCCAGTGCTTTTTAATAATGCTTTCAAGTTGTCTGTATTGTTTGTTGTATCCCGTGGAGAAGGCAAATTCTCCTTTATTCTTTTTTGTATTTATAGATTTCTCCAGCATCCTCCTACGGTCCATGGTGCTTATTTCCTTCTTTAATTTTTTCAAATCTTTTTCTTTATATCCCTTTTCTACAAATTTGCTGATAAGAGTATCTGCTTGTGTGTCATAATCGGTCATAAGACTGCAGTTTCTCCTGATCCTCATCAGCTGCCCTTTCGGGACGTTCCTGATCCACTGTGGATGATGACAGCTCTTGGTTGGAATATAGCCGTTTCTATGCGTTTTTTTAAAAAAATGTTTTAGTGTGTAGTTGATTGTTGTCTTTAAAGATTTTTAGGTCCAAGTAATGTACTTCTTTCTTATTCCAGGACCCTGTGAACTTTATCCCAAAAGGGTTGTTATTTATTTCATGAAAAAATTCCTCCAAGCTGGATTCTGTGCCCCTCCAGATTAAAATAATATCGTCTATGTATCGTCTATAAAACATTAAATTAGGTATGTCATTTTTAAAAATTGATTGTTCCTCCCATCTACTCATAAAAATGTTGGCTACGCTGGGGGCATATTTAGCCCCCATAGCAACTCCCTTGGTTTGGGCATAAAATGCCCCCTCATGCCAGAAATAGTTTTGGCCCATAGCCAGATGTAGTCCTTCAAGTAAAAATAAGATCTGCGGCTGTTTGAGGTTAGTGTACTTATGTAGTGCCCACTAACAATAGGCCTCCCTGGTGGTTTTTGTGGGTCCTTATGTATCTTTGGCAGATAATAAATTACCGGAGTTTTGGTGGCTTTGGGTAGCAAGTATTTGCCCTCCTTTTTATTGATTAGTTTTTTCTCTCTCCCTTTTTTGATGTATGCCTTGATCTTTTTAACCAGTTCCTTTTGGGGTTCTGTTTAAGTTTCTTATATGTGTCTTCCTTTTTTATCAAATTATTCATCTCGTCCTCATAATCCTGTTTATTTAATATAACGACCCCGCCCCCTTTATCGGCAGGTCTTATAATTATATTCTTTTTCTTTTCGAGTTCCCTGATGGTATTCCAGATGTTTTGGTCTATTGTTTTCTGTATCTTTAAATTTCGTATATCCTCCTCCACCATTTTCTTAAATACCTCCAGGCTCTCGTTGCCTGCGATCTTAGGATTGAAAGTAGACTTGTTTCTTAGTGAAGTATGTGTAAATTCTTCTTCTCTGGTGTCAGCGTTATTCCGATCAGGTTTATTTGCAAATAATTTTTTAATATGCATTTTTCTGACAAACTTCTGAAGGTCTATGTAGGCCTCAAATTTATCCAGGTTCTTATGAGGTGCATAATTCAGTCCTAGGTCCAAGATTTTCAACTCCTCGTCTGTAAATGTAATATTACTTAAGTTAAAGATTCTCTTACCCCCGGCATGGAAGAGATGGCAGGGCCCACAAAGACCCACCCAAGGGCGAGGCCCACCCAGGGAATACGAAACATACCGGGGGGGCCCCCCAGGGAGTACGGTATGTATCAAGGGGAACACAGGGACAGACCACCCCGTACCCCGAGAGAAGTCACATGGAGACCACAGAGGAACTGGAGGGGTCCGGATCCCCCGGTGAGACAATACGGATGGAACGAAGGAAACGAAACAGAGGCAAACGAGGAGGAAAGAAGAAAAAGAAGACGTGAACATTAGGTAAGGGAATCTTTAACTTAAGTAATATTACATTTACAGACGAGGAGTTGAAAATCTTGGACCTAGGACTGAAATATGCACCTCATAAGAACCTGGATAAATTTGAGGCCTACATAGACCTTCAGAAGTTTGTCAGAAAAATGAATATTAAAAATTCTTTGCAAATAAACCTGATCGGAATAACGCAGACACCAGAGAAGAAGAATTTACACATACTTCACTAAGAAACAAGTCTACTTTCAATCCTAAGATCGCAGGCAATGAGAGCCTGGAGGTATTTAAGAAAATGGTGGAGGAGGATATACGAAATTTAAAGATACAGAAAACAAGAGACCAAAACATCTGGAATACCATCAGGGAACTCGAAAAGAAAAAGAATATAATTATAAGACCTGCCGATAAAGGGGGCGGGGTCGTTATATTAAATAAACAGGATTATGAGGACGAGATGAATAATTTGATAAAAAAGGAAGACGCATATAAGAAACTTAAACAGAACCCCAAAAAGGAACTGGTTAAAAAGATCAAGGCATACATAAAAAAAGGGAGAGAGAAAAAACTAATCAATAAAAAGGAGGGCAAATACTTGCTACCCAAAGCCACCAAAACTCAGGTAATTTATTATCTGCCAAAGATACATAAGGACCCACAAAAACCACCAGGGAGGCCTATTGTTAGTGGTATCAATTCCATCCTATCCAGATTAGGGGAATATCTGGACGAATTCCTACAGCCGATCGTCCCAAAAACCCCGGCCTATCTGAGGGACAGTATACAACTTATTACGGAGATCCAAGATATACAAGTAAGGGAGGAGGATCTGCTGGTAACCATCGACGTGGAATCTTTATATACTAATATAGCACAAGCTGATGGACTCAAGAGTGTGGAATGGGCACTACATAAGTACACTAACCTCAAACAGCCGCAGATCTTATTTTTACTTGAAGGACTACATCTGGCTATGGGCCAAAACTATTTCTGGCATGAGGGGGCATTTATGCCCAAACCAAGGGAGTTGCTATGGGGGCTAAATATGCCCCCAACGTAGCCAACATTTTTATGAGTAGATGGGAGGAACAATCAATTTTTAAAAATGACATACCTAATTTAATGTTTTATAGACGATACATAGACGATATTATTTTAATCTGGAGGGGCACAGAATCCAGCTTGGAGGAATTTTTTCATGAAATAAATAACAACCCTTTTGGGATAAAGTTCACAGGGTCCTGGAATAAGAAAGAAGTACATTACTTGGACCTAAAAATCTTTAAAGACAACAATCAACTACACACTAAAACATTTTTTTTTAAAAACGCATAGAAACGGCTATATTCCAACCAAGAGCTGTCATCAACCACAGTGGATCAGGAACGTCCCGAAAGGGCAGCTGATGAGGATCAGGAGAAACTGCAGTCTTATGACCGATTATGACACACAAGCAGATACTCTTATCAGCAAATTTGTAGAAAAGGGATATAAAGAAAAAGATTTGAAAAAATTAAAGAAGGAAATAAGCACCATGGACCGTAGGAGGATGCTGGAGAAATCTATAAATACAAAAAAGAATAAAGGAGAATTTGCCTTCTCCACGGGATACAACAAACAATACAGACAACTTGAAAGCATCATTAAAAAGCACTGGCCTATCCTAAAATCTGATAGGACCCTTAGGAATTTGTTACCTAACAAACCTAGGTTTATCTATCGGAGAGCCCCAAATATGAGGAATAAACTAGTCCACAACGTGGTCAACCCCCCAAAAAGGATAGAATTATTCCCCAACCTAAAGGGGTTCATTCGCTGCCAACAATGTTTACCATGCAAAAAGAGCAAACCTCAACCAAGGAAAAAAGAATGCTTCTACTCAACGTCCACAGGGAAGAAATTCAAAATTAATCAGTTAATAACCTGCAAGAGCTCCCACGTTACGTACGTAATTGAGTGTCCCTGTCGGTACCAGTATGTGGGAAGAACCACGAGACCCCTTTGGGTCAGAATTGGGGAACACATACGAAACATCAAAAAAGGCTATTCCAACCACAGCCTTTCCAGGCACTTTAAAGTGGCGCATAAGAGGGACCTAGGTGTCATGATCTTCTACGGTATTGATCATATAAAAGAGTACTGGAGAGGTGGAGATAGGAACAAATTAGTATCGCAAAATGAAACGAGATGGATTTATACCTTGGACTCTATGCAGCCTAAAGGTCTGAACATTGACATTGACCTCAACTGTTTCATTACTAACGAATAAAGTAAACATACCCCCCTTACTGAGTGCACAATAAATCTAAGCCTGAACACTAACCATGTACATTCATAGGAAATACAAACTGGCCCCTCGGAAAAGATACCATCTATCTGGTCATATACAACACACTGAGGTACCCATACTAAAATTGTAAAATGTACAACATATATCGTCTTTTCAAATGTTTACATAAATAATGTCGATATATTGTCTATCCAAATGATGACATATATTATTTAAAGAAGTTACTGGTTTTATATGCAAATAGTCCATGCCTTCCGTTTTAATTAATAATTTTATGCCTCCCGTTTTATCTCATTTTAAATATTACGCTTTTAGTCAAACATCTATACAAAATTTGCTTATACAGTATTGGTTTTATACACAAAATATTTAAGCCTCCCGTGTAATTTTAATTTTTGGATGTAGCACATAATGAATTATTTAAACATTGTATAAGTCACAAATATAATTGGTTTACATTATATATACACATCCTTATGCACCCACTGGATTCTGGGTCTAGAGAACTAATTTATAAATCCTGGCCCATATAAAGACCGATATCCTCCTTAAACGATCATATCCGATCGTAGCGCAATCCCATATATAACTAGTATGCATTCATCGATATTCCCTGATTAAACGCAAACGTGCCTCTGACCCATTATGGACTCTGAATGAACATACAACTCCACTCCGATTCTTAATAGTTCATCAACCATTTTTCATGCAATAACCCTTCAGTTGTTTCCTCACCTAACACAATTCCCCTCGTTGCCTTTTCTACTCTAACTTTGACTTTATCCTCGCATTATATCACTAGATCAAAAAAAACCCTTTTTTATAAATTCTTCTCTTTTATTTTAAGTTTTAATCATTGTTTTAGGATATTAATAAATTGTTGTTTTAAATCCACATATATATTGTATCTGAAATGTCAATGTATGCTTTTTGTCGGTCGGGAACAATGATGCATACCGGCTGGCTTCACTCTTGGTGTACCAAGATGGCCACCGGGATCAGGTGACCAAGAGCTTGCCTATAAAAGACCGGAGTGCAGAACTGGCTAGCACCGCCTCTGATGACGTCCGTGATGACGAAACGCGTCAGTCGGAGCTGAGCCAACGTCTATCGCACTTCCGGTCGCTACCACGCTGGAACGCAGGAAGCTCCGGTCATTCGATCCTGACTTCCCCTACACTAAATGTGAGTTACTACTTGCCTGCTCCTAAACTAAACCTTTGCTACTCTTCTTAAAATCTCCATGAAATATTATATTTCCCTTATGGCATCTACACTTGCATGGATGAGCGGACATCATATCTGAAGAATCGGCAACCCAAAACCTGGTTACGCAGTGAGTGGGGTGTTTTTTGGAGGGGAGCACTTTCCTCACCACTCCAGCACCCACCACCTAGTTCCTGGTTACTATTGACTCTGTGCATGAGACACCCTATAATGGTATCACTGAATTGAATACCTGGCTTGAACTCTGATTTAAACGGTCCGATTGCTGTGAAAAAGTTTTTTACTATTTATATAAATTCACTTACCTCACAGACACTTGTGTCACGATTGTTTCTGATATTTTAATTGTTTTTAACTTCACTAAGTGTGTTCACATATTATAAAATAATCATATCCTGCATCCTGGAAAATTTATAATTTTTTGCACTTAGCACGTTAACAATTTCAAGTTTTACAATACTACTAAAAGTGTTTTCATACCATACAATATTGATCTCCCGCATCCTGGAAAATTTATAATCCTTTGCACTTAGCACTTTTCTAATTTGTTTTTAATTTTTATTCAATGTCGCACTTAACCTGAATTAACACTCTGATTATAGCACATGGTTTACTAAATCATACACTTTTATATTTTAAAAAACTTTTATTGGGGCAGCGCCACTACCACCATCTCCATTCCTTTACATTTTCTATATAGCTTTGCTATACTTTGGTGGAGGCAGCAGCCAAGACCCATTCACACTCTTTACCCTCTAACCCTACTAGCAAGCGCCATACCACACACTTTCTTATACACATAAAAAAATATATATATTCATCGGTTTTGGCCGATTTATATTCTTCCTCATATTTTGGTAAGAAAAAATCGCAATCGGCTTAATTGATTGGTTTGCACAAAAGTCGCCGTGTTTATAAACCATGAGAATTAATTTCTGGCGGTTTTACAATTTTTTTTTTTTACTGGTAATGGCGGCAATCTGCGATTTTTATTGGGACTGCGATATTGGGGCGGACATGTCAGACATTTTTGACACTTTTTTTAGGACCAATGACATTTATAGAGCGATCGGAAATTTAAATGTCCACTGATTACTGTATAAATGCCATTGGCCGTGAAGGGGTTAACCTGGGGGAGCGCTCTAGGGGTTAACTGTGTTCCCTGGGCGTGTTCTAACTGTGAGGGGGCTAGGCTATCAGGAGCATGAGAGATCATACTGCCTGACAGCGCAGGGAACCGCCGTGTTTACATCGATGGTTCCCCGTTTTTCGGCGAACATCGGGTTCGCCCGAGCCGCGGACACACTCTTGCAGCTGCCACATTCACGAGCCGCCATTTATAGACGGCGATTTGCGAAACAGCGCCACTCTGCAGCAGTAAATGTACGCAAGCCGATCGGGAATCGGTTAAAGACCCAGAACCTTGTGTGAGGGATTAGCTCTTGTGGAGATCACCTTTCCTGGGAAAAAGGCAGTTGAGACAGCAGTTTCTTAAAATCTGGGTGCAGCCAGGTTTATTGGAGCAAAGGTTGCATTTTAAAACAAACAAAACATAAAATTAAATATTATATTTCCCTTATGGCATCTACACTTGCATGGATGAGCGGACATCATATCTGAAGAATCGGCAACCCAAAACCTGGTTACGCAGTGAGTGGGGTGTTTTTTGGAGGGGAGCACTTTCCTCACCACTCCAGCACCCACCACCTAGTTCCTGGTTACTATTGACTCTGTGCATGAGACACCTTATAATGGTATCACTGAATTGAATACCGGGCTTGAACTCTGATTTAAACGGTCCGATTGCTGTGAAAAAGTTTTTTACTATTTATATAAATTCACTTACCTCACAGACACTTGTGTCACGATTGTTTCTGATATTTTAATTGTTTTTAACTTCACTAAGTGTGTTCACATATTATAAAATAATCATATCCTGCATCCTGGAAAATGTATAATTTTTTGCACTTAGCACGTTAACAATTTAAAGTTTTACAATACTACTAAAAGTGTTTTCATACCATACAATATCGATCTCCCGCATCCTGGAAAATTTATAATCCTTTGCACTTAGCACTTTTCTAATTTGTTTTTAATTTTTATTCAATGTTGCACTTTACCTGAATTAACACTCTGATTATAGCACATGGTTTACTAAACCATACACTTTTATATTTTAAAAAACTTTTATTGGGGCAGCGCCACTACCACCATCTCCATTCCTTTACATTTTCTATATAGCTTTGCTATACTTTGGTGGAGGCAGCAGCCAAGACCCATTCACACTCTTTACCCTCTAACCCTACTAGCGAGCGCCATACCACACACTTTCTTATACACATAAAAAAATATATATATTCATCGGTTTTGGCCGATTTATATTGTTCCTCATATTTTGGTAAAAAAAAAATCGCAATCGGCTTAATTGATTGGTTTGCGCAAAAGTTGCCGTGTTTATAAACCATGAGAATTAATTTCTGGCGTTTTTACAATTTTTTTTTTTTACTGGTAATGGCGGCAATCTGCGATTTTTATTGGGACTGCGATATTGGGGCGGACATGTCAGACATTTTTGACACTTTTTTAGGACCAATGACATTTATAGAGCGATCGGAAATTTAAATGTCCACTGATTACTGTATAAATGGCCGTGAAGGGGTTAACCTGGGGGAGCGCTCTAGGAGTTAACTGTGTTCCCTGGGCATGTTCTAACTGTGAGGGGGCTAGGCTGTCAGGAGCATGAGAGATCATACTGCCTGACAGCGCAGGGAACCGCCGTGTTTACATCGGCGGTTCCCCGTTTTCCGGTGAACATCGGGTTCGCCCGAGCCGCGGGCACACTGTTGCAGCTGCCACGTTCACGAGCCACCGTTTATAGACGGCGATTTGCGAAACAGCACCACTCTGCAGCAGTAAATGTACGCAAGCCAATTGGGAATCGGTTAAAGACCCAGAACCTTGTGTGAGGGATTAGCTCTTGTGGAGATCACCTTTCCTGGGAAAAAGGCAGTTGAGACAGCAGTTTCTTAAAATCTGGGTGCAGCCAGGTTTATTGGAGCAAAGGTTGCATTTTAAAACAAACAAAACATAAAATATATCCTTGCCATCTAGGCTCTAACTAAACATGTCAGGAATTCTCTCTAAGCGGTGTCGGGCTTCTCTCAGACACCCACAAAACAAAGTTATTGCAAACCTTTCTTTTAGTCCAAAAGCACAAAAGCTTTGTGTGTCAGCTCTCTCAAGCTGATCGCTCTCAGAGTCCCAGGGCAGAGGCAAGCCTTGCTGTCTTCCTGGTCTATTTAAACCACAGCTGCTAGTGGACTACAAAAATCCAGTCCCTTCTACGGTGGCTGGTAAAACCCGGGCCAGATTCCATCTTAGTCCGGTCAAATGAACGCATGCGAGGCAACAGATAGTGTCCGTCTACTACTTCGCCTTGCATAACTTCACATATCCCCCCCCTCTGCTCAAGCCCCTGCAGCTGAGCAAGTGTTCTCACCATACAGTGGACCCGGGAAAGGGCATCTGCATTGTCCTGGAACTTTCCCGCCCTATGCTCCACTGTGAACCTGAACGGCTGTAGAGCCAGGAACCACCTTGTCACCCGACTGTTCTTTTCCCGGTTGTCACACATCCACTTCAAATGGGCATGGTCGGTGACTAGCTTAAAGAGCCTCCCCAAAAGATAGTATTTTAGGGCCTCTAAGACCCACTAGATGGCTAAGCACTCCTTTTCGACAATGGCATAATTTTTCTCATGTCTGTTCAATTTTCTGCTCAGGTATAGAATCAGGTGCTCCTCACCATCTCTGATCTGGGACAGTATGGCCCCTTGTCCCACATCAGAGGCGTCTGTCTTCACGACAAATTCTTTTAAGAAGTCCAGGGTGACGAGAACCAGTTGTACACAAAGGGCTTGCTTCAACCTCTGAAATGCCATTTCTGCCTCCGTATTCCATTTCACCATGACGACCCTCTACCCTTTGTCAGGTCTGTTAGAGGGACGATAATGGTGGCAAAGTCGGGTGTGAAACGCCTGTAGTACCCCGTGATCCCCAGGAATGCACAAACTTGCTTTTTCGTTAGTGGTTGGGGCCATTTTTGGATTGCCTCAAGTTTATTGGTCCATGGCTTAACCAGGCCCCGACCAACAATGTGGCCAAGGTATTTGGCCTCCTCCAAGTCTATGGTACATTTCTTTGGGTTGGCCGTGAGCCCTGCTTTCCGAAGGGAATCCACTACTGCTTGTACCAAGGGCAAATGCGATTCCCAATCATGGCTATGGATGACAACATCATCCAGATAGGTGTCTGCATAGGGGCAATGTGGTCTTAATGTCTTGTCCATCATTCTCTGGAATGATGCAAGGGCATCATGCAGACCAAACGGTATGCGCTTATACTGAAACGACCCCTCGGGAGTAGAAAAGGCAGTCTTCTCCTTGGCTGACTCTGTTAGGGGTATCTGTCAATAGCCCTTGGTTAAGTCTAGGATTGTACCCCACTAGTGACTGGTCTCTGCTCTGAATGAGCCCCATTCTCTGAACCACACTCTGGGATCTATCCTTTAGCCAACTGCATATCCACTGAACCACCCAAGGGTTAAGTCCTAGCTTGTACAACTTTTGTATTAGATCATTATGTGGAACTGTATCAAATACCTTGCTGAAATCAAGATACGCTATGTCCACAGCACCACCCTGGTCCAAAACACTGGTAATATAGTCAAAGAATTCAGTCAGATTTGTCTGACAGGATCTGCCCTCAGTAAAGCCATGCTTGCTTCAGTTGGGAGATGGCTTCCAGCTCTTCGTGCTTCCCAGCCATTACCGGAAAAGGAAGAGGGTCTCCTCCTTCCTCGGTCATACCAACAGTCTCCCTTTCAATTTGGCAATCAAACGAGTTTGGTGGAGTTCCCATGCCTCCCCAGCAGGGGGAGCTCTATCCACCGGACTCCCTTTGCTTTCCCATAGCCTCCAGAAATGGGGAAAGCCTGTCCCCACTAGGGCTTCAAGAAGCAGTGAAGGTACAGCCCCCCACTGAATGTGTAACCCTACCCCAGGGAGTGTCAGTCTCAACCACTGCAGTCTGGTAGTCCCGTGAGTCACCATGAATAACCAAGAATAACCCTGACAGTGCTGGGGTGTAACTTTACAGGATTTACACAATTACTCTTGAGTAATGTCATAACACTACCAGAATCAAGCAGTGCAGTGACAGGCTTGACTGGCTTTCCATCAATAGAAATTACACACATTTGTCTCTCCATGCATTCCTGCACATGCGACCTGGGCAAAAAGAGAAAGGCATCTTTTCACATAAACATTATCACATTCATGGGTTCATCATTTAGGGGACAGGTAGCAGCAATATGCCCTAATGCATGGCAGCGGTAGCATTGTATATGGCCCATACCCAGTCCTCTCAAGAGTCTCACAGACCTTTCTGGCTTCTTTGGCCTGTCTCCAGGTCTAGAGTCCACAGTCTCATTAGCCGTAACAGCAGTCCTATCATTCTTCCCAACGCCCTTGAACCCTGGAACAGTCTTACTGGGTCATCTTTCACCCCTAGATACATTGGAGTGGGGCACAGATGGGTGTCCTCAGCAGCTGTGTATCTCGCCACGGGGTCCACCACTTGGTTTGCTGTTTTGGGGTCCCCATGACTGACCCACTTTCTCAAAGTAGCAGGGAGCGCACACAGATACCGGTCCATAACCACAATCTGAGGGCCTGGCAAGGTCTCTGGCTGTAACCACTTCCTCGTGAGATGGATCAGGTCAAACTTTTGGGAGCGGGGTGGCTGGTCCATGTGGTAGGTCCACTGAGTGTGATGAGTCTGAAGCATTATGGGTAGATCTGCATATGGGTGTGCACACTACAAAGGTTATCATTGGAGTTTGTTATAGATCTCCCAGTGTTAAAGAGGAGGTGGGGACTATGCTCCTTGCACAGATGGAAAGAGCTGCAAGGGCTGGGACAGTGATAATAATGGGGGATTTTAACTACCCGGAAATTAACTGGAGTAATGGAACTGCTGGGACAGCTAAAGGGCAAAAATTTATAAACCTATTACAGGACAATTTTATGGTCCAGTTTATTGAGGCCCCAACTAGGAATGATGCTTTGCTGGACCTGGTCGTCTCAAACCATGCAGAGCTTATTACCAATATTCATATAAAAGAACATCTGGGTAACAGTGACCATAACATGATTTAATTTAATGTAACCTGCAAGCAACAAACACATACGGGAAAGATAAAAACACCTAATTTTAAGAGAGCAAATTTTACAAAGATGAGGGCTGCTCTCCAGAACTTAGACTGGGAGGGAATATTGGCATTGATGAACACAGAACAGAAATGGGAATTTTTCAAAAAAACTGTATGCGAACTCACTGCAAAGTACAGGCGCGCTCTTTCATCAGGCATAGTAT
>BLSH010498043.1:334042-347927 GCA_018402905.1 Glandirana rugosa
CGTGCGGACACTCACGATCCCCGCGGTTTGTTCGGATAAACTCGTTCGTGTAGGTCGTCGATCACGACAGGTAAGATGTCGCACAACAAATGGACACTCGGAGTCGAGACAAGGACAAGGAACGACGATGGACAAAAATACCAACTGGGCCGGACTGGACTGGACGACTCGAGACGGACGTGGTTAGGGCCGAGGGGTACTGGTAGGCTAATGGACTAGGAAAACATGGAGACGACGGGCGGACTATTGCTTGGAACGAACCTGAAAATGATGGGAAACGGACTGGGTAGACATGACGACAGAGCTGAGGCTCACAGGTAAACAACACGCTGTAGAATGGACAGCACTAGCTGCTGGATGTGCTTGCTCAAATAGGCTTGTTTGGCGCCCCTAGCACTCACAGGCGTGCACGCGCAGACGCGCGCGAACCCGGAAATCGGGAAAAATCGGTGAAACCCAAGACGGTCCCTTCTGAAAGCTTGGACTAATTCTGGTGCGTGGAGGTTTTCTTCTGGTTCCCAAGAATTTTCTTTGGGTCCATACCCTTTCCACGTAACTAAGTATTGGGTAGACCCAGCCCTTTTCCGAGAGTCCAGAATAGCTTCCACCTCAAACTCCTCCTCTCCGTCCACCAGAATTGGGTCTGGAGGACCCGTTCTCCGTCCCGGGAAGGGGTCTGTGACAGCAGGCTTCAGCAGTGAAACGTGGAAGACCGGGTGGATCCATAAAGAAGGGGGAAGATCCAGTTCAAACATCACCCTATTAATCTTCCTTTTGATAGGGAATGGTCCCAGAAATCTCAGGCTCAGCTTTTTGGAAGGGCAAGCAAGTTTAATGTTCTTTACAGACAACCAGACACGATTGCCCGGCTGGAGTTCTAACTCCCCCCGTCTCCTTTTGTCAAAGGCTTCCTTGTTCTGCTCCTGGGTTTTTGACAGGGTATCCTGCAGGAGTTTGTTGTTGGTTTGCAAGAAGCTGGTGACATCCTGTGCTGCGGGAACTGGGCTTTCGATGTTCAGCTCAGGCAGGAAGGTGGGGTGGAACTCATAATTGGCCCAGAATGGGGACTGCTTGGTGGCCGAGTGGACGGTATTATTGTGAGAAAACTCGGCCAGTGGTAACAGTGCAATCCAGTTGTTTTGAGAGAACGAGGAAAAGCAATGCAGGTATTGTCCTAGGGTCTGGTTCCTTCTCTCTGTCTGGCCGTTAATCTGGGGGTGATAAGCAGATGAGTAAGACAGTTCGATCTCCAATGCTGCACACAGAGCCTTCCAGAATTTACATGTAAATTGGACCCCCCAATTGGACACAATGTTGCTGGGTATCCCATGGAGCCGGACTACTTCCTTGACGAAGATGTTAGCCGTTTCGGCCGCTGTGGGGGTCCCTTTTATGGGTAGGAAGTGCGTCATCTTCATCATGCGGTCGACTACCACAAAGATGGTAGAAAATCCCTCCGACGGAGGCAGTTCCACAGTAAAATCCATGGCCAGTTGTGACCACGGGCGCTCAGGTACCGGGAGAGGGTTCAAGAGGCTCCAGGCTTTGGCCTTGTCTGTCTTACTCCTAGCGAAGATGGGGCAAGCGCTGACGTACTTCTTGCAGTCCTCTGTGGCATTTGGCCACCAGAAGGATCGGGCGAGTAGTTTGGCGGTTTTCCGAGCTCCAAAGTGTCCGGCCAATTTGTGGTCATGACAGAGGCCCAAGATCTTGAGGCGCAGACTGGCCGAATCGAACACCTTGTGACCCAACCACCACAGGCCATTCTTGACCGACAGTCTGGTATCACGGGGAGTAGTAGAACCTGCTAAGCCCCGTCGTATTTGTGACAGCACGCCCTCACTGGTTAGTAGGAAATTCCTGGGCGGAAGTATGGTATCAGGCGGAGTGTTGTCTCCCGACTCCGAGAACATGCGGGAGAAGACGTCGGGCTTGACATTTTTTTGACCCCGGGCGGTAGGTCAGATGGAACTGGAACCTGGAGAAAAAGAGTGCCCAACGAGCCTGCCGGGGTTTCAGTCTCTTGGCCGTTCTGAGGTACTCCAGGTTCTTGTGGTCCGTATAGATGAGGATGGGATGTATGGCTCCCGAGTAGGTACCGCCATTCCTCTAAGGCAGACTTGATGGCCAGTAGCTCCCTGTCACCTACATTGTAATTCTTCTCCGGTGCCGACAACTTGCGGGAGAAGAAGGCTACTGGGTGGAGCGAGGCCTTGGTGCCTTGGCACTGGGAGAGGATGGCCCTACTGCGGTTTCAGAGGCGTCCACCTCTAGGACGTAGGGTAAGGCTGGGTTCGGGTGCTTCAAGATAGGTGCGGAGGTGAAGAGGGACTTGAGCCTTTGAAAAGCAACTTGGGCTTTGGGGGACCAGCGAAATCGGACGTTCTGTTTAGTCAGCTGAGTAATTGGTTTCACGATGGCTGAAAAGTTCTTAATGAATTTCCTATAGAAATTTGCGAAGCCCACGAACCTTTGGATTCCTTTCCTGTCTGATGGTGCGGGCCAATCCAGGATGGTGGATACCTTCTGAGGATCCATATGGATGCCCATGACGGAAATTATCAATCCAAGGAAGTGAATGCGTGGCTGCTCAAAAGAACACTTCTCTGCCTTGGCATACAGGCCATGTTGCCAGAGCCGACCCAGGACCTTGGTGACATGTGTACGGTGCTCCTCAAGGGAAGAAGAAAAAATCAGGATGTCGTCCAAGTAAATTATAACAAAAAGATCAAGAAAGTCCCGGAACACATCATTTATGAAGTGCTGGAAGGCCGCAGGAGCATTACATAGTCCAAACGGCATAACTGAATATTCATAATGGCCAAACCGGGTGCGAAAAGCCGCCTTCCACTCATCTCCCTCCCGGATACGAATGAGATTGTAAGCTCCTCGTAGATCCAGCTTGGTAAACATGGTTGCTGCCCCTAACCTTCGGAACAACTCAGGAACCAAGGGCAGCAGGTATCGGTTTTTAATGGTAATCCGGTTGAGTTCCCGGTAATCTATACACGGCTGTAGAGAATGATCCTTCTTCTCTACGAAGAAGATGCCTGCCCCCGCGGGGGATTTAGAAGGTCGATTGTCATCTATGTAGGCCTTGAAGGCCGCCAGTTCAGGTTCTGAGAGCGGGTAGATTCGGCCAAAAGGCACCTCGGCCCCAGGCAGAAGTTCGATGGGGCAATCATAGGGTCTATGAGGAGGTCGTTTGTCGGCCCCTTTTTTACTAAAAACATCCAGGAATGAATGGTAGGCAGATGGGAGGAGTGAACGGACGTCAGGTTCAGCATCAGAGTCCAGGCAATGTAGGCGGGGAACAGTCTCTCCTCCGAAGGGTAGGCAATGCTGCCGGCAGTAGGGTGATTTGAACTGAACGATCCCTGTGGACCAATTGATGTGCACGAAGCCATGGCGGACCCAAAATGATGGGACAGAGGGGAGAAGCTATGGCGTCTAGCCGCAGGAGTTCATGATGGCTGTCCGGCATGGTGGCCGGAAGGGGAACAGTCTCATGGGAGACCACACAGGACTTGATCTGAGACCCGTCTGCCAGCTGGATGATCATCTTGTGGGCCTTGAGTTGCAGTGGGATGCGATGCAGCGCTGCAAAGTCCTGGTCAACAAAGAAGCTGCATGCCCTGGAATCGATGATGGCTGGAGCATGGATATTCCCTTCGGGAAGCTGCAAGGAGAGGAGAAGGGTGAAGTGAGCAGTATGGTTAGGTTGAGTAGGTGGGCTACTTGAGGTAGTTGCGGAACCCTTCCCGCGCTTGGTGTGGCATACTCTGACCACGTGGCCAGGTTCGCCACAGTACAGGCAGAGGTTCAGAGAGAAACGTCGCTGCCTTTCCTCTGTGGTAAGAGGCGGACGTAATCGTCCAATTTGTATGGGTTCCGGAGCATGCTGGGGAGAGGAGGAGGAGGAGGAGGAGGTTGCGAGACTGGGCGGAGCTGGATTAGGGGAACTAGGGACCCGTGGAAGCATCCAGATGGGGCGTGACTGCCCGGATGACCTTTCGGCGCGGCGCTCTCTGAGACACCGGTCAATGGAGATAGCCGAGTTACTTAATGCCTCCAGGGTATGAGGTACCCCTACTCGTGCCAGCTCATCCTCTAGGGGTTCAGACAGTCCCATCGGAAGCTGGAAACACAGAGCGGCACTATCCCAGGCTGTATCTGCGCTCCAGCGCCTGAATTCTGAGACATAGTCCTCCACTGGGTGGCGCCCCTGCTGGAGGGTGTACAGAGCGGCCTCCGCAGTGGCAGCCTGGTAGGGGTCCTCATAAAGATGTTCCATGGCTTGAAAGAATGAGGCCAAGGTGGTGACCTCTGGAGCATTCTGCTCCCATAGTCTATGGGCCCATGTCTGAGGTTCATTCTGCAGTAAGGATATAACAAGCCCCACCTTAGTGGTTTCCAGGGAAAAGGTGCGTGGTTGGAGTGCAAAATAAAGTTTGCATGCATTCCTAAAAGCCCGGAACTTGTGTCGGCCCCCAGAGAACTTGTCAGGTAGCAGGACCTTGGGCTCCGAAGGTAGGGCCCAGATGGTACAGGCTGAGGCTGAAGCGGCTCCAGAAGCTGCGGGGGTTGAGAATCCTTGTACGCGCTCCTCCAACTGGGTATAGCCCTCCTGCATGTTCTTGACAGCTTGTGTGAGACCCGCAAGGTGCTCTGAGCAGACTCGGTCATGGCTGTCTGTTTCTGTCACGATCCTGGTGGCGGAGCCTGTCTTGTGCAGGGAACAACCGCTCTTGCACACCCGATTCATGGACCCCTGGTAGAGCAGACAGGGAGCCTGGGAGTGTGGGATGGCATGAGGGCTGGATGGTCACTGGTGGTAGTGTGATGCTCCAGGTGGTCATGCGGATCAGAGGGTGGTCGTGCAGGCTGGGTCGGCAATGGGCAGGCTGAGCAGTACAGGTGGGTCAGGCAAAGGGTAGTAAAAGTCCAAGCAAGGTTCGTTATCAGGCGGGCAGCAGAGGTACAAAAGGATCAGGCAATCGGATGGTCGTGGGGAGCCGGTATTGGTGCAGGCAGAGTTCAGCAGGTCAGGTCAGGCCGGGTCAACAGAAAAACAGGTAGCAGCAAGGGGCAGGAACAGAGCTGAGGCTCACAGGTAAACAACATGCTGTAGAACGGACAGCACTAGCTGCTGGGCGTTGCTCGCTCAAATAGGCTTGTTTGGCGCCGCTAGCGTGCACGGGCGCGCGCACGTGCGCAAACCCGGAAATCCAGCAGGTATCCTAACAATAAGCCTTTACTGGGTCTGTTCACCAGAAGTACTCCCACTCCTCAAATTCCTTCCCCACGAATGCTCAGATGGTCACTCATTCTGAATGCCTATGACTGTGATTTTGAATATCGTCCTGGCAAGAATATCACTCATGTTGATGGGTTGAGCCTACTGCCTTGATTTTTCCTGATTTCCTTGTCCCTCCTGTGCCTGAGGTTCTCATGTTGGAATCCATTCCAAACCCTCCATTACATGCCAGAGACATTGCTGATATGACTGCTAAAGATCCCGTGCTGGCCCGTGTGGAGGGAATGGCCTAAATCAAAATTTGAAGAAAAGTTCAAACCATTTCTAGTGCGCCAACATGAACTGTCTGCCTATAAAGGTTGCCTATTGTGGGGAAACAGAGTGGTAATTCCAAAAGCAGGACAAGCTCAAGTACTGCATGCTCTCCACGAAGGACATCCTGGAATAGTCCGTATGAAAGCATTAGCCAGAAGTTATGTTTGGTGGCCTAAAATGGATGAAGTTATTGAGAAGTGGGTAAAGAACTGTGTACCTTGTCAATCCACCTAAAGTCTCAGTACATCCCACGGTCGCATATAGATTTGGTGGGGCCTTTTCAAGGACAGGTTTTTTTTTAGTTGTTGATTCCTTCTCAAAATGGCTGGAAGTTGTATTGGTTACATCCTCCACCTCAGCCACTGTCATAAGAGTTTTAAGGAGGGTGTTTGCTACACATGGGTTGCCAGATACAATCGTGTCTGATAATGGAACGCAATTTACCTCCTCAGAATTCAAAGCCTTTATGGAAAGCAATCTTATTCGACATGTTACGATTGCACCATTTCACCCGTCATCAAATGGTCAATCTGAACGTATGGTTCAGACCACCAAAGGCTCATTGAAGAGATCTGTTCAAGGAGATTGGAATCAGAGACTTGCAAATTTCCTTCCGCAACAACATACGACACCATGCTCAAGCACTGGTTATAGGCCAGCAGAGCTCCTAATGAACCATCATCTAAACACATGTCTGGATCGTTTGCATTTTAGAAAGGATGCTAATGTATCTGTGAGAGTGTTTGAGCCTGACAGTGCTGTATATGTCAGAAACTATGCTACTGGGCATTGTTGGATACCGTCAAATGTGCTTGTGGCTACAGGACCTTTGTCATACAAAGTACAAATTACTGATGCTAGATATCACGCATGAGACACACACGAAGTAATGATACCAAGCACGAAGCAAGACTGACTCCATCTTGATAGGGGAGCTACTTAAATGGCTGCTAAGCTTTTTTTTTTCTCTCCTTTTAACATGGCAGTTTGAACGTAGGACAAATCTCATTTCCACCCCCCTCTCTGGCCAGATCAACTTCAAAGGGGGCCATCTGATCATGGTCCATGACTGGTCAGGAAGAAACCCTGTTCACTTATCTTAAACAAACATACACCAAACTGATGTTTGGATATGCAAGCCCATAAATTACCCAGGCACTCTAACCTTAGAATGACCCTCTCACTGTCTTAAAACTTACCCAAAAACGTTACAAACTCATAATTCCCGTTAGGAGTATGCCATAGTGATACAACATACATATTTGAAAAGTAGAATTTCGGCCCGGATAATTCAAGTATAAACATTCACCCCTTGCTACCCAAGGAGGGATAGAACTAGTCTATTCCCTCCCCAGGGTCCTAGAAGGTCTCAGCACTCTCATGTTTGGAGTCATTTGAAAGCTTTATGCATGCTAAGATCGAATTTCTTACTGTGAGGTTTGCCGGGTGGCCCAATCACAAAGTATGATTTTCATAAACCACGGGTGGATTATGCAGCATGTATCGCCATGGCCCGTCCTGGACATTGTCTAAGAAAATGCCCCCTCATGCGAATGGCCAGAGGTATATGGCTCCACCCCTTGTCACCCAGAGAAAAAGGATTGCCAAGATCAATAGTCAGTTCTCAATTACCATCAATGAAGCAACATCAGAGAACCAGGAAATCATCTTAGAAACACTGATTAGGCATGGACATTTCAAATGCAGGTAGTTTTCATTCTGTGCCTTTGCTGTAAATTTTGTCTCAGTATCTTGGAACCTTCTTTTATTTTTCTGTAAATATTTTATTGCACCTAAAACTTGACCTTTTCATTATTAAACCTTCTTTTGAAAAGTGTTAAAGCTCTTAATGCAACTGTTACGAATCTGTTCCTCTGAAGAGCGCTACTGTTTTTAAAATAACGCATCTGAATATACCTGTCAGCGATGACAGCGTGTGTTACAGGTGGTTATTCTAAAATATTGGTATTGCTAGCACCTGGGTCTTCTGGCATCCAGAAGTGGTGGCAGTGAAAGGGTTAATTGTTTGAATTAGCCCGGTAACAATCGCTCTCAGGCAGCAGGCATTTAGACGGTGGTCCCGCAAACTGGAAAATCTTTGTGCTGAAAGCAGCTGAGAGTGGTATTGTTACGTTAGTGACAAGCGTGGTATTAGATCAGGGGGGTCTTCGGTCGCATGTCGGTGAGGAGGGCAGCGATCTGATACCCGCGTTCATCATGGCAGCAGTCGGATAGTTTCGCCTTAAGAGCATTCAGTGCATTGTTAGGAATTAGCTCTGCACTGAAGGATTGTAACCTTTTTGGAAACGGTCCTTAGAGACAAGCTGGTGCATATTTTTTTTTTGTTGTTTTAAAAAGACAAGCGGCAACAACTCCTTCCTACTACAGCTCCTTTCTATCTATACTTTCTGTTCTCTGTTTTCTCCTTGCAAAATGTCTGGGCCATCAGTGTATAAGAAGATGAACAAAGATGACCTGACTACTGAGTGTACAACAGGAGGCCTTGACGTCAGTAACAAAACGTGTAAAGACATGATAAAGGCCCTACAGGAGTATGATATCCGAGCAGACCTGAACTCGGGGGAACGTGAAGCTGAAGGGGTTCCCGATACTCCAGAGCCAAGTGGTTCAGAATCAACAACCCCGCAGGATGAGCAAAGAAGGACTGAAATGGGAAATCTTTGTGCTGAAAGCAGCCGAGAGTGGCATTGTTACGTTCGTGACAAGTGCGGTATTAGATCAGGGGGGTCCTCGGTGAGGAGGGCAGCGATCTGATACCCGCGTTCGTCACAGGCAGATCTGAGAAAGAAGTGACGAAATCATACCTGCTGCTGGTTCTAGTGGTACTGGGATTCCAGTGATGCCAGATCATGGTGAACCATTGGTTGATACGGGTGCTATTCCTTCAGGAAATGTTGTTGAAGAAGCCTGTCCCTTTGGCACAAGAAGTATAATTGCACCCAACTGAGGGTGCCAGTGAACTGTCTCAAACAGTGGTCCTGAGGCATCCAAGGAGAAATATTCTACCTCCCAGTTATCTCAAAGACTTTGAGGTCTAGGGGGAAGGAGTGTTATGTATTTAGTGTGTTATACTGTTCTCCATCCAGTAGGGGGAAGCATTGTAGCATATGTTCACCTCTCTATTGTTCTTGGACAAGCTATATATCTTTAGACATCTATGGTTTCCTTTTTCCTGTTCCTGTATCCTGTACGTGTGTATTGCATTGAGTAAAGAAGTCCTGTAATGCCTGTCCATGTCTATGGTGCAAATATATTTTAACCACTTCCTTCCCAGCATATTGTCATATGATGGCTGCAAGGTGGATCTCCCATTCTGGGCGGGCGTCATATGACGTCCTTGGGTTTTTGCCACTACTGCTGGCCCCCGGGGGCCTGCAGCGATTGGGGATCAGCCATGTCCTCAGGACACATCCCATCTCCGATCAGGGTAAAGGAGCCAATAAAACCTGGCTCTTTACCATGTGACCGGCTGTGTCCAATCACAGCTGGTCACATGCACAGCGCTCTTGCGTGCCCCTAGGGGCACGCAGAGCGGCAATCGGGGACGAGGCTTTTCACCCTGACACAGCCCATTCCCGATCATGGTACAGAGCCAGTAAAAATGGCCCTTTACCACGTGACCGGCTGTGTCCAATCACAGCCGATCACAGAATGTCAACCAACCATGGTAATGAGCTGTTACCGGGTTCCCCTCCTCACACACCGATTGTGTTGTGTTTGAGCATGTTACCGCTTACAGTACACACCAAGCACACTGATTGCCCCCGCAGCAATAAAGGGTACCTGTCACCAGCCCATCAAAGTAACTGTCACCAGCCCTTCAGAGTACCTGCCACCAGCCCATCTGAGTACCCGAATACCTGTCACCAGCCCATCAGAGTACCCGAGTACCTGTCACCAGCCCATCAGAGTACCCGAGTACCTGTCTCCAGCCATCAGTACCTGAGTACCTGTCACCAGCCCATCCGAGTGCCCAAGTGCCTGTCACCAGCCCATCAGAGTATCTGAGTACCTGTCACCAGCCCATCTGAGTACCCAAGTGTCTATCTGCAGCCCATCAGAGTACCCAAGTACCTGCCACCAGCCCATCAAATTACCCGAGTACCTGTCACCAGCCCATCTGAGTACCTGTCACCAGACCATCTGAGTATCTGAGTACCTGTCACCAGCCCATCTGAGCACCCGAGTACTTGTCACCAGCCCATCTGAGTTCCCGAGTACCTGTCACCACCTCATCTGAGAACCTGTCACCAGCCCAACTGAGTACCTGGGTACCTGTCACCAGCCCATCTGTGTACTTGTCACCAGCCCATCCGAATACCTGAGTACCTGTCACCAGCCCATCTAAATACCTGAGTACCTGTCGCCAGCACATCTGAGTACCCAAGTAACTGTCACCAGCCCATCAGTGTACCCGAGTACCTGTCACCAGCCCATCTGAGTACCTGAGTACCTGTCACTAGCCCATCTGAGTACCCGAGTTTCTGTCACCAGCCCATCAGAGTACCCGAGTACCTGTCACCAGCCCATCTGAATACCCGAGCACCTGTCACCAGCCCATCAGAGTACCCGAGTACCTGTCACCAGCCCATCAGAGTACCCAAGTGTTTATCTGCAGCCCATCAGGGTACCCGAGTACCTGTCACCAGCCCATCAAATTACCCGAGTACCTGTCACCAGCCCATCAGAGTACCTGAATATCTATCTGCAGTCCATCAGAGTACCTGAGTACCTGTGACCAGCCCATGCCTCATAAAGTATATATTGGGGTGTTTACTTTCCAAAATCAGGGTCATTTTGTGGGTAATTCCACTGTGCTTGTGCTCCAGGACCTTCAAAAGTGTGATAGGTAGGAATAAAATTAGATGTGTAATTTATGCTCCTGGAACACCTGAAGGTACTACTTCAATGTTGGACCTCTCTATGTGGCCAGGCTGTGTAAAAGTCTCACACAAGTGGTATTGCCATACTCGGGACGAGAAGAAGAATATATTTTGGGGGGGTATTTTTGCTATGTACATGCTATCTGTTAGAAATATCTTATAAATTGACCACTTCGTGTAAAAATAAAAGGGTTTTCATTTTCTTTCCATGTTTTTCGAAGAATTGTGGAAAAAATGTTCAAAATTCAAAAGATTCATAATGCCTCATAGAATATACGTTGGGGTGTTTGCTCTCCAAAATGGGGTCATTTTGTAGGTAATTCCACTGTCCTGATGCTCCAGGGCCTTTAAAATCTAATAGGTCGTTAGGAAATTTTATGTGTAATTTATGCTCCTAGAACACTTGACGGTGCTCCCTGCATGTTGGACCTCACTATGTGGCCAGGTTGTGAAAAAGTTGCACACATGTGGTGTATACTTGGGAGGAGTAGCAGAATATATTTTGAGGTGTAATTGGAAGTATGCATATGCTGTGTGTGAGAAATAACTTGCTGTTATGACAATTTTGTGAAAAAAAATGATAATAATCATTTCTTAATTTTCTCAAGAATTGTGGGAAAAAATACAACTTCAAAGAACTCGCCATACCTCTTACTAAATACCTTGGAATGTCTACTTTTCAAACTGGGGTCATTTGGCGGGTATTTGTACTGTCCTGACATTTCATGGCCTCAAGAAATGAGATCGGCCATCAGTGCATCAGGTGTGATCAATTTTCAATGATTGGCACCATAGCTTGTAGACTCTATAATTTTCACACAGACCAAATAATATACACTAATTTGGATTATTTTTACCAAAGATATGTAGCAGTATAAATTTTGGCCCACATTTATGAACAAAAATGACTTATTTGCAAAATGTTATCATAGAAACTAAAAAAAGTGTTTTTTTCAAAATGTTCGCTCTTTTTTTCACTTATGTCACAAAAAATAAAAAACCCAGAGGTGATTAAATACCTCCAAAAGAAAGCTCTATTTGTGTGAAAAAATGATAAAAATGTTGTTTGGTTACAGTGTTGCATGATTGGCATTCGAGAGTATGAGAGTACTGAAAGCTGAAAATTGGTCTGGGCAGGAAGGGGGTATGTGTCCTGTATTGAAGTGGTTAAATACATAAAAATAACACTTCCTATTCATTCATCTATTCAACAGCATTGTTAAAAATGTTTATAGTAATAAAAAAAAACTGTAAAAATAAAAACAATAAAAATGGCTCATTCACACAGGTTCTCTGGCCATGTGGAGGAGTTGCTCATGTGGCCGGAGCCATCTGCTACTCTATGGGGACACAGCAGCTGTATGAACACAGCTGCACGTTTTAATCTGGCAGGTGTGGGTGAGTTGCCCCAAATGTCCACTGTTTATGTTGGGGGCTGTACACCTGCACCAACACACCTTTCAAATTAGAACCTGCAGATGTGTTCATACAGCCACATAGTGTAACATAGGCTGCCTGCGCACAACTCCAGGTGGCTCTAGTCACATAAACAAGCCACTGATTCATACTGTACTGGTCACATGGCCCATGTGGATGCGCCCCAAAACTTCATTTACACATAGAGCTTTAATTATTACCTCTATGCAGTTGTAAATTTTATATTGAGCAGAAATGTTGTAAGTTATGTTGTGTTTGTGTCAACTAATAATGCTTTTAATGTATTTTTTAGAAAAATATTGCTTCAGTATTTTCTATGGGGAGATCCATCTGATGCCGCCATTCTTGCTTCCTGTATGCTGGTAATCAAGATTTTAGAAGATAAGTGTGCTATGTTTAATTAATTGGTGCCTAAGTGTGCTATGTTTAATTAATTGGTGTCTTTGCAGTTTAACGAATTCCTGAACCCTGCACTTTGTACAAAGCACTTCTGAACCCTGCACTCTGTACAAAGCACTACTGAACCCTGCACTTTGCATGTAGCATCCTCCTGAACCCTGCACTCTGTATGTAGCATCCTCCTGAACCCTGCACATAACATCCTCCTAAACCCTGCAAGTAGCATCCTTCTGAACCCTGCACGTAGCATCCTCTTGCACGTCGTGCCAGCATACAGGAGGCACACTGACCACCAGCATACAGGGGGTACACTGACCACCAGCATACAAGGGCACACTAACCACCAATATGCTGGGCCAGTGGTTACCAGTATACAGAGGATATAACAAGTCAAGTAAAACAACTACCATACAACTAAAAAAATCTCAAAAGCAATAAGAGAATATTGTTATCTGATTTCCTCATCTAATGCAAATCAATAAAAAGCAAAACATGCAGCATTGCCTTACACTTCATCTATAAAATTGTACAAATAGACTTATAAGTGCAACGGTAAAGCCTATAAATGAATATCCAGTGCACATCAACCAATGTATTGCAATATAGTAATGATAGTGTCAACCCCTCTGCAAAAGGTAAGAAATATTGCAGAGCTGCAATGTGCAAATAGTTGTGAACCTCCCTATATTTAATCATAATAAAATGTGAAAAATGTACATCAATTGTACATTTTATTATGATGAATGTGACATACTGAAGCAGAGCATGATCCCCTAACTTCAGAGACTGGGCTGCAGGGCAGTATTTCAACATGATAACGACCCCAAACACACCTCCAAAAAGACCACTGCCTTGTTAAAGAAGCTGAGGGTAAAGGTGATGGACTGGCCAAGCACGTCTCCAGACCTTAATCCTATTGAGCATCTGTGGGGCATCCTTAAATGGAAGGTGGAGGAGCGAAAGGTCTCTAACATCCACCAGCTCCGTGATGTCATCATGTAGGAGTGGAAGAGGACTCCAGCGGCAACCTGTGAAGCTCTGGTGAACTCCATGCCCAAGAGGGTCAAGACAGTGCTGGAAAATAATGGTGGCCACACAAAATATCGACACTTTGGGCCCAATTTGGACTTTTCCACTTAAGGGCGTACTCACTTTTGTTGCCAGCGGTTTAGACATTAATGGCTGTGTGTTGAATTATTTTGAGGTGACAGCAAATTTACACTGTTATACAAGCTGTACACTCACTACTTTACATTGTAGCAAAGTGTCATTTCTTCAGTGTTGTCACTCAAAAAGATATAATAAAATATTTATAAAAATGTGAGGGATGTACTCACTTTTGTGAGATACTGTATATATCATACAATCATTCTATAAACACATACCACATACATCATGTGTCCCTGGATTTCATTTTTAAAATCTGATCACCTTATGTTAAAACACTTTTCCTGTGATCAGAACAGGTGCTCTCCCAACTCCACCTTGTGCCAATCAAACTGCTCACCTTAAGTATAGACCTCTTAAGTTATAAGAGGTCTAATATCACTTGATGCTTAAAACAACTTCCACA
>BLSH010498043.1:352764-364209 GCA_018402905.1 Glandirana rugosa
TCGATGCAAAGACGGTGGGTGGTTGGTGTGGGGAGTTCGACGTTATCCGTCACCTGCCCCCCCCCCCACAATGTACAACCCCGACTTTACGAAACGCGGGTAGCGTTTCAACTGGATTGAACATCGTTACGGCGGACGACTTACAATGTGTAAGTTTAATTATCCCTTCGCGGCGTTTACGGGGTGTTGACGCACGTTACGAAGGTGACTAATCTCAATTCCAAAACAAATCGTCCCAGACGACTTGTCAAGACTATATTATGACAATAATAATTATATTAATTATAACTGCTACGGACCTTATTCCTCCTTGTGTTATAACAGAATTATATTAATTATATTAATAATAACAGTATTATATCAGAACTGTTCAGCAGACCCTGCTAAACAAAACCTTAACTCTAATCAGTGGAAGCATTGCACGCAGTTGTGGGGCATTTGCGGCGCTTCCCTATTAATTTGAATGTGTAACATTCAGCAGGCGGCATTGCTACAAGTTAGGTCAACTTTGCGATGGGCGCAAAGCATTTCAGCCCCAACATGTAACACCCCCCCCCCCGTCCACTGCCTATTGCAGCTTGAGGGGTGTGGTTGGTGGGTGGCAGAAACGTAGCTCAATCATGCACTTTTGCCACCCCCCCAAACATAAGTCTAAACAAAGCCTAAAGCCTTGTTCACACAGGGCACACCACTTCAGGGCCATGTTTAGCTGCAGAGGGATGCACAGGTGTTCCGTGCATCCTCATGCAGGCAGTTCCATTGGTGTCAATTGGGACACAGCAGTTGCACGGGAATGCACAGGTGTTCCGTGCATTCCTGTGCAGGCGGTCCCATTCATGTTAATTGAAACACAGCAGCTGCATGGACACAGCCACTGCTCTCAGCTTGACATCTGTGTGGGTGCATGTCCCTGAACTCACACTGTCTGTGTTTGGGTTCATGCACCTATACTAACATGGATGTCAGATCTGTCCTTGCAGCTACTGCGTCCCAATTGACATGAATAGGACTGCCTGCACAGGGATGCACAGAAAACCTGTGTATCCCCGTGAAGGTAAACACGGCCCTTCATGGGCGCACGCTTTAGCACACCCCACTGAATGAGGCCTTAATAGGAATTTAGCAGGAATTATGTAAGTTATATTGTGTGCAAATAAGATTTTGAGTGTTTTTTTTTGTGAAAATAGTGATTTTATAAACAATTGTGCAAAAATCACTGGGCCATAACCACTTCAATACTGGACTGTTGCATTTTGAATGACAATTGCGCGGTCATGCAACACTGTACCCAATTTTTATCATTTTTTTCACACAAATAGAGCTTTCTTTTGATGGTATTTAATCACCTCTGGGTTTTTTATTTTTTGCGCTACAAATTTAAAAAGACCGAAAATTTTCAAAAACAATGCATTTTTCTTTGTTTCTGTTATAAACTTTTGCAAATAAGTAATTTCTCTTCATAAATTTTGACCAAAAATGATACTGCTACATTTCTTTGGTAAAAATAACCCAAATTGGGGTTTATTTGGTGTTGGCGGTGATGGCAGACAGACAGATATTTTGTGGGCTGTGACAGATGTGATGGGGACATACAGATGTTTTGGGGACTGTGATAGATGTGACGGGGACAGACAGATGTTTTGTGTATGGTGATAGATGTGACGGGGACATACAGATGTTTTGGGGACTGTGACAGATGTGATGGGGACATTAAGATGTTTTGGGGACTGTTTTATAGGGACACTGTTGGTGCACTGTGTGGGGGGGCGATCTGTGAGAGCTCTCTGTATGAAATCATCTTCATACAGAGAGCTGACAAAGAGCTGCAGCTTCCCCCTCTTCTCCCCCCCCCCGCACTGAGCTCTCACTGAGCTCTGCGGGGGGGGGGGAGAGAACTGTCGCAGAGACACGTGTCTCTGTTTGCATTGTGATGGCTGCGATTGGACACAGCCGTCACGTGATCAGGAGGGCCAATCACAGTGCCTATATCCCGATCTGTGCTCAGCCGGATACTGTGATCATAATGATCACAGGATCGAGCCGCAGCGTGCCTCGTGGCCGTGCCGCGAGCACCCGTACAGTGGCCGGGTGGGAGGTGGTTAAAAATCAGCAGCACCTTCTTTTTATTCTACTGGTCATGTGCTTTCAAAAGATATAGGATTTGAGGGGTCTTTTACAAACTCTGAAAGCTGTAAGTGAAAAATGAACACCTCCAGATTTTTAGCAAAATTTTTGGGTATGTTCGATTTTCATATTTGTTATTTATTAACTCAACACAGGATAAGCTTTTATATTTATTATGAATTTAGTAGGAATTGTGTAACATTAGCTGTGTTTTTATCTGCTAATAATGGATTTAGTGTATTTTCAGCGAAAATATTGTTTTGATAAATATTTGCGCAAATACCGCTGGGCCTAAAAAATCAGTAGTACCTTCTTTTTATTCTAGAGGTCATATGCTTTCAAAAAATATATGGTTTCGGGGGTCTTTCACAAATTCTGAAAGCTGTTTACATTTTTGTGAACGTTCAATTTAAACCATTTTGCAAAATTTACAAATATTTGTTATTTATTAACTCAACACAGAATAAGCTTTTATATTTACTAGGAATTTTGTAAAATTAGCTGTGTTTTTATCTGTTAATATTGTGTAAATATAGTGTACTTTTAGCAAAAATATTGTTTTGTTAACATTTGCGAAAATAACGCGGGGCCTAAAAAAATCAGTAGCACCTTCTTTTTATTCCAGAGGTCATATGCTTTCAGAAAATATATGGTTTTGGGGTCTTTCACAAATTCTGAAAGCTGTAAGGGAAAAATGAAAACCTTCAGATTTTTACAGGAATATGGATATTTACATTTTTTCGTACCTTCAATTTTCACCATTTTGCAAAAAGGTGCAATGTAAAAATTACAAATATTTGTTATTTATTAACTCCATACAGGTTATGCTTTTAGTAGGAAATTATCAGAAATTTTGTAAACTTAGCTGTGTTTTTATCTGGTAATAATGGTTTTAGTGTATTTTTTGTGAAAAGATTGTTTTGATAAACATTTGCACAAATACTGCAGGGCCTAAAACATAAGTAGAAGCTTCTTTTTATTCTAGAGGTCATATGCTGTAAGGGAAGAATGAAAACTTTCCTATTTTTTGAGAAATTTTGATATTTACACTTTTGCGTACAATTGATTTTCACCATTTTACAAAAAGGCGTAATGTAAAAATTACAAATATTTATATTTATTGACTCCGTACAGGTTAAGCTTTTATATTTAGTAGGGATTTAGCAGGGATTTTGTAAAATTAGCTGTGTTTTTATCTGCTAATAATGGTTTTAGAGTATTTTTTTCACATATATTATTTGATAAACATTTGCACAAATATTGCAGGGCCTTAAAAGTCAGTAGCACCTTATTTTTATTTTACAGGTCATGTGCTTTCAGAAAATATATGGTTTGGGGGGGTCTTTTACAAATTCTTAAAGCTGTAAGGAAAAAATGAAACCTTCAGATTTTGAGAAATTTGGATATTTACTCTTTTGCGTCTGTTCGATTTTCACCATTTGCAAAAAGAGCAATTCAAAAGTTACAAATATTAACTCAACACAAGTTAAGCTTTTATATTTAGTAGGAATTTTGTAACATGTGTTGTGCTTTTAATCTGCTAACAATGATTTTAGTGGATTTTTAGCAAAAGTATTGATTTGATAAACATTTGCACAAATATCGTGGGACCTTAAAAATCAGTAGCACCTGCTTTTTATTCTACTGGTCATGTGCTTTCATAAAGTATATGGTTTTGGGGGTATTTTACAAACTCTGAAAGCTATAAGTAAAAAATAATAAAGCAAAGGAAAAATTGCAAAAATGGTCTGGCCTACTGAGTTTAAAAGTGGAGCGCAGAGCCTGGCAGCGAAAGAGTTTCAGCGAAAGGGACCACAACCAGTGGTTGCAAACATAGCACCCCTCCAGGTCCCACCCTTGGCATCTTGTACATAGCCTCCCATTCTGCCTCAATGCGGAGGTGTTGGAAGCAAAATTTGATACCATACAATGTGCTCGAAAAAGGCCATCAGTGTTTTGATGCTGTTTCTTGGGTCTGTGCTCTACTACAAAATTGAACTCCTGGAGAGAAAGGAACCATCTTGTCATCTTGGTATTGGTCTGCTTGTTTTGTCTCATCCAGGTCAATGGGGCATGTCTGACCAAGCAAAACCTCCTACCTAGCAGAAAGTACTGCAGAGAGTCCAGAGCCCATTTGATGGTGAGACACTCCCACTCCACCACAGCATGAAAAACTACACAGTGGTGCTCTTCCCTATTGACCACTTGAAACAAAACTGCTCCTAAGCCCTCACTTGAGGCATCTGTCTGCACCACAAACTCTTAAGAAGAATCAGGAGCAACGAGCACCAGATGCTGGCACATTGCCATCTTAAGCTTCTAAAAAGCTTCTTCAGCATCCCCATTTCACTTTATCATTAATGACTTTCTGCCTTTTGTTAAGTCAGTCAATGGTGAAGCAATTGTGGCAAAGTTGGGGAAGAAACTCCGGTAGTAGCCAACTATGCCTAAAAATGCTCTGACCTGTTTTTTGGTTAGGGGATAAGGCCAGCTCTGTATGGCTTCCATCTTATTCATTTGAGGTTTCACTTTGCCAGATTTTGCTGGTTAGAAGCTGAAGAGTGGGAAATTTGCGTGGAGAGTGAAAAACAGTTGTGCTTTTGACTGCTGGTAATTGCTGTGTTTGGATTTTTAGTTTGGGGTCTTTGCTTGCAGCTTTTTAAACACCTTTTCTGTCACCTTTTAAATAGCCTTATTTTTCTTCCTTCAGTCTACTAATTAAGGGGAGTGGTTACTTGGTCACAGGTGCTACAGGTCCTATATAGCTTTCTGTAGAACTCATTTCTGAGCTTGCATATCCTTGAGCTTGCACATTTTGCTTGCTGAAACTTAAACCAAGTGGAAATTTGACTAAGTGGCGAGTTAAAAACAGGAGATTATAATAGGAGTTATCAGACCAGTAACATCTGAAATTCCCTGTTAGAAATATTATTGATTGAAGGTTTTGTGCACTGCACAGTGTGTTGCATGTATACAACAATGGAGCAACAGCTCAAGGATGGATACCGCTGCGACAGAGGTGAGCGGTTTGCCCTTCTGGAGGCTCACATTAGAAATTTGGAGGAGCAAATTGCAACACTGGGCAGAACTGAAAACCTTATAAGGGCTCCTCTGCTCACTGAGCAGGTGGCTAGTAGGGTTAATGAGGAGGGTGGAGGGGTAAGTCAGGATTATCAGGTGGAAAGATAGGAAGATTTATGGGTAAATTTGAGTAATCTCTGGACAATCCTTGCAATCTGGTCATGGATCATGATGTGTGGGTGCAGGATTTACAGGAAAGACCAATGGGTGTGCTACACTACACACACACACACACACACACACACACTTTCTTGCACTTCAGACTTTAATGTACAAACCAGACTCCCCTCCTTTACCAACACAGGTACTGAAAATATATTTCTTTGGGGGACACAGACTTCTGCTGAATTTAGTTGACTCTGAGAGCCAAACTTCCAGATTGTGTGTTTTGACTCAGTGAGCTATGTCTGCGGGGAGTACTGGGACTGTTTATTATGCAATATGTTTGGTGGAGCTGTGGAATTGCACAGTGAAATCTATCTGCAAGGAAAGCGTTTTTGTGCTGGGGGGAGGAGAAGCCCAGAGAGTGTGCTTTATATGTCCACATCCTAGCAAATTCTGTACAAGTAGGAACAGAATATGTAGTCATGGATTTTGTGTGGATATATAGTAGAGAAACTGAGTACTATAAAAACTTTATTATGTAGCATTAAAAATCTATTACACAACATTAAAAATTACTCTCCACATAAGGGTTCACAACATGCAAAGATTCCGATTACAGTTCACATTAGGACCCAACGCGTTTCGGGAATCTTTCTTCAGGAAAACATGTACACTGGAAGCCACTCCTAATCTTTAATAGCATAATATCAGCCAGTAGGGTAGACTGGAATTCATAACGTGCATGTTGCCCATAAAGGTGCAAATAATTAAACCAAGGTGAAGCCACTGCCTCTCGGCGGAAAATTCAGGTATATTCAGTAAACAATCAATGCCCTTGTACACATTATCTTCAAATACAGGGACCAACTTCCCAATGGGGAACTTTCCATACCCATTGTGAGTAAGTCACCATAAAGACAGCAGGGAAGTCAAAGTAGTCAAGGCACATATATTCCAAAGAGGGGGCTCTTTATAAGTATCATGGAAACAAATTCAGTTCACATGAATCCAGCCTATATCTATATGGTATGTGATATGCTAGAGCAGTGGTGGTCAACTTACTATATGTTCCTGACATCACCAAAGGGGCGCACATAATATTCATTAAGTGTACTGCTGCAGAAAACTGTCAGAGACTGCAGACATGTAAAAGGAGATGATCATAGACTCTTCTTTTTTTTCACAAAAAGAGTTTTATTGAAAGTAGTAGCACAGATTACAATATAATCTTACAGAATGAAGTTACATCTGCAAATGCAAAATTACATTTGCTGAAATGGTATGAATTGTCACATATTATTAATGCTTAGGCATAAGCAAACAATTTGTTTAACAAGAACAATAATAGCAGTCTTTAGTTAACAGTTAGAGAAGAGTTGCATAACCATTTAAACCCAATAGAGGCATATCTGTCATGTGTAACTTGAGATGGCTCTAATCAGTAGTTATAGGCATCATGTTTTCATATATCATGGGATGGGGGGGGGGGGGGGTTAGGAAGGGTCTGAGGGGGTTGTGAAGTCTCTACTATATCTAAGAGGGGGACGGGTTGGGGGTAGCCTACTGGTTGCTAAGGGGGTATTCCAGAGAAAATAGTAGATTGTTGTTGGGGGTTGATTCCTAAGCCTGGTGATCATGTCATGATGATCAAAAATCTATAGAGGGGAGGGCGATCAAGAGGGGAAGGGGGGGGGGGGAGTAAGAAATAAGGGGTATAGGGTGAGGGGAGAGTAAAGTGGGTTGGGGATAGGGGTTTTCTCGGTCTCCACCCATAACACATCTCATCTTCTGGGCAACCCATAGCTGATTTAGATGTGCATTTGAAATAGTGGATGAGTTGGTAGTATTTAATGTGCTAGTCGTTTCTGGCACAGAGCCTCCCTGACTCATCTCTTGGATAGAGGTGGGAGGTCCCACACCAGAGATAAAGAAAAAGGACCTGTCTAGATGTTGATCTAGTTGGTTTTAACTCATTGGCCGGGTGTAACAGTATGAGGCTAGGTCATCAGTTTCGCATATTCGTCTGTGGTATGGAAGTGGGTCCAGCAGGCCCAGATGTGTGAGAATTTAGATGGGGAGTCCTTCACTATGTAGATTAGTTCTTCTATCCCTGCAATTTTGTTCACACAATTAATCCATTCAGAAATGGTGGGGGTGTGTGATGAGCCCCAATGTACTGGAATGCACATCTTAGCGGCGTTAATGAGGTGCACTACAAGGGATTTGCGGTATGTGTTAGCCGGCGTTGTGGAGTCATGTCGAATAAACTGAGCAGGGGTGTGCTTCAGGGGATATGTGGATATTCTGGTCGTTAAGTCATGAACTTTTGTCCAGAATTGTTGCAATATTGGGCATGACCACCAGATGTGAAGCAAGGTGCCAGATTCTCCGGAGCATCTCCAGCATCTATCAGATACATTTGGGTTGTATTTATTAAGTAGCACTGGGGTACGGTACCACCGTGTCAGTGTCTTATAATTATTTTCCTGAATATAAACATTAAGCGAGCCCTTGTGGGCGATCATAAATATCCTTTCCCAATGTTTGTCGGTTAGTTCCAACTGAAAATCTCTTTCCCACCTTGAACATACTTTTCCCCAAGCTAGGGGTTACATCTGAAAAAAACTTATGAATATTTGAAATTTGAAGCTGCTGGTCATCTGGTTGCTCAAATGGGGTGAGCTGTCGAGAGATTGCAGAGCCTCGGTCAATGTCTTGCAGGTAGTGGTGGATTCGAAAATATGACCAATGTGGGAGTGGGTTGTGGGGCGCAATAGTATCCAGTGCCTTACACTAATGAAGAGATCCTTCTCTAAAGAACTAGGCCTGTAAGTCTGGGTGGGGCCATGTGTCTCTCAAAAACTGTGCTGACATGCCAGGTGGGGAAGCCGGGTTGAGTCTAATAGGTGTAAGGGGACCATGTCTGGAGGAGATGCATGTTTTTTTACATGCTTCTCTGAAGCAGCTGAAAGTTGATTGGATAAGTGGGTGTTCTTTCAGTACTGGGGGTAATTGATTTGGAAGGAGCAACAGTGTAGATTTTAATGGCAGAGTCAAAAAGGAATTCTCTAGGGGGACCCAGTCTTTCCCTTTCTGATGTACTGCCCAGTCAACAATTCTGGTTAGGTGACAAGCCCAATAAAAATGTTTAAGATCCGTGAGCAGATACCTCCTTTTCATTTGCGTCTCACCGGTTGGGCGTAACTTATTCTGGGGTTTTTGTGCTTCCAGAGGAAATTAACCCAACCCTTTTTATAGGACTGAAAAGGGTCTGCAGGAGTTTAATTGGAATTGCTTGTTGAATGTAAAGGATACGGGGGAGAATGATCATCTTTAGTATAGCAGCTCTGCCGAACCATGAAAAGCAAGGTTTGTCCCAATTGCGTAGGTCCTCAGAGATTTATTTGATTATAGGTAAAAAAATGTTACCATATAAATCCGACATGTTTGATGTCAGATAAATGCCCAAGTATTTGATTGCGTCTTTTTTCCAATGGAAGGTAAAGTTATTTTGACATTGTGTGACCAATTCCTTAGATAGGGTAATGTTCAGTGTGAACGATTTGGTCAGGTTTATTTTAAAATTGAACAGTTGTTCAAATAGTTTAAAATCTTTCAAAAGGTTTGGGATGGAGACGTGGGGATCTCTCAGGAAAAGTAAGAGCTCGTCAGCAAAGGCTGCTATTTTATAGGTTCGGTCAGCAATTGGTATACCTTTTACATCTCTGTTAGCTCTAAGGCAGCATAAAAGTGTCTCTAGGGTCAGGACAAAAAGTATTGGGGAGAGTGGACATCCCTGTCTCCTCCCATTGCATATACAGAAGGCATGTGACAGATGGCCGTTAGCCCACACATGAGTGGTTGGCGTCATGTAGAGGGACATGATGAAATTACACATAGTATTTTGTAACTAAAGGTGTCTTAGGACTGCTCCCATATAGTTCCAAGCCAACCTGTCAAATGCCTTCTCCGCATCCAGGGACAAGAAAAAGACTTTGCAGTTGTGAGTTTGCATCCAGTGTTGTATGTTGAGGACTTTTATGGTGTTGTCCCTAGCTTCACGTCCAGGGACAAAACCTACTTGGTCGTTTTTTATTAGGGTGGGCAGAAAAGGTAGCAGATGGTTGTAGTAATGTAGTAGTGGATGAATGATTATTATTATTTCGTTATTATTATAATTGTTCATTTTCCACAGCACTCGGTCGGTTCTTCCAGAGAGTAGCATTTATTGACTTCAGACAGAACAAAGTTCTTAATACTTGCACCAGATGATCAAAATCCAACAGAGTAAATATTACAAGGAACAGTAGCCTTCAGAGTCCCATTCCAACCGTGTCCTCATGTTCATGGAGAGAAAAAGTGAACTGACCCTGCCAGCTTGAATGTCCACTTTAAGTGTTAGTCTCACACTGGGGGGGGAGGGAGGTTTCTCCTCACCTCACATTAGTGTTTACCAGATAAACAAGCCACAATGAACCCCCTCAAGGCTAATTAGCATCAATAAATACTTTTTGTACTATTCCTTTGAAGTATGACCACCCAATCTACATTCCACAACCCCCTGAAAGTAACTGTGGGCCTCTGATATGTAATGCAGCTTGGCTGCCAGCCACATTACATATAGAACTTAAACCATGGCCTACAGTAAATACCTATGTACATATTAAAAAAACTGTGTAGGTTTATGAAATATTACACAACAATGGTTTGCGAAGATTTTTGCAAATAATTTGACATCCACATTTAATAAGGATATTGGTCTATAGTTGGTCCCTGACGTGGCATCTTTGCCATCTTTCGGTATTACGGTAATATGTGCCTCCAGCAACCTATTGAAGGGGAGAGTAGCAGTAGGGATGGAGTTGAAAGCTGTAAGGAACGGAGTGTTCAGTATACAGGTGATACTCAAAAAATTTGAATATCATGCAAAAGTTCATTTATTTCAGTAATGCAACTTAAAAGGTGAAACTAATATATGAGATAGACTCATTACATGCAAAGCAAGATAGTTCAAGCTGTGATTTGTCATAATTGTGATGATTATGGCTTACAGCTCATGAAAACCCCAAATCCACAATCTCAGAAAATTTGAATATTGTGAAAAGGTGCAATATTCTAGGCTCAAAGTATCCCACTCTAATCATCTAATTAAGCCATAACACCTGCAAAGGGTTCCTGAGCCTTTAAATGGTCTCTCAGTCTGGTTCAGTAGGAATCACATTCATGGGAAAGACTGCTGACCTGACAGTTGTGCAGAAAACCATAATTGACACCCTCCATAAGGGGGAAAGCCTCGAAATGTAATTGCAAAAGAAGTTGGATGTTCCCAAAGTGCTGTATCAAAGCACATTAATAGAAAGTTATGTGGAAGGGAAAAGTGTGGAAGGAAAAGGTGCACAAGCAGCAGGGATGACCGTAGCCTGGAGAGGATTGTCAGGAAAAGGACATTTGAAGGTGTTGGGGACTTTCACAAGGAGTGGACTGAGGCTGGAGTCAGTGCATCAAGAGCCACCACACACAGACGGATCCTGGACATCAAATGTCGTATTCCTCTTGTCAAGCTGCTCCTGAACAACATACAACGTCAGAAGCGTCTTACTTGGGCTAAAGAAAAACAGACCTGGTCTGTAACTCAGTGGTCCAAAGTCCTCTTTTCTGATGACAGCAAATTTTGCATCTCATTTGGAAACCAAGGACCCAGATTATGGAGGAAGAATGGAGAGGCACACACTGCAAGATGCTTGAAATCCAGTGTGAAGTTTCCACAGTCTGTGTTGATTTGGGGAGCCATGTCATCTACTGGTGTTGGTCCACTGAGCTTCATTAAGTCCAGGGTCAACGCAGCCGTCTACCAGGAGATTTTGGAGCACTTCATGCTTCCTTCTGCAGACGAGCTCTATGGGGATGCTGACTTAATTTTCCAGCAGGACTTGGCACCTGCCCACACTGCCAAAAGCACCAAAACTTGGTTCAATGATTGTGGGATTACTGTGCTTGTTTGGCCAGCAAACTCGTCTGACCTGAACCCCATAGAGAATCTATGGGGCATTGCCAAGAGAAAGATGAGAGACATGAGACCCAACAATGCAGAAGAGCATCCTGGTCTTCCATAACACCTCAGCAGTGCCACAGGCT
>BLSH010498043.1:364219-375073 GCA_018402905.1 Glandirana rugosa
ACCAAAGGTTTACTCTACGTTTTAAACGACAGTAGTCTTTTCTCCTGAAACCTGGTGACTCAATGTCTGGTCCAGACAAAAAGAAATCGGGTTCATTCTGCGAAGACTGCAACATACAACAAGTCCTCGTCGAACTGTTCTCCTTATGCTGTAAACTACAGGTCCTAGGCAGACACACACCACCGAGAACTACGTGACTGAGGTCGGAGTCAGGTGAGGAACACTTTCAGGGGTTGTGGAAGTTTACAGGAAAAGGACTGTTAGGAGAGGTCCGATGCCAGTAGGGACGACGAACACCGTCAGAAGCGTCTTACTTGGGCTAAAGAAAAACAGACCTGGTCTGTAACTCAGTGGTCCAAAGTCCTCTTTTCTGATGACAGCAAATTTTGCATCTCATTTGGAAACCAAAGACCCAGATTATGGAGGAAGAATGGAGAGGCACACACTGCAAGATGCTTGAAATCCAGTGTGAAGTTTCCACAGTCTGTGTTGATTTGGGGAGCCATGTCATCTACTGGTGTTGGTCCACTGAGCTTCATTAAGTCCAGGGTCAACGCAGCCGTCTACCAGGAGATTTTGGAGCACTTCATGCTTCCTTCTGCAGACGAGCTCTATGGGGATGCTGACTTAATTTTCCAGCAGGACTTGGCACCTGCCCACACTGCCAAAAGCACCAAAACTTGGTTCAATGATTGTGGGATTACTGTGCTTGTTTGGCCAGCAAACTCGTCTGACCTGAACCCCATAGAGAATCTATGGGGCATTGCCAAGAGAAAGATGAGAGACATGAGACCCAACAATGCAGAAGAGCATCCTGGTCTTCCATAACACCTCAGCAGTGCCACAGGCTGACAGCTTCCATGCCACACCGCATTGAGGCAGTAATTGCTGCAAAAGGGGCCCAAACCAAGTACTGAGTACATATGCATGCTTATACTTTTCAGAGGTCTGATATTGTTCTATGTACAATCCTAGTTTTATTGATTGCATGTAATATTCTAATTTTCTGAGATTGTGGATTTGGGGTTTTCATGAGCTGTAAGCCATAATCATCACAATTATGTCAAATCAGGGCTTGAACTATCTTGCTTTGCATGTAATGAGTCTATCTCATATATTAGTTTCACCTTTTGAGTTAATTACTGAAATAAATTAACTTTTGCATGATATTCTAATTTTTCGAGTATTACCTGTATCTGTGAATGTTTTAAAGTATGTTGCAGTAAGCCCATCTGGACCAGGGCTTTTACCCATTTTAAGCTGATTAACTGCTTGTTTAAATTCCTTCTCTGAGATGGGCTGATCCAGGAGTCGAGCATTGTCTGGATCGATTGGCTTAGGGCAGTATTTTTGAAGGAAATCTGGGATGAGGGAGCTCTGTACATTTTTCCCTCCCTGCCCAGTAGACTGTCGGGGAAGGTTGTATAGTTCGGAATAATATGTCTTGAATCTAAATGCTATGTCAGTGATCATGACCTTTGGCCTACCTTGGGGGTCTTTAATGGTGTGGATATTGGAAGTGGCTTTTTTCTTTTGAAAAGCTCTAGCTAAATATTTCCCACATTTATTTCTGAATTCATAAAAGAGTTTATGTTTTTTGCGATCAATCTCTTCACGTAATAATTCCCTAGTGTGCGTAAGCTCCTGATGGTCACATGATGCTTGGGATTGCTTGTGAGTGCGTTCAAGAGTTTTAATTTTTTGGATTAAGTCTGCAATTAAACTGTGATGGGCTCTTCTTTGTGCTGCTTTTAGTGCAAGAAAACATACCCTAATAACACACTTCTGGGCTTCCCATTGTGTTAGTGGTGCTGTGTCGGGTGTGTTATTTTCCGAGAAAATTTTGCCTAAGTTGTCTCCAATGTGGTTAACATCGTGTTCTGATGTCAGTAGGGAAGAGTCTAATCGCCAGAATTTTGTGAAGGCGTTCTTTTCCGGTAACGTCAGGGTCAAGGATATTGTGTGGTGATCTGAAATGAGTATTGGCTCTATTGTCGCCTGTGTGAGAAAGTTAAGGTCTTTCTGGGATACAAACAAATAATCAAACCTTGAATATCTTTTATGTGGGGCCGAAAAGAAGGTGTAATCTTTGTCGTTGGGATGTAAAGTGTGCCAGATATCATGGAGAAGGAGATCCTGGATTTGTATCTTAATTTGGCGGAGGGCTTTGTATGACAAGGAAGAGGTATTCGAGGAGGTGTCCAGTATTGGATACAGCACTACATTGAAGTCGCCTCTTAGTATAGTTAGTCCAGTTTGGAAGCCTGCTAATGTCTGTGCTATGGACCTAAAGAAGCTAACTTGGGATGAATTGGGGTTGTAAAAATTTGCAAGTGTGACGGGTCTGCCATGAATGAGACCCTTAAGGAATACATATCTTCCGTCTGTGTCTATGAGGGAGTCAGGCAATTGCCAGTTGAGATTATTGAAGATCAATGTTGATACTCCTTTAGTCTTTGCAAGAGCATTGAAAGAAGCGATTTATGAGTTTAGGAATCTGGTTCGAAAATTAGTTTCCTGAAGGAAAACTATTTATGCTTTAAGTTTGCGCATCGTGTCCAGGACCTGCATACGTTTCTCAGGGGTGTTAAGTCTCTTTGTGTTTAAAGAGACCACTTTGAGCGTGGAGCAATTGGTAGGAGGTCCTATGGGTGTAATAGTTCTCTATATGGGTTATCATTTAGCTGTGTTTCCATTTGTTTTTGTAATTGGGTAGATAGGATCTCAGGATGTGGGAGCAAAAGCTGTGAGTTGATTGTCGATGAGCGTCGTTGGTGGAGACCGAGAAATTGAGGGAAGAGGAGAGGAGGAGGGAGCAGAGAAAGGGGAGGGGCAAGAGGGGGTGGGGTAGGGAAAGTTAGAAAGGAGAGGGGTTCAAAATGAAGGTATATTTACAAAGGGCAGGAGTACCAGTGGTAGGAAATGGATGATTATCCTACCCAAGGGGTTAGTTTAGGGTCTTGTAGGATTCAGCAGGAACAGTTAAGTTCTGGCTGTGTGGAGAAGTGTGTGGCGTCGCTACGAGGTAGGCCAGGTAGAAGCCTCTAGTTCACCAGAGGTATGTAGATGTGTAGATCAAAATGAGAGTCTTGAGATTTTACTAAATTGGGTCGTACTCACTGATTAAGTGATGTAGATCTCATGAGACATGCGGAGATAATTGTGTTTATGGCGTAGGGTGGGTCTATGGGAAAATTAATATCTGAGGAACCACTCTGGGCTAGCTGAATATAGTGAGCAGATAGAGGTCTACGGTCAAAGTGGTTTATTAGAGTGCCCATTGATGCGTGTAGGTCATCAAGCTAATTTATGAAGATGGTAACAATCTTATGTAAGCATTGGTTACATATAATACATTGAAATAAGGTATAGTCATTGTCATTTATATATATACACAAGAGACTTATCAGCAGACCTCCTGTATATGTGGCTAGTGTAATTTGTATCCTCTAAACTTGGAGGTGTCAATGTAAGGTTTTTTTTTAGCAAACCTCCTAACGAGTTCACTGCTGGGAATGAGTTTTCTTGGTGGGGGTTGGTAGCCCTCGCATGTTCCCACATATAGGCCTATGTTAATAACCGTTGTCATTTATCGCGATATATAAACAGTTGGCAGTTGGGTAACCCTTTAACATTCAGAAGTTTGTTTTCTATGGACATCGGCAGTTATTTCTGGATATAACTATAGCAACATAATGATTTGCATAAACAACCTAATAATGCGTCTCTCTTGAGTAACAGGGAGTCGACCCCACATGGAAGCCTCATTAAGTGTATTGTTTACCTACATCCATGGAGTAAGGGGGGGTTTTCCCAGTCAATTTTAGGTGTATAGTGGTGTTTAAGGAAGTATGGTACTCATTGTACCCCATGTGGGGACTTCAGTGAGGGTTTTGGGCGCCATGAGAGGTCGATCCCTAGCATCAATGGCATAGAAAAAAAATGAGAAAATTAGACACAAACAACTTGTGTCCTATAGTGATATAAACAAGCCTGTACATGACCAAATTTGCCTCATCGTTATTCTGTCCATTTGCGAAAAGTTGTGGGATGTAGGTAGGAAGGGGGGGGTAATGGGGGGGTGGGGAAGGCAAGTGAGTAGAGGCTAGAGGCCTGCATTAGAGTTCTGTGGGCCCAAGGCCATGTCACATAGGGCACGGGGTGCGGAATCGGAATGGTGGCAAAGGTTAATTGTTACTTTATAGGATTTTCAAGAGTTCAGGGTTAGGAAACACTTACCCATGGGTGTCAGATATTGGCCTTGTTTTAGGGTATCAGGCATCCCCTTAAGTGATGAGTTCAATGCCTTTCGACAAGGAGCCTATAGAGTAGGTATCTGGGAGGTAGGTAATGCGTACAGCATGTATATTACCTTGCAACAAAGTGATGTCAGACTGAAGTGATGTTCTTCATCGCTGCAGAGGATATAGATGTCAGTTTGCTTAATTTCTAATGAGTCTCTTGTTATGGGAGGCTAGCATAGTGTGGTAGCATCTGTAACCGGGGTTGAGAGATCTGGTCTGATGTAAAGTGGAGGGGTTTGTGCTGTGTTTGAAGAAGACAAACTAGCTAGCTTCCTCTTGGCGAGGCCTTCTGTGGACTGGAGAAGCCGTCGGGCTTGTGCATCCTGCATTCCTGGCCCTTGGTGGTTGTGGCGAGGGGGATTTGAGTCGCCTGATGTAATGGTCATCGCGGACTGGGATGGCATCCATAGAAGTGGCTCGTTGTAAAGAGGGGCCACGCATATTGTTGTACCAATCTGGAACATCTATTCGAGGTAGGTTCAGCGTATCGCAGAAGGCAGGCAGCTCTTCTGAACTCTTAGATAAGCCGTGCGGCCTTGTGATGATGCTGAGAGGCAGAAGGGGAACTTCCACCTATACTGGATTCCCTTGGTGCGAAGAAGGTCAAAAAGGGGACGGCGGTCCCTTCTACGCTGGAAAGTAATAGGTGAGAGATCCTGGAATATTTTAATGTCTGTCCTTTGGAATAGTAGGTTGCAACGGTCTCTCGCTTTTCTCAGGATCTCTTCTTAGATCTTGAAATTGACCAGGCAACAGATCACATCTCTGGGTGGGTCTGGGTCTCTGCCCCTGGGTTTCATTGCTCTGTGCAGGCGCTCATATTCAATGGGGGACTCAGGAGGCCTGCCAAGCAGGTCATTAAATACAGCTATTGTGGCCTGGGCAAGGTGGTTGTGGTCTGCCACTTCAGGGGGGCCTCTTACCCTCAAATTGTGATGACCGTGGTTGTGCAGGTCCTCCATATGCCGATGAAGCTCTCTGAGTTGTGTATCATGAGAGTGGGAGGAAGTCTGGAGCTGCTGGATTGTTGTGTCATGGCGGGCCATTGTCTCTTCCAAGGCGTCCATGCGTATGGCGACCGACTGAATGTCACTTCTGCTGTAAAGCAGGAGTACCTGAGTTGTAATGGTGGGCTGCGCTTCTGCCTGAAGGACTGAGGCTTGATGATCGTGTGCTAGAACCGGAGGACGGATTTGAAGCCGAGGCGTTGCGTGACTGTGTCCTGAACATCTCCGGAATATTATAGCCAGTCCGAGTCCCTGGGAGACCGGGAGTGGGATTCAGTTGGTGTCCCATCTGATTTTCCATTTCGCAGGCTTTTAAGCTTGATTAGGCTTGTTGCTATACCTGCTGTGTCTGGAGCAAGAGGATCACGCAGCCATACCAGTCCGGCGCCAAACCACGCCCCCCCCCCATAGACTCTTCTATGTTGTTGAAAAATGTTGAGATGTTCCAGGAGGTGGGGATGGACAGCACAGAAAAATGGTAAGAGTGCAATGTATTGTAGCCACTCTAAAGAGTAGCTTTCCTTCACTGGCTTATGTAAGCACCAAAACAGCTTAGGGTAGGCAGGGGCTCCAAGGGTCACACAGCAAGTGCCAATGGGCCGCAGGTTGGGCACCGGGGTGGAAGAGCATTCTCTGTTAGGATAAATTCAAGACTTGAATCAGAATCCCCAGTGACCACGTCAAAGTAAAAGTGGAACTACATCATAGGTGTGCGCAGCCTATTGCATTAGGGTGTGCACCCCAAAGCGCAAACACACATGCCTTTCTCTGCAGCCTCAGCTGCACTGGAGAGTAAATGAATGGGAAGTGCTCTGTGCTGAGTGGCTTTCTGTTAATTAACAAATGGAAGCATAGTAAGCACAGTATACTATGCTTCAGTTATAAATAAACGCAGTCAGTGAGTGTGTTCACTGCGTTCATTTAGAAAAGGAAGGGGCCGGCCATTACCCCCGCACTTTATCCTGAAACATCCTCTGCATCAGCCAAGGGGAGATGGGACAAGAGGAGGGAAGCTAGCAACACTGCTGAGGGGGGGGGGGGGCAATAGGGGGAAACCCGGGTAGTAAGGGGATTTGGCACCACACAAAGAAATTAGGGTGTGCCCCTGTGCACACGCCTGTGAATTACATTATATTAAATAAGGAAAATTATATATTGTAAAAGGCACACTAAGCACTGCAGCCAGTCTACAATTAGATTTTATCACACCATGCCTGTCAAAACATTACTGCTTTTATGTGTTGTTAAAGCCAGTAAAATAATCATATGCAATGCGCTTAATATTCTTTTTTTGATTATAGGCTTGATGTATAAGACCCCTTTCACACTGGGTCATTTTTCAGGCGCTGCGGTGCTAAAAATAGCGTCTGTACTGCGCCTGAAACCCCCCCACCCCCGCCATTCTCCACAGTGTAAAAGCCCGAGTGCTTTCATACTGGGGCGGTGCGCTTGCAGGACGAGAAGAAAAGTCCTGCAAGCAGCATCTTTGGGGCCATGCGCTGAGCATACACCGCTCCTACACCACCCCTGCATTGTAGTCAATGGACGGCACTCCCAAAGGGGCTGAAACCTGCCTCGGAAGCACACGGCGGCGATGCTTTTAACCCCTTCTTGGGGGTTAAAAGAGCCCCGCTCTTGATTGTATAGTGGCAACATAGCACCTCTATAATAGCGGTAAATGTGTCGCTAATTAGCTGCGCTTTACTGCTACCGCCCCTGCCTGCCCCAGTGTGAAAGTGCCCTTAGTGTTTCATATTCAAACCTTCCATGAAAGCTTAAATCTGACTAGTGGCTGTGGGAAAATCTTGGTAATTCATAGTAAGAACATGTTTCTACATGAGACCTTGTGATGTTTAAATTCACTGATGAATTCCTTGCTGTGACATTCCAATTAATCCATCAGACACATATACACACTTGCAGGGATCTAAAATCACATAATTAATTTATTTTAGAATGTATTATGATTGCTGGTAACTGACAATAGCTGCACAGAGTGTTCAGAGGGAAGGCACAGCTTCTCCTAGCAACACTGGTTGGAGCTGAAGAATTGAATGCGTACTTAGCTAGGTAATGGCTTTTCAGGAATGGAAAACTTGGCTTTTGTCCTTTAATTTAACAACCAATGTGATGATTAATAGTTCCCACTGTTGTATGTACTCATTGAAAATCTATCTTCAAAAGAACAAAGTCAGTGACATTTACAGTGGAAATGTATAGGAATATAGTGGTATGAACATTTCTAGCTTGTATGAATGCAAATGATTGCTCCATCTTATATTCATACTTAGGTCTTTCTGTTAACAAGTATTTTGTTTTTGGGGTGTATTAGGTTGGATATCTCTAAAGACTGTTTGTTTGTAGCACTTCAGTTTGTAGGAACTTTTACATAGTTAAGGCCGGTTCACACATAGGCGATCCAACTTCAGGGGCAACTTTGCCAGGCAACTTCGAGGCAACTTCAAGGCAACTTCAAACTCGACTATGCCAGGCGACTTTGCCTGTGACAAATCAGAGAAGGGAGGGAGGGGGTTGCCTGGGGATTCACTGGGTAAATTATTTTCTTTTTCCTGTAGAGTGTCTTCAATATAGATAAGGGATCCGACTTGGAGGTGACTTCCATTGAATTCTATGGACACAAGTTGGATAGAAGTCACCTTGAAGTAGTACGGGAACCTTTTTTGAAGTCGGAGCGACTTCAGTAGTGTACATTAAGACGGCTCTCATTCATTTCAATGGAATTTTAGATGTCAAGCGACTTGGAGTGACACAAGTCGGAGCGCAAGTCGTGGCAGTGTGAACCGGCCCTTAGTCTGGTTGAAAAAAAAGACACAAATCCATCCAGTTAAACCCATAGAAAAAAAACCACACGCACACAAATCAAAAACCTCCACAATCCTATACCCATAAGTGATCCAGAGGAAGGCAAAAAAAACCCAAATCAAAAAAAGCATGATCCAATTTGCTTCAGTGGGGGAAAAAATGATCCCCCAAGAGGCAATTGAATATTCCCTGCATCAACAGTACCTATAAATATTAGTATCCGTTATATTTTTGTGCATTTAGGAAAGAATCATGGCCTTTTCTAAAACAATCTACTAAGCTGGCCAGAACCAGCTTTTGAGGGAGTCTATGCCACATTTTCACAGCTTTTACTGTGAAGAAGCTTTTCCATATTTGGAGGTTAAATCTGTTTTCCTCCAGATGTAAAGAGTGCCTCCTTATCCTCTGTAATGACCTGAAAGTGAATAACTCTACACCAAGTTCACTATATGAAGCACTTATGTATTTATGCGTGTAGAACCCACCTTTAATCTCTTCTTCTCAAGAGAGAATAAATTAAGTTATGCTAATATTTCCTCATGGCTGAGCTCCTCCATACCTCTTATCAGTTTGGTGGCACTTCTCTGCACTTTTTCAAGTTCCCCGATAAGCTATTTTGTGAATTGATGCCCCAAACTGAACTGCATATTTTAGATGAACCCTTACTAATTATTTGTATAGGGGCAAAATGAGTTCTCTCTCTCTGGCAAAATGATGTCTCTCGTACCTCTTTTAATACAATAAGAATTCTGCTTGCTTTGGAAACTGAAGCTTGGCATTGCATGCTATTATTAAGCCTATGATCTACTAGAACAAATCCTTCTCCACCATTGATTACCCCAGTTGTACTCTCCCTAGTATGTATTATCTGTGCATATTTTTAGCCCCAAGTGCATAAATTTACATTTATCAACATTAAACCTCATTTGCCACATAGTCACCCAATTGAGCCTCATGTACACTGCTGCTCCTTTTTGTGGGTGTTGGCATTTTTTTTCTGCCCCTTAACCCAACCTCTATGTTATCCTATGTGTCCATGCACACACAGACGATTACAGCAGTTTAGTACCAGGGGAGTTCAGAGGACTTTTTCTGAGCACCCTAAAATTGAGTTCAGGAGAGGGAATTTTGACTACAAAAAGTGCTGAGCGCTTCTAAATGCGTGTAAACACGTCTAAATGTGCCTAAGTGCTTCAATGACCAGAATAAATTAAAATTCTGGCTAATGAAATAAACGCCCAAACACCAAATGCTGCTAAACTCGCCTAAACTGGTTTGAAAAAAAACACAATTTAGGTGAGTTTTTAAAGCTTATTCTCTCATGTCAAGAGAAACAGCATTTACCATAAACCAGTGTGCATGAGGCCTTAAACAGTGCAATGAGGTTGGCTTGTAAGTTAGAGACATCCTGTAAGGATGTTATTCCACTGCATAGCTTGGTGTCTGCTACATATATGATACTTCTAATCCCAGACCCTATATGATTTATTATTATGATAAAGGGTAAGGGTCCCAATACTGAACCTTGGAGAACCCCACTAATAAACTTAGACCATTAAGAGTATAAATCATTAACCACTACTCTCTGAATGTGGTCTCTTAACCAGTTTTCTATCCATTTACAAAATTATTTTTTTCAAACCTGTAGATTTTAACTTACACATTAGCTGTGGGGAACTGTGTCAAATGCTTTTGCAATATCCAAGTATACTATGGCCACAGCCACTCCATGGTTTTACTTACCTCCTCATAAAAATAAATCAGATTTGTTTGACAACTTCTGTCTTTCATGAATACATGCTGGCTATTGCTTAAAAATAGTTTTTTCCCAAAAACTCATCTGTGTGGTCTCCAGTATCTTCCCGACTATAGGAATTAAACTAACAGGTCTGTAGTTACTTGGTAAAGACTTTGATCTATTTTTTAAATACAGGGAGTGCAGAATTATTAGGCAAGTTGTATTTTTGAGGAATAATTTTATTATTGAACAACAACCATGTTCTCAATGATTCCAAAAAAACTCATTAATATCAAAGCTGAATATTTTTGAAAGTAGTTTTTAGTTTGTTTTTAGTTGTAGCTATTTTAGGAGGATATCTGTGTGTGCAGGTGACTATTACTGTGCATAATTATTAGGCAACTTAACAAAAAACAAATATATACCCATTTCAATTATTTATTTTCAGCAGTGAAACCAATATAACATCTCAAAATTCACAAATATACATTTCTGACATTTAAAAACAAAACAAAAACAAATCAGTGACCAATATAGCCACCTTTCTTTGCAAGGACACTCAAAAGCCTGCCATCCATGGATTCTGTCAGTGTTTTGATCTGTTCACCATCAACATTGCGTGCAGCAGCAACCACAGCCTCCCAGACACTGTTCAGAGAGGTGTACTGTTTTCCCTCCTTGTAAATCTCACATTTCATGATGGACCACAGGTTCTCTATGGGGTTCAGATCAGGTGAACAAGGAGGCCAAGTCATTAGTTTTTCTTCTTTTAGACCCTTTCTTGCCAGCCACGCTGTGGAGTACTTGGACGCATGTGATGGAGCATTGTCCTGCATGAAAATCATGTTTTTCTTGAAGGATGCAGACTTCTTCCTGTACCACTGCTTGAAGAACGTGTCTTCCAGAAACTGGCAGTAGGACTGGGAGTTGAGCTTGATTCCATCCTCAACCCGAAAAGGCCCCACAAGCTCATCTTTGATGA
>BLSH010498043.1:387414-397551 GCA_018402905.1 Glandirana rugosa
AAAAAAAGAACCAGTTAAAGTGAAACGACGTGAGATACAGTGTTTTTATAAAGGGATTTGAGTGTGTCTACAGAAATGTTTGGTGTTTGTTATGGTAAAGAATACTCTTACATTTTAATCACGGTAAAAAAAAATAAGACAAGTTTACTAGGATTAAACTCGGGGTTTTTACACTATACACATGGATGTAGTCTTTATTTTTACAGTAATGGTTTTTAGACTCGTATTGAAATTATATTGATAAAAAAAAAATAATATATTATTAAATAATATATTATTAATTATATAAGATACGAGTGTGTCGTTGAGCATAGAATATATTAATTATTATATAATAAATTATTATATAATAAAAAAAAAATAGTTATATTAAAGTTATGCTCAGATTTTTGGTAATGACATTTTTATTTCTGATGTAGGTACACATATCACATTTTTGGGGCTCAAATTAGGATCATTTGAACAGAATAAAAAAAAATGGCACTAATTTTACATTCTCATAAGAAATGGTATTGTTTGTGGTTTGTAAAGACATCTGTGTGAGTTTAGGGAAATATTTTTGTGACATAGAGTGCAGCAAAGTGAAATTGACCAAGAAAAAAAATATATATTTACAAAACATGAAGATATTTCACATTCTAGCATTACTAAAAACAAAATAGATTCTCAAATGTGCAACATTGTTGCCAGGAGAATTTCTTTGAGAGAGAGATACATTTATTTTCAACATGGAATGGATTTATTTGATAAACTAACAATTGTACCATTAGAATGAATGGCAGAAACTTACACTTGGCAAAATGCCTCTCCTCTTCACAGTGTTATTTTACACTTCACACAGTGTAAAATAACACTGATTTTGGTATTTACTAACAACTCAAGGAATTACTCCATGAGAGTTATTTTGAGCGTTGTTTTGTGTCTGAGCATGCTCAGTTGTGCTCAGCTGTGCTCTGTGCCTTGGAGTAAAAAGATTGGTTGTTTATCTCTTCTCAGACTTTTTAAGATATTTCAGTGTAGAAATCACTTTTTCACACAGTTTAAAAGCAGATTATCTTTAAACAATATACCGCATATTTTAGCGCAATTTAGGGGATCAGATTATGCTCCAAACATTATTTCTATTTGCACAACTCCAGGTCTGGGCTGGAGTAAGGAGTTATCTGTGACCTGGGAGCTTTAGTGAATTCCATTTTGGCCGTTATTTACCGCCCAGCGCTATTGTGAATACCGTTTTAGCGCTATTTACCGCGAATCGCGGTAATTTTACCGCTATTTTGCGGCAATTTTGCCGCTATTTTGCGGGAGCGCTATAGTAAATGACCCCCAATGTATCAGTGCGATTGTATTTTTTTTTTTCTTGTTATTTTTCCCTTCTTTTGGGGAGTTGTATTACAGGTAGTCTCTCCTGCGCGAGTTGACTAGCCGTATGTGTGTTTTTCACTGTTAAAAGCAATAAAAAGTTTAAAAAAAAAAAAAAAACATATTGCCCATGGGAATATATATACTTTGCAGTGTGTTTGCATACAGTCTTTTTGAAGAATTACCATTTCTTTTCTGTGTTCATCGTTGCCAATATCCCCTCCCAGTCAAAGTCTTGAAGAACAGCCCTCAGCCTTGGAAAATTTGCTCTTTTAAAGTTAAGTGGTTTTATCTTTCCAGTATGTGCTTGTTGCTTACAGCTAACATTAAATGAAGTAGAAAGAGAACTGCAGTCAACAAGAGCAAGATGAGACCCTGGAGCTTGGGTTCAAAGATAATTCTTTCTGAATCATTCACTCAGAAAACAAGCTTGTATCATGCCGAAATGTAATTACATTTCAGCAGGCCCCTGCAATTCAGTAAGGTAACAGTAGTGGACGATAACCTGATTTAATTCAAGTCTTGCAAGAAGACTGAGTGCCAGGATTTACTAGGAATAAGTCATTACTGATCCCTGAGTTCACTTGAATTCCACTTTCCAGGATATGGATTTGCCAAAAGCATACAACTGAAGATGATATTTGTGGCAGTGCAACAGCTAGCAGATCAGTTAACTGCAAAAGGCACAAGTGTCAAAAAACCCTGACATGCACCTTCTTTTATGTCTCTGAAAAGGGCAGAAATAAGATTGTGTCTTTCATTTTCAGAAATGTTTACAGCAGGGTCAAAGGAGCATTTCTTCAATGCAGTAGCGTTTTACTAGCGGGCACTATGGGTTTGGCACATTACGTCATTACAAACTCTTTACAAACATTATATCATTACAAACTCTTCAACGAGAACCTTATCCTTATGCAGATGATTTTTCAGCTTTAACTTTTTATGACTAAGCAAGATTGCTATTTTATTTTTCATAGAACGGGGATTTTTCAGTGGTACCAGTCACACATCAAAATCTATGCAAAAATATTATATTAAAATGTTCAAGACAAATAGACAGGAAAATATACAGTGCAAACATCTCTAGACTCTCGCCACATCAATTTTTATATGATACCACCTAGTGAACGGTTTATATGTCTATAAACTATATAAGAGCATCAAATCTCTACATATTTTATTGAGTGTTAACCCATCAGCCTCTAGAGACCAGCACATGTAATAACCCCTCACTGCCCAGTTTACTAATGTGTACTCAGCAGTGCATGAGTGTTAACTCCTCAGCAGACACCTACCAGCACATATTGGATAACCTCCCACATTTCTTCAATGCACAATGCCAAAGATCAGTGTCATCTCTGCTTCCCTGGTCCAATAATGACCTCAGCTCCCTGCCCCATTTCTGCTTTGACCCTTTTTCATTCTGCCAATAGTTGTAGTTAACCACTTCCCGACCAGCCGCCGCACATATACTGCAGCAAGGTGGATCTCCTGCGCGAATCGCCTTACTGGTTAAGTGCTCGCACCCGCCGTGCCTGCGGCGATCGGATTCGTTACACAACTGATCAGTCTACAGGTCCAGGCCAATGGTTTCTGGCCTGGACCTGCTGATCAGTTCTGGCGAATGACAGACTGTCCTCTGCCTGTGTAATGTAAACACAGGCAGAAGAAGTGATGTAATCTCCCCTCGTGGAGCCCTTTTCGGTTCCAGCACAAGAAGAGAAGACATCTACAGTGAGTACACCAAGCACTACTGTCATGTACCTGGTGGAAGAGTCTGACTTATGCAGCGGGCAACCTCCCTTACTATCCTGACTCAGAAACCCCTGGTAGAGCAGATAGGTGGCTCGGGAGTGCAGGATGGCATGAGGGTCTGACTGGGTCACTGGTATTGGTAAGAAGTCTGTTGGTGCACACGTGTACTTGAAGCGTGGTCATAGAGGCCGGGTCATGAAACAGGCTGGCGGTGGGGTACAAGAGGAGCAGGCAGATGGGTGGTCGGGTCCAGGCAGGGTCGTCAACAGGCAGGCAGCAAAAGTACAGAAGGGTCAGGCAAGAGAGTGGTCGTAGACAATCCAGGGGTCGGTGCAGGCAGAAATCATCAGAGTCAGGCAAGTCGGGTCACAGGAACAGAGAATCAGAGTACAGGTTAATCAGAAACACACACTACACACTGTAGATCAGACAGCACTTGCTGCAGGGTGTACAGAAATAGAGCCGTTTGGCGCCGTTTCCGACGCATGCACGCGCGTGAACACGTGCCAACGCGCAAATAGCGTTAAAAAGTCCACTTTTGCAGGATTTCCTCTAACAACTACACTGACACCAGTACACATAGGTACACATTTAACCCTTTGATCACCCCCCTGTTAACCCTTTCACTCCCTGTCGCAGTGTCACCAAGTACAGTTTTCAGATTTTTCACTGATTACTGTATTGGTGTCACTTGTGACACTAAACAGCGTTAGGGTAGTTAGTGGTAGGCCCAGGTAGATTTATGGTACCCCCCCATTAATCCCCTAATACAGGTTTAACCCCTTAATTGCTCCCACAGTTAACCCTTTCACCCCCTGTCACCAGTGTCACTAGTATAGTGTACATATTTTTTTCTGATCACTGTATTAGAGTCTTTTATAGCATCAGGGTACCCGCCATATATTACCTAATAAAGGTTTAACCCCCTGATCGCCCCCCAGTTAACCCTTTCATTTCCTGTCACAGTGTCACTAGTATAGTGTACAGATCTCTTTTCTGATCACCGTATTAGTGTCATGGGTGACATCAGTTTTAGCGTCAGTTAGTGATAACATCAATCACAGTGCCAGGTACACTAACATGCACACACACACACACACTATATAGCTCCATTACTAGAATAGTGTCTGAACGGATCAATATCTTTGATCTGATCAGAACTATATTAGCTTCCCCACTAGTATATTGTTCCCAAAAACAAGGCGTTAGCAGGATTAGCCCAGAAACCTCCCAGCACCTATGTTTAGGCCCTCCGCTCAGCCCAGCCCACCCAAAGTGCAGGATCAATAGAGCACTGTTACTGTACAAAACACAGCACACAAAACTGCGGCGTTAGCAGAGTCACATCTGACCCCTGCTAACGCTAGCAGTTAGTTTTTTTGGTAGCGATTGAAGCAGTTTCTGACAACCTGGGGCTCTTTTACGTGTGACTCACACTAGCTGTACCTGTAAATGTAGTGGCCAAAATGTCAAACGAAAGGTACACAAGTTAAGAGGCCTACAGAATACTGAGCATGACAGATGAGAGCGAAGGGGAAGCCTCACTGTCAGAATCACAATCTGATTCATGCTCACTATACGAACCTTTAGAGAGTAGTGGCACCCTGACAGATAGCTCTGATGACGGAGTAGCGATCCCTGCTAAGGTCAGGCGTACCCGACCCAGTTCTTCTTTTGCGGCGGTGCAACCACTGCATGGTTCTTGTATGCAGCAGAGAGCCAGTACTAGTGCCGCTCAACCTTCTGGTGAACTGGCAAGCATCAGCGGCCTAATATGTCCTGGTCATAGACAAACCAGTACTGCAGTATCACTTGGTGACGTGGCAAACCCCATAAGTGCAGTTCAAGCTGGTGTGGTGGCTAGCACAAATAGTGTTCCGCAGCCACCAAGAGTTCGAACACAGGTCCGTAGAGCCGATAGTGCCCCTCCAGATATGTTTGCAGATCCTGATTGGCAGCCCACCACTTCTGCAGCACCCTTACTTCCCCCATTCACTGGCCAACCTGGAATTTAGGAGGAAACAGCAGCTTTTACTTCCCTTGACTTTTATGCGCTGTTTTTCACGGAAGGAATATGCAGATCTATTCTGGACCAAAGCAATTTTATATGCTGGTCAATTTATCGCCGCAAATCCCCATTTGACCCTTGCCAGAGAAGCTTCCTGGAAACCTATAACCGTTCCCGGATTTAAAACCTTTCTGGGTCTATCCCTCCTCATGGGCATTACTAAAAGAGAGTGAGTTGCGATCATATTGGTCCACTGACCCAATTCACCATATGCCCGTGTTCTCTGCTTCCATAACTCGATACAAGCAAATCTTGCGGTTCATGCACTTCAATGACAATGAACTCTGTCGTCCTCGGGGTGACCCTGAATATGATCGGCTCCACAAAATTCGGCCCCTCGTAAACCACTTTAACCAACAATTTGCAGCCTTGTTTATTTATCTGCTTTGATGATGAGTCTCTGATTAAATTTTCTGTCCGCCTTGTGTTCAAACAATTTCTCCACAGTCCAAATTACTATGGCAACTGGTGTTGTTGAGAAGCCCCTTTGTGTCCACAAATACAACCTTAAAATGGGAGGGGGTAACTTTAATGACCAGATGATGTTACTTAATTGCCCATAAGGCCAGACGCTGGTACAAAAAAGTGTCTGTATACTTATTTCAATTGGCTCTGTTCAATGCTTATGTGTTATAGAAAGCGTCTGGATGAACTTCCTAAAATTCCAGGAAGAGATCATCGCAGCCCTTCTATTTCTAGGCGGTGCTGTGGCCCAACTTCCCAATCCAAATGCAGTGAGCCGGCTACACGAGAGGCATTTTCCAGATGTCCTCCCTGGTACCCCTACTCAACGATCATACCAAAGAAGATGTTGTGTCTGTAGAAGACGTGGATTTAGGCATGACACCTGCTATTATTGTCCCTCTTATCCTGACCAACCTGGTCTCTGAATAAGGGAATGTTTCCATTGCTACCACACACTAGTGGAGTATTAGCATAGGGTACAGCACTGCACAGTCCTTGGGCACATATTCACACAGGGTCTTGAAAGATGAGATGGTCATCACATTTTGAGAGACCTGAACCTGGAATCTTTACAGTTACAAATAAAAGTGTAAAAAAAAAAAATAAAATATATATATATATATATATATATATATACACAGGCGGTCCCCGGGTTACAAATAAGATAGGGACTGTAGGTTTGTTCTTAAGTTGAATTTGTTTGTAAGTCGGAACAGGTACATTTTTTAAGTGTAGCTTCAGCCAAAAAAACTATTTTTAAGCTTTTTGGATAACACAGGGAAGGGGCTAACACCCCTGTAATGTCTGTTTTGCTGTCTATGTTTCTGTTCAGAAGATTTCACCTCACTTCCTGTCCCAATGATAATTGGATTTTGAAAGTTTTGGGTTGTTGTGGAAAGAAACCTTGGTGATAAAGCTTCAGTGGACACACCTTTTTCCCATAATAACTCTTACAGGAGTGAATTCCCCTTCTTAGGGGTAGAATTCCTCTCACTTCCTGTTGTCTCCCTCCATTTGTAAGTAGGAGTCGTTTGTAATTCGGGTGTTTGTAACTAGGGGACAGCCTGTATGTATATATATATATATATATATATATATATATAATAGAAAAGCCAAAAATAGTTGTTGTTTTATTGTTCTTCTCTCTCTATTGTTCTGCTCTGTTTTACTGTATTTTATGCTTAACTATAATGTTTTATTGTTACTGTGTTTTATCGTGTATGCTTTGCAGGTATTTCAGTCTACTGTTATACTGTACTGTTACTGTGTTGTATTGTTAACCATAGTTTGCTTTGTAGGTACCCCATTCAGCTGTAGCACTGATGTATTTATTTTGACAGCAACAGGGTTTGCTCTCATGATACATAAATCAGCCACTCCAGCGCTGTAGGAGGTGATTTCACCACCACAGTTAAAAAAAGAGCATATATGCCAAAGCATAGGGGCGAATTGCCCTTATGCTTCGGAATATATTTTTATTTACTTTTCTTGCCAGAGATTTCTTCATCCACATCGATCAATGTGAATGGAGGAATCTGTTAGGTTCTTCTTTTTTTTGTTCAGCCCATGGGAAAATTGAAATGGAATAGAAAAAAAATGGTGCATGTATACCCGTTTTTGGCAGAGATTTCTGCATCCACATTGAATGATGTCAATGAAGGAATCTGTTAGGTTCTTTTCTTTTTTCGTTCAGCCCATACACAAAGTTGTCACTAAATGATATATTGCTCACACATGCCATGGGTATATGTGAGATTACACCCCAAAAAACATTCTGCTGCTTCTCCTGAGTACAGGGATACCACATGTGTGAGACTTTTTGGGAACCTAGCCGCATACAGGACCCTGAAAATCAATCACCACCTTCAGGTTTTCTAAGATCCCTTTCACACTGGGTCATTTTTCAGGCACTGCGGTGCTAACAATAGCGCCTGTACAGTGCCTCACAAACTACCCCCTGGTGCGCTTGCAGGGCGGAAAAAAAAAGCCTACAAGCAGCATATTTGGGGCGGTGCGCTGAGCGGTGTATACACCGCTCCTACACCGCCCCCTCCATTGTAACCAAAGGACGGCACTTCTGAAGCAAGTGAACACCGCCTCGGTAGTGCAGATCGGTGGCGCTTTTAACCCCTTGTTAACCCCTTTTTGGGAGTTAAAAGCACCCTGCTCCCACCAGCATATCGTCACCATATCGCCACTATAATTGTGGTAAAGCGCCGGTAAAACTAGCGGCGCTTTACCACTACCGCCCCCTCCGCCCCAGTGTGAAAGTAGCCTTAGGGTGTAAAATGGTGATCTTACTCCTCACTACCTATCCCAGTTTCAGAGGCCCTGAAATATCAAGATAGCACAACCCCCCCCCCCCCAAATGACCACATTTTGGAATGTAGACACCCCAAGCTATTTGCTGAGAGGCATGTTGAGTCCATGGAATATTTTATATTTTGCCACAAGTTTTGGGAAAATTACAATTTTTTTTTTTTTTTTACACAAAGTTGTCACTAAATGATATATTACTCAAACATGCCATGGATATATGTGAAATTACAGCCCAAAATTCATTCTGCTGCTTCTGCTGAGTATGGGGATACCGCATGTGTGAGACTTTTTGGGAGCCTAGCCACGTACAGGACCCCAAAAACCTTCAGGCTTTCTAAGGGCGTAAAATGGTGATTTTACTCCTCACTACCTATCACAGTTTTGGAGGCCCTGAAATGTAAATATAGCATAAAACCCTCACAAATGACCCCATTTTGGAAACTAGACACCCCAAGGTATTTGCTAAGAGGCATGGTGAGTATCTTGCAGCTCTCATTTGTTTTGGAAAATTAAGAAAAAAAAAGTATATATATATATATATATATATATATATATATATGGGGGGGTTGTGGTATCTTGGCATTTCATAGCCCCCGAATCTGTGATAGGCAGTTAGGAGTGAAATCAACAATTTACGGCCTTAGAAAGCCTGAAGACGGTGATTGGTTTTCGGGGTCCTGTACATGGCTAGACTGCCAAAAAGTCTCACGCATGTGGTATCCCCATACTCAGAAGAAGCAGCAGAATGTATTTTGGGGTGTAATTCCACATATACCCATGGCATGTTTGAGCAATATATCATTTAGTGACAAATTTGTTTAAAAAAAAAAAAGTTTTCCCGAAACTTGTGTCAAAATATAAAATAGGAAATCAATCAGTGCAGACCTTTTTATACACTATAAAGGACTGACCACACTATATAAGTCCCAAAAAGCCGCTGAACACACAGGGCAAATACAATCACCTCCCTTAATTCATACAATAATAATCAACCTGTGCAGCGCTCCTATGTAGTAAAAAAGGTCCAAAAGTTCATTCAGAAAAGACTTCCTCACATGTGCTGTATCAGTGGGATCTTAAAGCATGCACATTTCAGCTTCATACGTGAAAAAGGCTGCTCAGGGGTGCTCAGGAGTCCATCACCAATTACACAGACTGCTCACCTTTCTCTTATGATCCTTATTACAGGGATCATACAGAGCCTCTGCCTTTAATTAGGGAAAAGGCAACAACCCCTCTCAAGCAGTGATGCAGATAGGAAGTCTGAGATGGTACCAATGATCACTTCTCCCAGAGCCTCTCCGGTTGCATAGATACCCAGAAAGCAAATAGAGGACAAATAGTGCACTCCGTATAATAATAACTATTTAATGTTTAAAAAGGAAATGCACTTACATTAAAAGGCACTAAGAACCTAGTGCCAAGTAAACAAGCTTAGTCTCATAAAATCTGGACACCAATCATAGTCGGTGCAACAAACACATTTGTGCTGGTTCACGGGTGACATCACTTCCTCCCTCCGTACGCGTTGCATTCCACTTAACCAGAACTTCTTCAGCAGATGTGGAAATTACGTAAACTTTCGCTTTAAATAGTCAGTACTTTGACCCAGGAGCCACTCATGGTGACATGAAGTGATGGTGCATATACAGGGAGTGCAGAATTATTAGGCAAGTTGTATTTTTGAGGAATAATTTTATTATTGAACAACAACCATGTTCTCAATGATTCCAAAAACTCATTAATATCAAAGCTGAATATTTTTGGAAGTAGTTTTTAGTTTGTTTTTAGTTGTAGCTATTTTAGGAGGATATCTGTGTGTGCAGGTGACTATTACTGTGCATAATTATTAGGCAACTTAACAAAAAACAAATATATACCCATTTCAATTATTTATTTTCAGCAGTGAAACCAATATAACATCTCAAAATTCACAAATATACATTTCTGACATTCAAAAACAAAACAAAAACAAATCAGTGACCAATATAGCCACCTTTCTTTGCAAGGACACTCAAAAGCCTGCCATCCATGGATTCTGTCAGTGTTTTGATCTGTTCACCATCAACATTGCGTGCAGCAGCAACCACAGCCTCCCAGACACTGTTCAGAGAGGTGTACTGTTTTCCCTCCTTGTAAATCTCACATTTCATGATGGACCACAGGTT
>BLSH010498043.1:400434-419132 GCA_018402905.1 Glandirana rugosa
GGTACTCTCAATAAAACTCTCAACAAAACACAGACTCGTACGAGTCAAAGTCTGAGAAGAGATAAATTCCCAGTCGCTTTACTCCTAGGCACAGAGCACAGCTGAGCACAACTGAGCATGCTCAGACACAAAACAACTCTCAAAATAACTCTCATGGAAAAATTCCTTGAGTAGTTAGTAAATTCCAAAATGAGAGTTATTTTACACAGATTTTTTGGGAGTGAAGAGGAGAGTTATTTTGCCAAGTGCAAGTTTCAGCTATTCATTCTAATGGTACAATTGCTACTTTATCAAATAAATCAATTTCATGTTGAGAAGAATTGTATATTTCTCTCAAAGAAATTGTCCTGGCAACAATGTTGCAAATTTGATAATCTATTTTGTTTTTAAGAGTGCTAGATTGTAAAATCTCTTCATGTTTTTTCTAGGTCATTTTCACATGCTGCTGTCCATGTCACAAAATATTTCTCCAAACTCACACAGGTGTCTTTACAAACCACAAACAATACCATTGCTTATGGAAATTTAAAATTAGTGCCATTTATTTTTTATTCTTTCCAAATGATCCTAAGTTGAGCCCCAAAATGTGATATGTGTGCCAACATCAGAAATAAAAATGTCATTACTAAAAATCTGAGAATACAATTACTATTTTACGCTCACAAGAACCACCAAAAATCTCAGATTACATTTAGAAGATTAGCTCCTAACTAATGTAAGTCCTATATATTCCTAGACATGCAGTATGTGTGTATTTATGTGTAGGAGGACTTGAGGTCTGTAAGCCCCATGGTTTAAAAGGTAGCAATTCTGTCTGCCTTTGCAGACATCCTGAGTTTGATTCCCAAGCATGTCACTTCATGTAGAGATGTTGTTTGTCCTCTCTATGTTGTTAAACATGACTCAGGGCCTTGTCTAAATGTAGTATTTATGTGTAGGAGGGTTCCACCACCATTGCAAATCTTGCCAGATATACTAGTTATACTAGCTAGACCAGTGTTTCCCAACCCAGTCCTCAAGGCACACCAACAGGTCATGTTTTCAGGATTTCCCTCAGATGAAACAGCTGTGGTAATTACTAAGGCAGTGAAATTGATCAAATCACCTGTGCAAAATAATGGAAATCCTGAAGACATGACCTGTTGGTGTGCCTTGAGGACTGGGTTGGGAAACACTGAGCTAGACAATGGGTGCCTGCCTTAACATGCACATGAACTTTAATGGCATCCCAGTCTTAGTCCGTAGATTTCAATATTGAGTTGGCCCACCCCTTGCAGCTTCAACTCTTCTGGGAAGGCTGTCCATAAGGTTTAGGATGTTTGTCTATGGGAGTATTTGGCCATTGTTCCAGAAGTGCATTTGTGAAGTCAGGCACTGATGTTGGATGAGAAGGCCTAGCTCACAATCTCTGCTCTAATTCAGCCAAAATGTGTCCTATCTGGTTGAGGTCAGGACTCTGTGCAGACCAGTCAAGTTCCTTCACCCCAAACTCACTCATCCATGTCTTTATGGATCTTGCTTTGTGCACTGGTCCAAATCATTTGGTGGAGTGGGGATTATGGTGTGGGGTTGTTTTTCAGGGGTTGGGCTTGACCCATTAGTTCCAGTGAAGGGAACTCTTAAGGCATCAGCAAGACATTTTGGGCAATTTCATGCTCCCAACCTTGTGGGAACAGTTTGGGGATGGCCCCTTCCTGTTCCAACATGACTTTGCACCAGTGCACAAAGCAAAGGCCATATAAAAATGGATGAGGGAGGTTGGTATGGAGGAACATGACTGGCCTGCACAGAGTCCTGACCTTAATCCGATAGAACACCTTTTGGCTGAATTAGAGCAGAGACTGCGAGCCAGGCCTTCTTATCCAACATCAGTGCCTGACCTCACAAATGCACTTCTGGAAGAATGGACAAACATTCCCATAGACACATTCCTAAACCTTATGGACAGCCTTCCCAGAAGAGTTGAAGCTGTTATAGCTGCAAATGGTGGCCCAACTCTATACTGAACTCTGGGCTGCCATTATAGTTCATGCGTGTGTAAAGGCACATTTCCCAATACTTAGGACAATCTATTGTATATTACTTGTGATACTGAGCATGGCTATGAACTTAGGGCTGGTTCACACCACAGCAATGGACAAGACATGTTCTCACTGCTCACTGGCTTAGTGGCTAGCAAATCCACCTGGTACCCAAAAGGTTGCTGGTTCACGTCCTGGATATGCTAATGCTTGTGTTAAAGTTTATAATAGACCCCTGGTTGGGTTTCTCACCACAATCCAAAGGCAAGATGGCATTTTATTTGTCTCTTGTCCAAATAGTCTGTAATGTAAGCAAGTTATTTTGGGACTTTAAATTGGAAGCTCATTGCAGCCAGGGACTTGGACATTTCAAATTGTAGGGTTTATACTGCACAGGTACATATGGTTAGAAAACCGTTGCTTGGATCAGAGTTCCTCAACTTCAGTCCTCATGGCATCCCAACGGGTCATGCTTTCAGGATTTCCCCTCAGATTAAACAGCAGTGGTAAGTACTAAGGCAGTGAAACTGATAAAATCACTTGTGCAAAATAATAGCCTGAAAACATGACTTGTTGGTAGGGTTGCCACCTCATCCCTTTAAACCCAAACACATATTAATTACACAGGCTCTGTGGCTGATTAAGGTGGTATTTAAACTCACTTGGTGCCTTATCTGCATTAAATCAGCCTCAAAACCTGTGTAATTCATATGTGTTCGGGTTTAAAGGGATGAGGTGGCAACTCTACCTGTTGGGGGTACTTGAGGACAGGGTTGATAACCACTGACTTAAGCCTCGTACACACGGTTCGACTATCATACGACCGAACGGACCAAATCTTATGTTGGATAATGTAACTTGCATACTGACATGCACTACACAATTGTACAACCAAGCCAAGCATAGTGATGTGTTATGAACGTATAAAGAGAAAGATCAGGTGCATGTGATTAGTGTCCGGCCATTCCTGACTTCTGAGCATGCGTGTTTTGCACAGTACAACTTGTTGGACCTACTTCTCTGTACACACGATACAACAGTCGTACAACCGCTTATTGGTACTACCAAAGTTTTCTAGTTTGCTCATACAACTCCTGTTGTACGACTGTCGTACGTCGGCTGTTCTGCCGTTCTGCGTACTAACAGTCAGATTAGTATGCAACGGTCGTTCGTACGACCTGTTGTATACGATCGTCGAACGGTGTGTACGAGGCTTTAGAATTTTGTCCTGGAGTTATACTGATATGATGAACATAGCCAAGGGTTAACACAGCAAATAGTATTAGGTATTGCAGACTCTCAGATGAAATGAATTAGAAAAGACAGATTGAAAGATACTGGTGAGCGTGTACTTCTATTGAGCGTGTGTCAGTGCTAGCTTATATAAGGCACTTCAGTAGAGGGTGTTGGTTTAACCTGCTGAGGGGTCAGGTTTGTTGCTGTGGTTCAAGTTAGGTGGTCTTGGGGCCCCTCTTTTAGGGGGACCCCCGGAAGTGGCAGTTGGTGCATATGGGGTGCTTGGGCGCCGCCTCCCCGCCACTGAGAAGGAAAAAAAAAAGTCAGCCCGGCCCCCCCTGCAGTTGGCGGCGCCAGTACATTGACTTTCCTTTTTTTTCCTCGGCTTCTTGTAGTGAGCCGATTGGTCAGCCATTAAAGTCTATCTGTGTGCGCTGAACAAGCGCACACACATAGGCTGATTGGCTGCCTCCTGAGCCATCAGAGCCAATGACTCTCTGTCATTGGTTGCTGTTGGTGGGGGCGGGACTATGGTGGACGTGCTGCCTGTGTGATTACTCATGCAGGCACAGCACTCCCGGGGACTTCCGTGCAGACTGCCAGCATGCTCTCCGCTAGCACTGCCTCTGCATCTCTCAGCCCGCTTTTCCGTATGCCGATCTCTGCAACACTGCCAGTACCAGCCTGAGCCTGCCTATTAGATGGGGTAAGTGCGGGACTTGTCCCGACCTTGGGGGGGGGGGGTGGCTGTTGAGGCTGGTGACTGTATACCCTACCTGGGGCCCTGTATACTGCTCCCTGGCACCCTGTATACTCTACCTGGGGCCCTGTATACTGCTATCTGGCACCCTGTATACCCTACCTGGCACCCTGTTTATTGCTACCTGGCACCCTGTATACCCTACCTGGCACCCTGTATACTGCTACCTGGCACCCTGTATACCCTACCTGGCAACCTTTATACCCTACCTGGCACCCTGTATACTGCTACCTGTCACCCTGCATACCATACCTGGCACCCTGTATACTGCTACCTGGCACACTGTATACTGCTACCTGACACCCTATATACTGCTATCTGGGACCCCTGTATACTGATATCTGGGAGCCCTGTATACTGGTACCTGGGGCTCTGTATACTGGTACCTGGGGCTCTGTATACCCTATCTGGGACCCCTGTATACTGCTATCTGGGACTCTGTATACTGCTATCTGGGACCCCTGTATACTGCTATCTGAGACCCCTGTATACTGCTATCTGGGACCCTGTATACTGCTATCCGGGACCCTGTATACTGATATATGGTGATTCTGTATACTGCTATCTGGGGCTCTGTATACTGTTATATGGTTACTGTATACTGCTATATGTTGACTCTGTATACTCCTATCTGGTGATGCTGTATACCCTATCTGGTGATGCTGGGCTGTATACCCCTGACACAAGGGGTGGAAACTATAAGGGGTGGGGCTTATGAGAAGTGGGAGGGATCAAAAAGGAAGGGCAGGGTCTGGCGCCCCCCCATCCTAAAATTTCACCAGCTGCCACTGACCCCCGGATAAACGAGGAGCCCCATAAAGCTGTACCATTGAAGGTCATCGCCATGTCGTGGGGTTCGGGGCACTTGAGGAACTCTATGAGATTACAGGTTAAGCCTGAATATCGTGGTGAAGTTGGACTGAAGGTGATCGTGGTGGATATTCTGCAGAAATTGCTGAATTTACAGGTCAGTGATATATTTGCTCTACAAGATTTTGTGGCTAGTGGTCAGTATGATGTTTATTTTCATACTGAGGACACCTGCCAATCTGCATATGAAAATTGGGTGAAGGCGGAGCTGGGAGTAAAAAATGGTATCAAAGAAGATGGATACGTTTCTGCTGTTTGATCCAGGAGTAAAGACCATGATTGTGCATTACATTTTTGGAGCCAGTATTGGTGAGACATTTTCTGATATGGTATTGTTTGGGAGCGGACTATGGGGAGAGACTGTACAATCAGTATGGGGTGTACAGGGGAAAACTACGGTTTAAAGTACGCATGAAACGTGATACAATAGGGGTGGGGTGTGTGGGGTTTGTCACGCTCCCCCGTCATTCACCATTGCAGGGGAGCGGTGCACCGCGTATTATCCTGGTCAACCCCGATATTGCAGGGGGTGCTTTCAGTATGGTCACATACGGGAGGACTGTCCTTCTACTGCTGTAGAGTAAGGTTGCCACATCATCCCTTTAATCCAGGACACATATTAATTACAGAGGTTCTGTGGCTGATTACGGTGGTAATTAAACTCACTTGGTTCCTTATCTGCATTAAATTAGCCTCAAAACAACCTGTGTAATTCATATGTGTCCTGGATTAAAGGGATGATGTGGCAACCCTACTGTAGAGTAGGGTTGCCACATCATCCCTTTAATCCAGGACACATGGACATGGACATGTGTGCTGTTGTCCAAATCCTGAAACCAAAAAAAAAAAAAATTGTGGAAGGAATGATATTTTGCTAATGACAAATGTTTTACTAGAGCTGTTTGCTGAAATTATTGTGCATTTTGACCATTAAAAGTGGCTTGAATTTACCATGTTGTCCGATTGGGGTGTGTATTGTTTGTCTTACCCTGCATTCTTCTAGGAGAAAATACTCACCAATGTTCTTGGTTTAATATGTGCCTTTTTTAATACTATGTTGTAATGCTTTGTTAGAATGACTGTTAATTATATTTCTGTAATTTTGCTGCTAATAATGTCATGTGGGTGTTTAGTCATTTCATGAAATGTGTGGGTGGTTATGGATGGTGAAAATAAAATTGTCCATTGTAAGGTTTACTCCAATTTTAGATTGTAAGCTCCTATGAGCAGGACCCTTCAAACCCAATTGCTAACTGTTTTACTAAATGTGTATATATTGTAATGCCAGTAAATTTTTACATGTGTTTCTGTTGGCAAAATAAAATTAAATTGATTTTGCTTGTTCTCTTTTGTAACTTTTTTAATTAGTTTTGGGGGGGTGGTGGTTTTGGGGAAGTGGATTGCCTTCCTTAGGGCCGGTTCACACTGCTAGTATAGCTGAATTTGCATCGCATCCTGACCAAACTCACACAGGACCCTTTTTTTGTTACACAGCAGAATCAGATCATATGGGTGTTCACATCCATGCAATCTGATTCCTGTCCGAATTTGCAGTGTGATCTGCAAACTGATTTGGGGGTGTCATTAGCTTTCTACTGACACACCCAGCAGTTTGCATATGGCAGTGTGAACTGTCTAAGTTGGATGCAATGCGGGAACCCGCAGTGGATTCGCAGGGTTCCTGCATCGCACTAGTGTGAACCAGCACTGATAAGTCAGCTTCTCATTTATATTTGCATAGTCCTTAATGATATACATTAGCAGGAAGTGTAATGTGGCTGGAAACAGGAAGTGCTGTGTGCACATGGGCTGCAAGTAATTGTGTGGTGACTCCAAATAAATCAATGAACCCCACCCACACCACATATAGCTTCCACATCCTCCCCTACATTGATCTAAATGTAATTTCAACTTGCTTGTGGCTATAATGTATTGTACCCCCCAATCCATACCAAGCCCTTTGGCTCAGGGATAGATTTTAAGGGGAAGCCCACTCCAAATGTTATTACAAAACGGCGGGGGATCCCCCCCAAACTCCAGGCCCTTTCTGAGCGTGCAGCCTGAAGGTCAGGATGGGGGGACACGTGAGGGCCTGCCGCCCTCCTGGACCAAACCAGGCCACATACCTTTAACATGAGGGGGTGTGTGCTTTGGGGTAAGGGGGGCTCTGCGTCCCCCCCCAACCCAAAGCATCTTGTACCTATGTTGATGGGGACAAGGGTCTCTTCCCGACAACCGTGGTTGTTGGGGGCTGATCGAAATGTGGAAGCCCTCAGTAACAAGGGGGCCACCAGATCCTGCCCCCCCCCCATGTGAATGGGTATTGGGTACACCATACCCATTCACCTAAAAAGTGTAAAAATTTAGAAATTTTTTGTCCAATCTTTTATGTAAAAAAGTGTCTCGCGATGTACATCCATGGTCAATAGGGATGGTCCCCCGTCTCGAGTCAAAAGTATGTTCGACTCGAATATCGGGGGGTTGCCGAATCCTGAACATTATAGGGTGCTCGTGGGATATTTTAGCGACCCATAATGCAGTGAAATTGTGGAGGAATGCCGTCGGCTGATTGGCCAAAGCATGCACATGACCTGCGTGCTTTGGCCAATCACAGCATGCTCTGCTATGAGAGCCATGATTGGCCAAAGGCAGGGTGCCTTTGGCCAATCATTGCTCAGCGGGTTGGAGTCCAAGCCCACACTATATAAGGCCACATACACAGCGGCCGAATATAGTGAAAACTATTGCAGGGATAGCAAAAGGTTAGGCAATGGCATGGGAATATATATGTACAGTATAGTATATATAATACACTGCATTCATTTCAGGTACTTGTATAGTGCTGTTGCTTTACATATATATTGTACATTCACATCAGTCCCTACCCTCAAGGAGCTTACAATCAATGGTCCTTAACCCACATTCATACATATACTAGGGACAATTTAAACAGGATCTAATTTACCTACCTGCATGTCTTTGGAGTGTGGAAGGAAATCAGAGAACCTGGAGGAATCCCACACAGACACAGGTAGAGCATGCAAACTCCAGGCAGGTAGTGTTGTTGTTGGGTTTTGAACCAGTGACCCTTTTGCTCGCAGGCGAAAGTGCTAACCACTATACCACTGTGTAGACTATATACAGTGCATGCACACTCGGATAAGGGGTTGGCATAGATTTTAAGAGAAACTCCATGTCACAATTAAACACAAATTTTGGGTAGGGGTCCCCCCGCAAAGTCCATACCAGGCCCTTCAGGTCTGATATGGATTTTAAGGGGAACCCCATGCCAAATTTTGGGAAAAATGGCATTGGGGTCCCCCCAAAATGCAAACCAGACCCCAAAGCACCCTCCCCATGTTGAGGGCATGTGGCCTGATGAGGTCGGAGGGGGCACGCTCACTCGTCCCCACCCCCCCTGCCATGCCAGGGCTGTGTGCTCGGATAAGGGTCTGGTTTGGATTTTGGGGGGACCCCAACACCATTTTTTCTAAATTTGGCGTGGGGTTCCCCTTAAAATCCATACCAGACCCGAAGGGCCTGGTATGGACTGGGGGGGACCCTCAACGTAATGCTTTTTCAATGATCTTTATCTATATTGCAGGGAAACCCGCAATACATTCCAGTCGTGACCGATTTTAAATGTCAAGTTTTCCTTTACAAATGTAATTTTGCAGTGGCACTGTTCTAAACATCACAAATATCCATACTAAGGGGACCCCAAGCACAATATTTAACCATTTGCCGACCACCCGCGTGACAGCGGCAAAGTGGTTCGTTATCACAAACCGCCGTCACCTTACGGTGGCTGCGATAACTAGCATTGTGAGCGCGCACCCCGCCGGAGGCGTGCTTGCATGCTCACTGTGTTCCGGGGGGCCAGGGAGCGGGTAGGGCGGACATGATGGCCACCGGCTACCCGCAATGGCCCCCCATAGTGAAAGAACGGAGGTCCAGGTATGTAAACACGGATCTCCGTTCTGATAGAGGGGGAAGGGAGGTGATCACAGGCTTCCTGTATATGGAAGCCATGATTACTCCCCTCCCCCTGCCAGCCCAGCCCCCATGCAGTTAGAACATGCCTAGGGAACACAGCTAACCCTTATAATGCCCCCTCCAGGTTAACCACTTCACTGCCAATTGCATTTCTACAGTAATCAGTGCATTTTTATAGCACTGATCGCTGTATAAATGCCAATGGTCCAAAAAAAGTGCCTAAATGGTCCGACATGTCCGCCGCAATATCGCAGTACCACTAAAAATCGCAGATCGCCACCATTACTAGTAAAAAAAAAACCCACAAATGAATTTTTATCATCCGTAAACGCGGAAACTTTTGCGCAAATCAATCAATAAACGACGATTGCGATTTTTTTACATCAAAAATATGAGGAAGAATATGATTAGGCCAAAACCGATGAAATAAAATGTTTTTTTTCTTTTTTTATTGGATTTGTATTTTAGCAAAAGAAGAAAAACTGGTTTTCCTGACAGACTCCATGGCAGCCTACGTGTGGGTTTAGCCCCGTCTCTAATACCCTATAGGACACCACTCCCATAAATCTTTGCTCCGAGTCAGCGGCTGTGTTCCTTTTTTGTCCTCCTCGCGGGACCGAGTAGATGGTCCTCTTATCCGAAGATTTCCCTGCTGCAATCAGGATCGCCGAGCCGTGACTCAGGAGATGGAGAAGTTGCATACTCCTATATGCCCTAGCTACAGTTACAGCTACAGTACCCCAAAAGAACGGCATGGGCATTACCTCGGCGAGGAAGATGTGGCAGCATTCTGGAGGATTATCTTTCATGGCAACAAGTGTTTGTATCATCTCTCTCTGTTGTTTTCTTTCTTCTTTCTCCGCTTTCTTCTCCCTGGTGGTCCCATGACTGGCAGGCATGGCGGCTGGTTCCCTGGTGCGTTCCAGCCACCGTCCGCTTCCTGGTTGTTACTCGCGGCTGTATCGCGCATGCGCGAGGCCTGGTCGGGAACGAGGCTTGACTGGCGCGGTTCTGCCGGAGCAGCAGCGGCCACGCATGCGCCGTGACGATGCGGTGACGTCACGATGGCGCCAAGATTTAAAAAGGGTTTGCAGTCTTTGGGAATGATTGTGGGCTTCAGCGGCGACTTCCCTGAGCACTGACCTGTCTGTTCTAAGGTAGGCAAGGGTGTTGCTTGGGTCCAGGCCCCAGGGGGAGCTGGGATGGCATTAACTCTGGGTCTTCTTTACAGCCTTCTATGGAGACTTCCGGTGCCAGAGACGCCTCACCGTCAGCCTGTGGCCAGCCCTCCCACTGCAGGTACGCTTTCCCAGGGATGTATCCTGCTGGGGGGGGGGGGGTGGAGGGGTGGGGGTATGGCAGAGGCACTTACCCTAATCCCTGTGTCTATCTTTCCTCTGCTTTGTTTGTTTCAGCTCCTCTAGGTCGGATCATCACCGCAGTTCTCACAGAAGAAGTGGTTCATCTAAGTCCCATGGACACTCCTCTTCCAGATCTAAGCACCGCGGTGCACCCTCTAGGTCAAGTTACCATAGTAGGGACCCGGCACATTACTCTGCGACCCACTCCAGTCGCTCAGCCGAGCATACCTGCTGGGGGTGCAGGTCGCAGGCACCGATCGGGAGATCTCTCTGTGACCTCTGCTATGCAAAAGCTGCCAGCGAAAGAGGAGAGACGGTTCAGCTGGAGTCCCTTGTGAAAAGGGTCGTCACTGAGTCTCCCGCAAGGCCTGGGGGCACACTAGTGGGAGAGCCGCAAACCCCAAACACCTGGGATATCTCCCAACCAAGTCACCCCTCCGCCGATTCTTCAGAAGATGATTCGGAGACTGAAGAGCCATATGGGGGGTTTGATTTTGCCCTGGTCACCCCGTTGGTCAAGGCAGTAAGGGACGCCCTGAATTTGGAAGATCCAGTGGTCGCTCCTACACAAATTTTTCAAATAGTTAAAGAAGGATCAAGCCAACTTCCCTTTTCTCACAGAGCTGGGTGAAGTCATCTCGGAGGAGTGGTCAAAGATTGACAGAAAGAACTCTATGCTACCTAAAGTTCTAAAACTGTACCCCTTCAAGGAAGAGGAGGTCAGACACCTGGAATCATCCCCCCTAGTGGATGCGGCTGTAATGAGGCTGGTCAAGCATGTCACACTCCCTCTGGAGGATACAGTATCCTTTAGGGATGCCCTGGACAGATGGATCGACTCTGACCTCAATAAGGCATACCTGTCTGTGGGTATGGCATGTAAGCCTACCTTAGCTCTGGCGGCAACATCAAAAGCGATGCAGCAGTGGACAGACAGTGTGGACGAGACACTCAAGAATGTCTCGGACGAGGTGGCCAAGAGTTCTCCATCCAGGAGCTCAGACTGGCTACCACCTTCCTGGGGGAGGCCTCTCTTGACCTTATTCGGCTATTGTCTTGGGTTATGCTCTCGACCGTCACTGCCAAGCGGGCCTTATGGCTCCGTCCGTGGCAGGCCAACCCTGCATCCAAGCAACTATGGTGCCGTATCCTGTTTGAGGGGTCTTCTCTTTTCGGAAACAAGTTGGATGCGGCCATAACCCGAGCCACTGGGGGTAAGTTGGGGTTTCTCCCTCAGGACCAGCATGGGCAAGGCCCCTTTTTGAGGAAGCAGAATCAGGACCGTGCCAGGGAAGCACGCAGCTACAAGACTGGCCGAGAGTTCTCCAGGTCTTGGAAGTCCAGGCAGTCATCTTTCAAGAAGGCTACTAAGAGTGGTCTGACTGGTGAAGGAAGACCTTCCAAGTCCTTTTGAGATTGGGCCCGCCCAAGCATGTCAGGTGGATGCCCGCCTGCTCTGCTATCGGCATGTTTGGGCGGCCTCAATACAGGATGGATGGACCGCCAGAACGGTATCCCAGGGCCATACTTGGACCTTCAGCAAGGCACCCAGACTAAGATTCGTTCCCACAGCCCTTTCAGCCTCCAAAGAAAAGAGGCAGACCCTTTTAGCCTACATAGACTCTTTGTCAGCACAAGGCGTCACCATTCCTGTCCCGGACGACGGGCGATGGTTGGGGATGTATTCCCCTCTCTTCATGTTGCGAAAGAAGAACAGCACCTGGAGACCCGTGATCGATTTAACTCACTTGAACCACTTCATCAAGAAAGAAAGAAAGAAAGGTTCAAAATGGAAATGCCATCCACAATCCAGCAAGCAGTCCAGGCCGGGGACTGGCTAGTCTCCATAGACTTGAAGGACGCATACTTCCATGTGCCGGTGGTAGCGGGGTTTCAGCAGTTCCTCCGGTTTGCCATTGTCAGTTCACCTGCCTGTCCTTCGGGCTATCAACCTCTCCTCGAGTCTTCTCAAAGGTCTTGCTGGCCATAGTGGCACCGTTAAGGACCAGAGGTATCCGGCTCTATCATTATCTGGACCATCTGCTCCTATTGGCACAGGACAAATCCCAAATAATAGAATATAGAGATCAAGTCATCACCACCCTCCAGGAGTTTGGTTGGCTCCTCAATCTGGAGAAGAGCCACTTAGAGCCCTCACAGTGTCTCTTGTATACCTATGTGCTTTTTTCGACACAACTCAGGGCACCATTTCCTTACCCGAGGAGAAGATAACGACAGTCGAGAACAGGATACGGCTAGCCCTCTCATCATCGTACCTTCAGGTCTTCCAGTGCTTGAAGATCATTGGGACAATGGTATCGACGATTCCCATGGTGAAGTGGGCACAGTGGAGAATGCGACCCTTTCAGAAAGGGTTTCTTCAACAGTGGCAGTCAGGCGACAAGTCTGAAAGCATCTACATCTCTCCGACCATGAGGGGCTCCCTTCTCTGGTGGCTTCATCGAAAGAACTTGCGCAGTTGCCAATTCTTTCTTCCCATGACATGGGTGACTATCACGTCCAATGCCAGCAACAGAGGCTGGGGTGCACACTGTCTAACGGAGGTAGCTTGGGGCGTCTGGAGCTTCTCCTCTTGGGGGTAGTTTCAAACATCCTGGAACTACAAGCAGCCTTCAAAGCGCTACAGGCCTTTCACCATCTGACAGCAGGATCAGCTGTGTCACTTCGACTAGACAACACCATGACGGTGGCCTACATAAGGAAACAGGGGGGAACCTGGGGGCCTGAGTTTGCTGCAGGAATTGGAGACAATCATGTTATGGGCGCAGAAGAATCTGAGCAATATCACAGCAACCTATGTTCCCAGAGTTCTGAACGTCCAGGCGGATTTCCTCTCTCGAGTCTGCCTGGACAACAACGAGTGGTCTCTCCACGAGGAGGTGTTTGCGTGGATCTTATCTCTGGGGGTCTCTCCAGAGGTAGACCTCTTGGTACTATTTGAGGTTCCGGGACCCTCAGGCCTACGGGGTCGATGCTCTCACAGAGCAGTGGAGGTTCCGCAGAGCCTACGCCTTTCCTCCGATACCGATAATCCTCCAATTTCTGCGGAGGCTCAGAACGGGTGACGTGGAAGTGGTGGCTGTAATTCGTTACTGGCCCAACAGGCCCTGGTTTCCTCTTTTATCACTTCTCAGCTACAGGGACCCAGTCCCATTACCCCTCAGACTAGATCTGTTGTCCCAAGGTATGTCCTTACATCCATGCCCGGCCCATCTGCGCCTGAAGGTGTGGTTCTTGAAAGGGAAAGGTTGGAGGCACTAGGGTGCCCGAAAGAAGTGATTCCCACACTCCTAAGTGCAAGGCGAATGAGTATGAACCGAGTGTACAAGAATCTGGAATAGGTTCACAAACCATATGTCCTCCCAATCCAACCCCTGTGATTCTCCATCAGTCCAGGACATCCTGAGTTTTCTGCAGTAGGGTCTAGACCTAGAACTATCTGTAAGTTCTCTCCGTGTACAGGTATCGGCGATCTCTGCCTTTACTGGAGTATCATGGGCCAGGCATACCCTAGTTCACCAATTCTTCAGGGGAGCAGTCAGGCTGAGACCACAGAGAAAACCGTGGTTTCCTAAATGGGATCTTCCGCTGGTTCTCGATTTCTTCTCTCAGATGCACAAAACACTCTCAATCAGTGAGCTAGCTTGCTAGACTGCTTTCCTTGTGGCCATCACTTCAGCAAAGAGAATTTTGGAGATTCAAGCCTTGGGAGCCAAAAAGCCTTTCCTGGTCCTAGTTTTGATGCTCGGGTCAAATCCCAAGGTCACTTCAATCTTACATGAAAATCAGGAGATAGTGCTACCTTTCTTCAAGACAATGGAAGGCTCGGGCTTGCACCCCCTTGATGTGGGAGTCACCCTAAGACTGTATCTGGAAGCCACGGCTCCCTTTCGCCAGTCAGATCATCTATTTGAACTGCTCAACGGGAAGAAAAAGGAGCTGAGAGCCTCCGTCAGATCCATTGCTGCGTGGATCATCCAGGCGATCCAGTGGGCCTATAAAGAAAAGGGCTTGGCTCTTCCCCAGGTGGTGACAGTGCACTCAACTAGAAGTGTCTCGACCTCACAGCATGTCGCCCCCGAAATGATCTGCAGAGCAGCCTCCTGGTCCTCGATCCATACCTTCATGTCACATTATTGTGTGGAGCCAGCCACTCTATCTTCTGTTAACTTTGGCCGTCAAGTACTGTCAGTGAATGGTGTTAAATAAATCTTTTGTTCAGCATTTTTGCCCACCTGGGTGTGTTTGGCGAGTTATTTACCACAAGTAGGTTGCATGGAGTCTGTCAGGAAAACTGAAAATTTCCTACCAAATACTTACAGCAATTTTCCTTTCCTAATGGACTCCATGGCAGCCGGAGTCCCTCCCAAATGTCTGGAGTAATCTAGTTATGGAACACGGCTGCTGGCTCGGAACAAAGATTTATGGGAGTGGTGTCCTATAGGGTATTAGAGGCAGGGCTAAACCCACATGTAGGCTGCCATGGAGTCCATCAGGAAAGGAAAATTACGATAAGTATTTGGTAGGAAATTTTCCGTTATTTTGCAAAATTGTTGCTCTTTTTTATTTATAGCGGTGATTGGAAATGACGCAGAGGAGATCAAATACCACCAAAAGAAAGCTTTATTTGTGGGTAAAAAAGGACATAAATTTTGTTTGGGTACAACGTTGTATGACCAAGCAATGGCGCAGTGGTGACAGTTAAAGCAACGCAGTGCCAAATCACAAAAAGTGCTCTGGTCCTAAAGCATGAAATCCTTCAGGGACTGAAGTGGTTAAAGGAATATTTAGTGTTTTTTTTTTTTGTTTTTTATTTTCACTTTAACCATTATTAAAACCACTGCTCCTGAAAAAAACAATCAATTTATAAACTTTTTTTCTATTCATACATGTCCCCTAGGGCTAAGGCTGTTAAAATTAGAGAGAGGGGGTAGTAATGTTTTTATTATGGCAATGAACTTGCATACAAGCATTAAATGGAGGAATTCTGAAACCACAAGTTCAAACCCAGCTGACATCCAGCGCTTAGAACATGTGATCTGAGAGGCATCTTCCCAGGCAAATAGAGTCCGCATGTGAGTAGATTTACTCCAGTTTGTGAGAGTTGAAGTCATAATTGCCTTTAATTGGGAGTTATTTTAAGGCACTGCTGGAGTAGATTTGGGAGGTATAGTAAATCAGGGCCAATGTATCATAGTTTGTAAACGCTATAACTTTTGCACAAACCAATAAATATACACTTATTGAATTTTTATTTACCCAAGACATGTGGCTGAGTTTATTGGATTCTTTTTTACAACAAAAAGTAGAAAATCTAAATTAAAAAAAAAACAAAACATTTTTTTTGGTTTATAGCTCACACAATATAAAAATCCCACAGGTGATCAAATACCCCCAAAAGAAAGCTCTATTTGTGGGGAAAAAAGGGTGCAAATTTCGTCTATGTACAGCATTGTATAACCGCACAATTACCAGTTAAACCAGTGCAGTGCCAAATTGAAAAAAGTGCTCTGGTCATTAAGGGGATAAGACCTTCTGTGGCTGAAGTGGTTAAAACTTTGGGGGAAAAATACTTTTTTTTCACAGAACCTCTCCCACTTCTGTCTAACCCATCCTAATAGTCACTTTACTCCTCTTAATTGATAAAGGCCGATATACTAAGGTGACCAGATTTTAAAAATGAAATCTGGCGACATATTTTTTTTTATTGGCAAATAGTAAACTATTTTATAAGCATATTTTCCTCCAATGATATATGCAGTGTATGTGGTATGTGTTTATAGAATGATTGTATGATATATACAGTATCTCACAAAGTACACCCCTCACATTTTTGCAAATATTTTATTAAATACTGAAGAAACGACATTTGCTACTATGTAAAGTAGTGAGTTTACAGCTTGTGTACCCAGTCTGTTTGACCCCTAGACTGAAAAGCTAGGGGTCCATTATTTCTGGTGAGTGGGGCTACATGTAGGGGTCAACACTGAGCACTGTGGAGCAGTTTTTGAGCACCTTTTGGAGCACTTTTAAAAGCACTACAACCACTTTATTGATCATCAATGTGCACATTATATGCATTGTGATGGACTATCGTTGAAAATTATTGGATTTGTTTCACTGTTGACATCATCTCCATCATCATAATAAGGACTGTTTTCACAGATTTACACAGATTATTATGTGATTTATATGTTTAGGATTTATAAATTATTATGATTTATTATTAGAAGGGTGGCACAGCTGGTTTTGTATTTCAGCTTAAGAGTCCTTAGGGAACTGTGAGCAGCAGCAGCAGCCTCCTGTCTAAACCTATTATTGGTCCCTATTAGTGGGAACATTTTTAGGTTTTTAGGCATACAGAAACTTCACTATATCTTCAGCGCGGATTATTGACACACAGGTACTCAGATGGGCTGGTGACAGGTTCTCAGATGGGGTGGTGACAGGTACTTGGGTACTCAGATGGGCTGGTGACAAGTACTCGGGTACTCAGATGGGATGGTGACAGGTACTCAGATGGGCTGGTGACAGGTACTCTGGTACTCTGATGGGGTGGTGACAGGTACTCGGGTACTCAGATGGGCTGGTGACAAGTACTCGGGTACTCAGATGGGCTGGTGACAGGTACTCAGATACTTAGATGGGCTGGTGACAGGTACTCAGATACTTAGATGGGCTGGTGACAGGTACTCAGATGGGCTTGTGACAGGAACTCTGGTACTCTGATGGGCTGATGACAGGTACTCAGATGGGCTGGTTACAGGTACTCAGATGGGCTGGTGACAGGTACTCTGGTACTCTGATGGGCTGGTGACAGGTACTCTGATGGGCTGGTGACAGATACTCGGGTACTCTGGGCTGGTGACAGGTACGCGGGTACTCAGGTGGGCTGGTGACAGTTACTCGGGTACTCTGATGGGCTGGTGACAGGTACTCTGATGGGCTGGTAACAGGTACCTTGATGGCCAGGTGGCAGGTTCTCTTTATTACTGGGGAGGCAATCAGAGTGCTTGGTGTGTACTGTAAGCAGTAACAAGCTGTTACCGCAACCTCCTTCTCACACACGATTGGTGTGTGAGTAGGAGAACCCGGTAATAGCTCGTTACCACAGTTTGTTGACATTTTGTGACCGGCTGTGATTGGACACAGCCAGTCACACGGTAAAGAGTCAATTTCTTTGGCTCTGTACCACGGTCGGGGGTGGGTTGTGTCAGGTGACAAGCCTCGTCCCCGATCCCCACTCTGCATGCCCCTAGGGGCGTGCACGAACGCCTGCACAAGGACAGTGCATGTGACCGGCTTCACTGGACACAGCCGGTCACATGGTTAAGAGTCAGTTTTTATTGGCTCTTTACCCTGATCGGAGATTGGATGTGTGCCAAGGACACAACTGATCCCTGATCGCCACGCTGCGGGCCCCCGGTAACGGCGAAATCCCGAGGAGTCATATGACACCTACCCAGAATGGGAGATCCACCTTGGGGCCATCATATGACAATACACCGGGAAGGAAGTGGTTAAAATGTATTTGCACCATAGACATGGACAGGCATTACAGGACTTCTTTACTCAATGCAATACACACATACAGGATACAGGAACAGGAAAAAAGGAAACAATAGATGTCTAAAGACATATAGCTTGTGAAAGAACAATAGAAAAGTGAACATATGTTACAATGCTTCCCCCTACTGGATGGAGAACAGTATAAAACACTAAATACATAACACTCCTTCCCCCTAGACCTCAAAGTCTTTGAGATAACTGGGAGGTTGAATATTTCTCCTTGGATGCCTAAGGACCACTGTTTGAGACAGTTCACTGGGTCCGTCAGTTGGGTGCAATTATTCTTCTTGTACTGTGTCAGAGGGACTGAAAGAAACTGGCTCTGCAACAACATTTCCTGGAGGAATAGCACCTTTATCAACAAATGGTTCGCCATGATCTGGCATCAGGAATTACAATACCACTAGAACCAGCAGCAGGTACAATTTCACCACTTCTTTCTTGGATCTGATTAATGTGCCTTCGTAATATTCTACCGTCAGTAATTTGTACTTTGTATGACATAGGTCCTGTAGCCACAAGCACCTTTGATGGAATCCCATTACTAGCATAGTTTCTGACATAGACAGCACTGTCAGGCTCAAACACTCTCACAGATACATTAACATCCTTTTTAAAATGCAATTCTTGCTTTTCTTGTAACTCCGATGTCAGATCAGGGTGTAAACTATCTAAACATGTTTTTAGATGACGGTTCATTAGGAGCTCTGCTGGGCTACAACCAGTGCTTGAGCATGGTGTCACATGTTGTTGCAGAAGGAAATTTGCAAGTCTCTGATTCCAATCTCCTTGAACAATTATCTTCAATGAGCCTTTGGTGGTCTGAACCATACGTTCAGCTTTACCATTTGATGACGGGTGAAA
>BLSH010498043.1:464234-475159 GCA_018402905.1 Glandirana rugosa
AAGGTATCCGCTGAGAAATTTTAAAAAATAGCCAATGGTCCAATCTCCACGTCTCCTCCAGAAAACGATCTTAATAACGAGTGTGAGACCGTTAGCGCCGCTATGGAGTGTACACACCAAACTTGAGGCAAAAGTACGCGTCCGAGCTGAATGCATACGCAAAAGAAACGACGCGCTCGAACGCCCCTACCACCGCGAAATTTAATAAATAAAAAAATAAAATAAATAAATAAACAAAAATTGTGACAAGGAAATTGGTGTAGCCATGGACCGTGCTTTTGGGGGAAGGACAGGTCCGGTAAAAAGTCCCGTGTTGCATGACTGAGTAATTGTCATTCAAAGTGTGATAGCGCTGAAAGCTGAAAAATGGCCTGGACAGGAAGGGGGTTTTCGTGCCAGGTACCGATGTGGTTAAAGGAACAGTGTTAAAAACAAATAAATAAATAAAATAAAAAAATAAATAATTTAAAGCGCCACCATCCCCGCAAGCTCGCGCAGCAAAGAAAACGCATACGTAAGTCGAGCCTGCGCATGAAAACGGAGTTCAAACCACACATGTGAGGTATCGCCGCGATTGCCAGAGTGTGAGCAATAATTCTAGCAAAAGACCTCCTCTGCACCTCTAACCTGGTAACCGATAAAAAATTTTAAAGAGTCGCCTATGGAAATTTTTAAGTACCGGACTTTGTCGCCATTCCGCGAGTGTGCGAAATTTTCAACCGTGTCATGTATGGTATCTATTTAACATAATATCATTCACTACAATGCATAATAGTAAAAAGCAGCGCTAAATAAATAGACAATAATCTAGGAGGAGAGGAGCGAGGAAGGGCCGACTGGTAGAGGTCTCTTTTTAAGTAAAACCTGCGATTGTCACTATGTTCTGATGTAAGCGCAATTTTATCTTTGGAAATAAATGACCTGTTTTTAAGTGATACACTATGAGGATTCTCTTTTGTTTCCTATGATTGCCATAATTGGAGATCTATTGTTCCTTGTGGTGCGGACCCTATTAAGGGAGATTTGGCTGAGATCTCTCTGTTAAACAGGCTGTCTAATTCCAGATTTCTGGTGAGCCCCCAGTGTGATCACTTGCATGCGGTGAACAATAGTGATGGAATCAGTATGAAGCATTGATGCTGTACACTTGGAAAAGGACTCTATTATAAGGACACTAATATTGTTGCATTGGCACTAGTTTTGCACTAGTAATTTTGCACTGGCACTACTTTGCAGCATTTGCACTATATTTTAATTTATTTGCACAAGATTATTGTCTATTTATTTAGCGCTGATTTTTACTATTATGCATTGTAGTGAATGATATTATGTTATTTGGCTCTATTTATAGCAGCTGCTTCACATTATTTATATTACACACATTAGTATCATTAGAGGTTATTGATACTTTTTTAGTGCAGTGTTTTGATTATTTATATGGTATCTATTTACTCGGCGTAACATCCTCTTTCAGAATATACAAAAAAATTGGGCTAACTTTACTGTTGTCTTGAACTAAGTGGAATACTGCGCATACATCCTTTTTTGGGCTGACTGCGCAGTATTCCACTTAGTTCATTTCTGGTTTATTATGGTGTTCATAAACTAATACTGCAGCAGCTAGCTTTTTCTTTCTTCCTCTTTTCGGTGGACATTTACCCATGTACTTTCCTAGCACTGACCTATTGTTAATTACTATCCATAAGAGACACATCTTCACACAAACATAGTGGTAGCGCAGAAGACCTCTACACACTTTATTCTTTACTGTTGTCTTATTTTTTTAACTCAAAAAAGTAAAATTTTTCCAAAAAAATCGCGCTTGAAAGACCGCTGCGCAAATACCGTGTGACAAAAAGTATTGCAACGATCGCCATTTTATTCTCTAGGGTGTTTGAAAAAAATATATATAATGTTTGGGGGTTCTAAGTAATTTTCTACCAAAAAAAAACAGTTTTTAGCTAGTAACCAACAAAGGTAAAAAAGGGGCCCGGTTGGTAAGTGGATATTAACCAATGGAAACAAGATTTTCCAATCCAAGAGCCACACGAAAACTTGGCCAATCACCTCCAAACTGGACTGCTCCTCCGATCATGTAATTTATCTATTAACCTGTCCTTGCGATCTCCAATATGTTGGAAGAATGATCCAAACTTTTCGACAAAGATTCAATAAACATAGGTTTAACATCAAGAATGGTTTTCGGGAACACAGTGTGTCTCGCCATTTCTCTCTATTTCATGATCGTGACCCACAGTTGATCACAGCTACAATTATTGAACAGGTTCCAGAATCCACCAACTACAATCGGTATATCAGATTATGTCAGAGAGAATCCTATTGGATCCACCAGTTAAATACTTTAAATCCAAATGGACTCAATGAGACAATTGAATCATATTAGGGTCGAATATAAATATAACTGAATATTTTTTTTTTTCCAGATTGCTTCCAACCCAGGACATTAGAGATGCGCAGGGACCGCATTCCTTTTTGCTATTTGCTATGCCCCCCCTCCCCCATTCCCTTCCCCCCTCCCCTCCGCACGCCTCCATACATCTTCCAGGAAGCCCCCCTCCTCCCACACCTTGCATGTTTAGTCATCCGCCTTATATCCCCATCCCCCCGAGGCCCCCCAGGGGAGCAACAAACTCCCCCCCTCCCCACCATTCCAGTTCCCCTACACCTACATCATATGGTGTCATCCTACCTCATTCCCTAGGTGCCCCCCCACGTAGCCTATAAGGGAAGTCACATCCCCCTTTTCGGCACACATGATACCAACATTGGGATGATGCCAGTTCATCATCTACCTACCAGGCCCTCCAACCAGCAGGCCTGGCCTGGCTCCTTTCCATCCACCCCTCCATGCATCCCCTGTCCCATTGTCTTCCCATTTGAATGGGGGATTCAATGGGTACCTTTATTCCCAGGCACCCATTTCCTTTCCCTCTGATACTCTTGATACTCTTGTCCCCTTTTAGTTTCCCCACCTAACGGTGTGGACCCCCCCCCCTTTTTTTTTAAAATTCATTCTCACACTGTTTAGGGCCATTCCAATCCCATCTAATTGTTGGGATACTTCCACTGATTGGAGCTCCACCTAAAGTCCTGGGCAACTCCCAACAGCTTGCATTCTAGCCTATGCACTCTGGTCCGTCTCCGTCTAGCCCATCCCATCCACCTCCATTGCCCAGCCCACCCGTCAAAATTAAAATATTTTTGGCGCCACCAGCATCCGCTCCCAAGGATGCCACATCGCAACTTCAGCAGGTCAGTCGCTCCTTTCCTCCACTCCCTCCCTCCCCATCTCCTCCCCCCACAGGTTCCTCCGTTGCCCTATCAATCCAGGTCCTTTTGGTCCTCGGGCTTCCACATGGCAGGTCCCCCCCCTCCTTCCCAATCGGTATGAAGCAGACGCGCCGTCTAAGATGCCCCGGACTAGACTGTGCTCGGTCCCCGCACATCCTGACTTCTCATATCGGGTTGTTTTCCGGCGGGCGACTGCCGCACTGGGAGCGGGAGCGTGCCGGCAGGCTGCCCCGCTACTCCGAGTGCACGGCGGTGACCCCCATCCTACCGAGCCCAACTATCCCTCCTTAGGGAGCACTAGTCTGGGAGCTCTCGGGTCTGGCAGTCCTCCCAGCTCCCAGAGCCATCTCCCTGGTTCCCTTCTCCCCTTCCACCCCCCCTTTTTTCTCCCAGAATCGAGGAAGTTCCCTCCTGTCCATATCCCCCTCCGTCCGTCCCCGTTCCCTCCTGTCCATATCCCCCTCTGTCCGTCCCCGTCCCCTCCATGTCCCATTCCAATCCCTCATAGTTTTTCTTGAGTCACTTAGGTCACTCTTTCCTTGCAGATTTTAGCTTCCTAACGGATAAGAGATACTTGATGAAATAAGCATCAGCAGGTCAGTAAGGAATTTAATACCAGCACTACCAATTTGACATTTTTTAAAGAAAATGATTTCCACCTGATGATGATATTTTGACGCACTTTTCCAAACATTCTAGCAATTTATGATAAAAACTATTCGATTTTAGAGAGCTTGTACCTAAGTCTTATATAATTATTATATGAATTGTTTTTATGTTTTGCTTATTTTATTCTTCAACGAATTATCAATTTTACCATCACTTGAATGTTTCTAATCACTCTGTAAATATTTTTATATATTTTTATATATATATTTTATATTGTATTTTTTTATGTATATACCTTTATAGAAATGGGATATCTTGTGACGATATTTTATATGTACAATCTTTTGTCTCTGTCTCTAGTAGCCCTGAAGAAGGGGGAGTTTGTTGGACCCCCGAAATGCGTTGGCTTCATTTTATTGCTTTTAACCAAATAAAATCAAAATTTAATCTATTTTTACCTCAACGTTTTGGGCGCTCCTTTCCATTTACCCTCTGACCGCATATGTGAAACAACGTTCCCAGTCGTTTCCAGGGGTAGCAGCTCTGGCCCCGCAAGAGGGCCCACCACCAGAGTTTCCACACCCTGCCTACCAGAGGCAATGGGAGTTGGGTACCTACCCGCAATTTCTTATATACAATACCCCCATACAAGGGATTATTTTCTGCGCGGTCCTATATATTTTTTAACTTCATGTTAGCCTATGTGACTGACTGTCCATGCACACTCTATGCATTTTCAGGAGTCGTGGCAGGGCAGTTTACAGGCAGCAGGCAGAATAAAAGGATTCCAAAGGATTTTTTTCTGTCTGTAAACTTTCCTGCCACTAAACTCCTGCGGAAACTGCATATAGTGTGACTCAGACTGACTGTGCAATGGACACATAGGCTAACTATGGAGGGGATTTAACAGGCCGAGAAACAGCTTAAATGCCTGGCTGGAGCAGCTGCTTTGAGCTGCATTGTCCAACTGTGCATGAATTTTATGCCTTGAGAAAATATGAAATCTCAGATTTCACACAACAAATGTCATTATTGACAACGTGTAACATCTCAGAACAGTTCAACTTCACAACAAACCCAAGCGCAATACAATAGTTTAGTTAAATAATGTTAGGCATGAGGAGGATGAATTAGAAGTTCTAAACTAGAACAGTACCTCAAAACTTACATTATTTATTTTGTAAAAAAATGTAAACTTTTTTTCAGATATAAAACCTTTTTTATGCGCTTGCTTCTAGTTCAACTTCTTAAGAAACTCGTGAAAGAAACAGATTTGTTCATTCCAGGATGGCAAGGAAGGACCAAGGACTGCAGTAAGGCCTCATGCATAATACCAGCTCAAAGTAGCTGCTCCTACAAAGCTTTTTGTTTGCCATTAAGTTAACTATGCCTCCATGTTAACCATGTGACTATCCATGCATGGCCATGCATTGCATGCTAAGTTGCATGTGCACACAATAGATGGTGTTTTAGGAATTTAGTGGCAGGGCAGTTTACAGGCAGCAGACACAAAAAAAAAATTCAAAGGCTAACATGGAGGGTAGTTAACAGGCAGAGAAAAGTAAAACGCTAAAAGCTCAAACGCCTGGTGGAGCAGTTGCTTTGAGGCTGAGCTGCAGCGTGCAACTGTGCATGATGTCTTACTGTTGTACAGTACAGGTGGTAGATTACTTTTCCAATTCAAAGGCAAGTGTCAAGTTTTTTTAAGAAACAGAAGAACATCTGCATGTTCAGTTAGAAGACAGTTTCTAGTGTCAGTCAGAATGTGTGACGCTGCACTGAACAATCTCTCACTTTCCACGCTACTGCAAGGAGCTGATAGATATTTTTGTGCCATTTGGCCCAGAGTGGGAAATCACAGTTTATTGACTACCCAATTATTATTATTAATATTATACAGGATTTATATAGTGCCGAAAGTTTGTGCAGCGCTTTACAATAAAGAAGGGACACAGTACAATTACAATACAGTTCAATACAGAAGGAATAGGAGGGCCCTGCTCGTGGAGCTTACAATCTAAAGGGAGGGGGAGGTGGTACAAAAGGTAGTGGCTGCAGGGGATAATCTGATAGAGGTGACTCAAGCACAGTTCTTAGGTGGAGGTGGGGTAGGCTTCCCTGAATAAGTGAGTTTTCAAGGATCGCCTAAAGGAGGACAAGGTGGGGGCTGACTGGACATTCTGGGGCAGGGAGTTCCAGAGGATGGGAGAAGCTCTAGAGAAGTCCTGTAGGTGAGCATAGGAGGAGGTAACAAGGGAGCTAGAGAGCAGGAGGCCATGGGAGGAGCGGAGAGGACGATTTGTGCGATATCTGCAGATGAGATTGGTGATGTAGCTGGGGGCAGTGTTGTGGATGGCCTTGTATGTTGTGGTTAGTATTTTGAATTTTATACGGTGGGGTAGGGGAAGCCAGTGAAGTGATTGGCAGAGTGGGGCAGCAGTTACGGGTCGGGTAGTAAGGTGTATAAACCTGGCAACAGCATTCATGATAGACTGAAGGGGGGATAGCCTGTGTAAACGTAGGCCAGTGAGGAGGGAGTTGCAGTAGCCAAGGAGTGAATAAGTTGTTTTGAGGTGTCGTTAGTTAGGAAGGGGCGAATTTTGGAGATGTTGCGGAGGTTAAGGCGGCAAGTTTTAGCCAGTGATTGGATGTGGGGGCTGAAAGGGAGGTCAGAGTCTAGGATTACACCCAGCACACTGGCATGTGTGGAAGGACCAATGGTTGTGCCGTTGATCTCAATGGTAAAGTCATAAGGAGGGGACCAGGGAGGAGGAAATATTACAAGCTCAGTTTTAGAAAGATTGAGTTTGAGGGAGTGGCGTGACATCCATACCGATATGTCATTCAGTAAGTTTGTGATGTGTGAGGAGATTGAGGTGCAGAGTTGAGGAGTCGAGAGATAGATCTGGGTGTCGTCAACATAGAGGTGGTATTTGAAGCCATGGAAAGTTATCAACTGACCAAGAGGTTAGTCCGAACGAGGCACAGTGACCTCTCCAAGATATGCTTCTAGTTGTATGGTAGCAGCCGTGGGAGCACTGTTCTCAAATGTAGATGTTGGTAGTATTTGATCACCTCTGCGGTTTTTATTTTTTGCGCTACAAATAAAAAAAGACCAAAAATTTTGAAAAAAAACACAAAACAATTTTTGTCTCAAAACTTTGTAAATAAGTACGCTTTCTCCATCACTGATGGGCACTGATGAGGCTTCACTGACGGGCACTGATGAGGCAATACTGATTGGCACTGATGAGGCGGCATTGATGGGCATTGAAGATGAGGTACTTATATGCAGCACGAATGGGCACTGATAGGCAGCACTGACGGGCACTGATAGGTGGCACTGATATGCAGCACTGATGGGCACTCATAGGCAGCACTTTTGGGCACTGATAGGTGGCACTGGGCACTGCTAGGTGACACTGGTGGGCACTGATAGGTGGCGCTGATGGGCACTGATAGATGGCACTGGTGGCAATGACAGATTGCACTGTAAGGTTTCATTCCCTGGTGGTCCTGGGTCACATATGAAATTGAGTGCCATCCATGTTGGGCATTGCGCCCCTTACCTGGTGGTCTAGGGTGGGCTCCCTGGTGGTATAGGATGGGCTCCCTGGTGGTCAGCCCCCTGGTGTTCCCTGGGTGGGCTCCCTGGTGGTCCTAAGGGGCGATCCTAGGGGGGCTGCGCTGATAAACAATCAGAGCAGACCCCTGTGTCAGGAGAGCCATCGATCGGCTCTCCTCTACTCGTGTCTGCAGATGCAAGTAGAGGCAAAGCAGATAAACGGCTCTTCCTGTTTACACTGTGATAAGCCCTGATTGGTCATGGCTGATCACGTGGTAAAGAGCTTCCGATGAAGCTCTTCTGCTGAAACACGTGGGCGAGGGTTATCCTGAAAGACGTCAATGGACGTCCAGTCAGGATAACTGAACCACCGCCTGGCCATCATTTGTCTATAGGCCGAGCCGGAAGTGGTTAAAGTGGTTAACTATTTTGTGCCCAACTCCCACTGCATCCGTAATGCTGTGCTGTGATAAAAGATTTAAGAAAGCCAGCTGCAGTGTATGTGCCACACATGAAAGACTGAAGACCAGCATCTTCCATACCTTTTATCATATTTCTTGCATTATCACGAACTACCACATGGACAGGCCTTTTGGGAATGGCCCAAGTGTCAAGCATTTCTTCAAGTATGCTCGTTATAGCTTGGCCTGTGTGAGAGCCTCGGAATTTCTTTGCGTGGAGCATGACTTGCTGCAGAGTGAAATTGCCATCAATCCATTGTGCAGTTAAGCTGATTACAGACACAGGACTTACACTACTGTTCCAAATGTCCATGGTGAAACTGATAGCCTTTATGTCCTACAGCATGTTGGTAATGTGTTTTCTCACTGTGTTGTGCAATTGTGGCAAGATGACATCTATGACGTAACGGCAACTGGGAATTTTGTACTTAGGCTCCAAAACATTCAGAAGTCAGGGAAAACCCACATTGTCAACTATTGATAGTGGCTGATCATCAAAGACGATAAATTGGGTAACTGCCTCACATATTTTTATAGCCCTTGGGTTATCCATGGAAAATGTTTCACGTCTTGCAAGGGTTCGCTGCAGTGTCAGCTGCTGAGTGCAAGTGCTAGCGACAGTAAATTCGCCATGCTCACTCTTGTGTTTCATTTTGAGGTGTTTTATGAGATAACTGCCATTATAAGAACTAACTTTCGAACCCCGTCTTGAAATTTTTGCAGAACAAAGTTTGCAATCTGCAATGTACGGGTTGGTTTCCCTGATTTTAAAAAACTTCCAGACTGCTGACATTTTGCTGGCATCCCTTTTCATTACACTGAAAGCCTGAAATAAATTATATGTAGCCAATGGCCCCCTTAGGGGTGGCTGGTAGTTGTGGTTCACCTGTCTCTTGCCTTCAATCACACCATTTTCCTCAAATCCGGAGTCATGGAACAGGCTGGTACTTTGTTTTGTAGTTTTATTGATGGGATAAACTTGGATGATGTAGGGATTTCTGTGGGATGCCCAGTGAATTGATGAACAGAACCGTTCTATATACACCAACAGTATATACGCTCCTCTTCCTCCAGCACTGACACTTGCTGACCGTTCCACTCTTGTTCTTCCAGGCCTGAAAGGCAATTTATCAGGCCTCCATGACACTCCTTCCTCCACAGCAGCTAACACATGGTGAGGCCTGCTCTTCTTCTAGCAGGACCTCTGGACCACCCATTACAGGCAAGGGCCTCGGGCTCCCAGTTGTGAAGCCACGGGCCCTCAGTTGTGTAGCCAAGTACTTGGCGCTAGCTGGGCATGGATGAACTACTACTCTTAGCTCATCCCTCTTCCAGGCTGCTCCGGCCTACCTTGCTGTCCAGTGACACTCCTTCCCCTGACTGGTTTCTCTGACCTCCACTGTCTCCTCCCAGCCTGCTCCAGCCTTTCTGTCCAGCTCCCAGGGTCTGTCACTCACCAACACCGGTGGTTCTCCTGACTGCACCTGAGCCACCAGGCCTCAAGGTCACTCCCTTCCCGGGTGAGGCCTCCACAGCACCTCTGCTACATCTCTACTCTTCCACCCAACACTCTCCTCCCCCACTGGGCTGTCCCAGGGTATTTAAGGAGGCCTTCCCCCTGTCAATTCAGATTGGGGGTGGATCAGGGCTCCTTAGAACACCCAGATGGTTACACCTCCCCTTCAGCCTCTCTCTGCAGAATGTTCCAGTCCCGTCGGGAAAGAAGTAGGATTCGATGACACCATCGAGGAACTGCCCAGTCCTACCTGAGCCACTCCCCAGCCCAGAAATCAAAACAATCAGGTCTGCTCTCAGTCAGGCCTGACTAAATTTTACTCTACCTACACAGAAAAATCCTATACTCTAGCTCCCTCCTACCAGGGAGCGCTACACTCACATTCCCCACCCCCCCAAACCTCAGCTGGTCCCCCAGCTGAGAAAAAGAAAATTGAAAAATATGCTCCTGGGCCAGGCATCCCAAAGCAGAAAATTGGAGGGGAAAAAAAGGAACAACTCAGATGGGGAAAATATAAAAAGCAAAAAAAGTTAAGTAAAAAAATATTTATATCTCCATACGTTATTTACACTTGTACAGCACATATACACGTTCCTAAATAAATGTCTATGCAGCTAGCTACACACTCGGTATATACATTCCTGAGCCAGAGCATTTCTCCCAAGGGAAAAACACTCCGCCCGCAATTATAGAAAAGGTTTTTTGACTCTCGACGGGTAAGGATGAGCAGCCGCTCCATCCTTGAAATCCTAAGAGAAGAACAAACCTAACTATAACTAATCTAACTAAATAAGTCCATTGGGAAGGGGGTTATAAGCCTCCCAATGAACAACACAACACAGTGAAAGAACACAGTCCTTTGTTTTCTACTCTGGGGTTCCTAATGGGAGGGGTCCCTCCTCAAGCAACAGGTCCCCAAAGTGGCAAAGAAACAGGAACAAAACCTCACCCCGGTGTCTTTCCAGTGAAACAGTTCCTCCTACTGGGCACAGAATGGCAGGCCAGTTCGTCCTGCAGTTCAGGTGGAACACGCACACTCCGCTACTCCTCTGGCAGTCCATGGAGTGTGCAATATGTTGGCTGTGATACGTTACAGTCCTTTAAACATAGTAGTGAGGGTCAGGTAATCTCCTCTGACTGTCCCCCTCCCCCCGTACAGAAATAGAGTAACTCCTTGCGGGTTGTCCAGGTTTGCTGATTATAACACACTCCTTCCGGATAGCCTGACTCAGACTCCACCACTAGAGTTGAGCGAACCCGGACTGTAAAGTTCGGGTCCGTACCGAACTTTGGGGTGTCCGGGACCCGGACCCGGACCCGGAATTTTCAAAAAAAGTCCGGGTTCGGGTCCGGGGTTCTGGTAATTTTAATGAAAAATCTTAAAAATGCTGTAAAAAAGGCCAGGAAGGTCCTAGAGGTCTGCAAAAGGAAGGAAAATGTGGGTAAGGGTGGGACAAGTGCC
>BLSH010498043.1:528772-549511 GCA_018402905.1 Glandirana rugosa
GCGAAGAGCATAAGGAGTCCGCGACCCGGAAGGTCGGGGACGGTGTCATCTTTCCCGAGTGGCTTATCCGAGAAGCCCGAGACTGGCATGGTGGGGTTCTAGGTAGTAACGTTCTATGGAATTGATACGACTTTTCCGGTTGTAAGACGTATTTATATCTGTTCGTGCAAGAGAGGTCTAGCTACCGCAGTTTTATAACTAAAAGCGTCTAATAAGGTAGCTCCACAGGTTTTTTGCCTTTCGAAAGGTTGTATAGACGAGTGTTGATATGGTTGTTGTTCACTTCAAGTGGAACCGGAAGGGTCTGAGCAGATATGTTGGAAAGCTTTCCGTTTTTTGGACACCTCGATGGAATAATCTGCGAAAATCAATATTTTGACGCCATCGATCTGGAGAGAACGTGCTTGTCTATATTTATGCAGAATGTTGGCCTTTTCAGCATAGTTAAGGTATCTTGCAATGATGGATCTTGGGGTGGTACGGTCAGAGCCCGAAGAGCCTATTCGGTGAGCCCTTTCTACTGTGGCAGGGGCTGGAAGGCCCAGCGCCTGAGGAATACGAGAAGCGCAGAATTCATTGAGTTTGTGTGCTTGAAGTGACTCTGGAACTCCCACGAAACGTAGATTGTTCCTCCTGGAACGATTTTCCAGGTCTTCCAGCTTTTGGGCTACAAGTTGGTTGGTTTTGTCTTGGGCTTGTTCCGAGCCGTGAAGCTGATACATCTCATCTTCCATATTTGATATGCGGGATTCAGCCTCATTAAGTCTGGTGGAGTGGTCCTGAAGCTCTTTCCTCATTAAGGCCATTCCAGCGCTAACCGCCCTCTCGACGGCTGCTTCTATGGTGGGGGATAATAGAGCTGCTACTGCTTGAGCTATGTCGGCTGTGCTTCCAGGTCTGCTGGTATGTGGGTCATTCGCTTGCGAGGAACCCATGTCCATGTCGGAATTTTCTTGGGATTCCACTGATGTAGACGTTGTGGAAAAGGTGTCTCTTAGGAGTGGAGGCTGCGGTGTGTTGCTTGCTATAGGGCAGGACGGTGCAGCAGGATCTATTTCTGTGTTGACAGGTGTCGCCGACCGCGACTCTTGTTTTTCTAGGTATCGGTCCATGATGCTGTGGTGAGAGCCAGACACTTGATTGACGTGTGGGCTCAGTAAAGATGACTCAGATATCGTAGGAGCGGTGCGGAGTTGAAGCTGTGGCCTTGGGTGTCCTGCCCGGTGTATTTATTTAGAGGGCTTGGCAGGAATGATGTTGTTAGGGCGTGATAATCACTTTATATAATCAGCAGCAGGTCGTACCTGGAGGGAGCGATCCCCAGTGAGGCTGAAGAGGTGTTGAAGTAGGCTGGGGCTGCTGGGACGGCAAGGATAGGCCGGAGCCGCATCCTCAATTAACCAGGGCTTTGCTATCCGGAGGTCAGCTGAGCTTTGGTGTTAGAAGGGTGGGTGATTGGGTGCTGCGGGGCATCAGTAGAAGGTGGGACCTGATGTGTAGAGGTGCATCAAGCAGCTCTGGTACGTTACAGACGCTGGCCTAGGTCTAAGCCACGGCCTCAAGTTGCGGGGATGCGGGTCGAGGAGCCGTGGGCGGGCCCCAAGATGCCTCTGGTGAAGTTGGAGAGGAGGCTGAGCACCCGTGCACCCGATCGGGAACAATCGTGGATTGCGGCTCTATGCGCCCGGGCCGTAAGCCGCAAAGCTACTTCCGTGTTAGGCCGGAGCCGCGGCCTCGATTTTCGGGGACGCGGTCCGGAGTTGCGGAGCGCGAATCCCTGCTTGTTGCTGGTAGCTACACTAAGGAAGAGGCACTAGATGGTATCTGATGTAGAGTCAGGTGGTGATTTGGGCCGATTTCTGGCTGATTTCGTGCCGCCCGGCGGGAGCTGCTGAGGAAAGCAGCTAGCTCATACGGCGCCGGAACCGGAAGTGAGCCAGAGTTTTTTTTTTATTGCGACCCTGGTTTTCCCCTTTTTTATTTTTTATAGTTTTTACATTTCTGTCAGCGTCAGTCCTCAATTTAAAGTGCACCAAACACCACTTTTCATTCAATAAAGTGCATCCAATCACACATTTCCCAGTTTCTATTAAATTTAGGTAAAAACCCCCCCCCCCCCCCGTTTTGTTTGCACCCTTTTAAGGGTTTTTGCGGTAAAAGCCAAGGAAGCATAGACCTCTGTGGTATATTAATGTGCTGTCACCGCTGGGGTGCGAATTGCACCAAGGGTTGCGAAGCGCACCGCTAAGGTTGTGGACCTGTAGCTGACTGCTGCTAATGAGTATCGGCTGGTACGGGAAGAGGGGCACGGACACTGAAACACAGGGCTAGTGCATCAGTTTCCCCAGGGCGCGGAGTCTAAGAGCCAGTAGGTATTCTCCAGAGCCTCTTGGGGTGAGGATGGATTTGGCTGCAACTGGATCCAGGTCGCGGCCCCTGGGGTCCCCCAGCTTATGCTCAGCTGGCTACAGGTGGAAGAGAGGAAGCAGCAGCGCAGGAACAGCAAATGATAGTCAGCGGCCTAGCAAGGTGTCAGGGCCACTAGCAGACAGGAGAAACAGAGAACAAGCTGAAGATTGGGGTATCAAGCAGACAGGGATAAACAGAGAACAAGCCGAATATCGGAGTATCAGGCAGGTAGGGATAGTCAGAACAAGCCAAAGATCAATAACCAGAAATAGACACAGAGCATACACTTCCGGTTCCTGCGCCACATGTAAAGGAGCATGGAACGGCGGCTCTGGGACACATCCAGCTTCAAAGCCGGCAACACACACATGCGCACGGTGAGAAACCCCTGACACTCTGCATAAGAACAAGGGGGTCGCGGCGGGCATAGTACAGCTCAGAAAGGAGCTAGGGGACCAGGCCAAATGCATCTCCAAACTAGAACACCATGTGTCAGAAATAGAAGACGAGGTCCAAAAATCCTTCACAATCGACCAGCAAAATAAGCAGACCCAACAATACATATTGGATAAAACTAGACAATCTCAAAAATCGTTCCAGACGGAACAATTTAAGGATTATTGGTCTGCCGGAATCCTTCAATGCAGACTCCCTGCACGACATCTGCGCCACACGCATCCCAGGTGCTCTGGGCATTACAACACATTGTACCATCGAGAGGGCCCACCGTCTGGGGACACCGTCGAACGACAGACGGACACCAAGCCCTGTCATTGTGTATTGAATTATGCTGACAGATACAACATCCTGAGATCTTTCCAGAAATCGAAAACCCTGCAGCTGAATGGTTATAAACTTTTACTGTTTGCTGATTATTCTGAAGAGATAACGCGCAGACGCAAGGCTTTCCAACCCATCTGTGCTACTCTATATGACAGAAGAATCAAATTCGCTTTGGCCTACCCTGTGACAGTCCGGATCACAGACCCAGCAGGTGAAACTAAGTCATTCTCTCATCCAGAGGAAGCCATGCACTTTCTGCAAGCCTCCCTACATATCCCAATGGATACTTCAGCACCTCCCACCCCCTCACGCTTGGCTGGACCTAGGGATCAACGCAGCCCTAGAAAAGACCCTGCAAAAAAACTTTGCCTCGCGTACATGTCAGGCCGCAATGGGAAATACTGAAGGACGCAAGGGTAATATCACCCCAAAAGTTCCTGCGTTAGGTACCATTTGTTATACCCATCTCTAGTTAATACTTTTTGTTGTTTCGTGGAGGTATATTGTAGGACTCAATCTATCATACATGCACAACTTTACCGCGAGAGTCACGTCCCTGCCTGAGAGCAATACAGAAAAAAAAAATAGGGATCTTGTCGATCCCAATTAATCCCACAAGCACATTGCAGCCACCGGTACGATATACACAGGACAGGGGGCTGACACACTGTGCGCGGGTAGGAATCTGCTTTCTCTCCCGCTAACGCTGTTCGCAGGCGTAGGAGTTACATGTGGAAAAAAGTAAAGTGCAGGCTACACGACAAAAGCCATGTTTTGTTAGCTCAACTAGTTTCTCTCTTTTGTATTCTACTCCTTTCCCAACCCCCCTGTTAGGAGAAAGCATCAGTCCAGATGCTTTTTGGCCGTTTCCGCGGTGGTGCGCCCGCTTGTGCGCATTCACGCACGTGCTCCCGTGCCGGAAACGGCGCCAAACAGCTATATTTAAACCCGGTGCTCCCAGCAGCAAGTGCTGTCCATTCTATAGCGTCTGTGACCTGTGAGCCCTAGCTCTGAACCTCTGTCCCTGTATTGCTGTTTCCTGTTTGACCCGGCTTGACCTGACCTGCTGATCTGCTGCCTGCACCAACCCCGGCTATCTACGACCCTCCGATTGTCTGCTCCCTTTGTACTGCCCGCCTGATAACGAACCTTGCTTGGACTTGACCGTTCTTCTGCCTGACCCATCTGTACCGCACTGCCTGCCTGTTGCCGACCCAGCCTGCACGACCATTCCTCTGACCAGCACGACCACCTGGATCATCACATCATCATCAGTGACCATCCAGCCCTCGTGCCATCCCGCACTCTTGGACTTCTGTATACTCTACCAGGGGTCCTTGAATCGGGTGCGCAAGAGCGGTTGTTCCCTGCACAAGACAGACTCCACCACCAGGCTCGTGACAGCAACGGACAGCCATGACCGAGTCTGCGCAGGGAACCCGCTCCCATATGGATGATTTGTGTGCGCACCTGGCGGGCCTTATGCAAGCAGTCAAGAACTTGCAGGAGGGGTACACCCGGTTGGAAGAACGGGTACAGGAGCTTTCAACCGCCCCAACCGCTGGCTCTGCTGCAGCCCGCACCATTGTGGCCCTGCCGTCTGAGCCCAAGGTCCCGCTGCCGGATACGTTTTCCGGGGACCGACGTAAGTTCCGGGTCTTCCAGAGTGCATGTGAACTGTACCTGGGGTTTCAGCAACGCACCTTCTCTCTGGAGACCACCAAGGTGGGATTTGTCATCTCCCTACCGCAGGGTGAACCCCAGGCATGGGCTCTTAGATTGTGGGAGCAGAACGCCCCCGAAGTCGCCACAGCGGCCACATTTTCTCAAGCCATGGCGCAACTTTACGAGGAACCCCACCAGGCTGCCACAGCGGAGGCCACCCTGTATACACTCCAGTAGGGTCGTCGTCCCGTGGAGGACTATGCCGCTGAGTTCCGGCGCTGGAGCGCAGATACAGCCTGGGGCAGTGCCGCTCTCCTGTTTCAGTTCCATATGGGACTATTGGAATCCTTAAAGGATGAGCTGGCATGAGTGGGGATACCCAAGACCTTGGAGGAATTGATCAACCTGAACATCTTCATAGATCAGCACCTCAGAGAGTGCCGCACCGAAAGGTCTTCTGGGCAGTTACGCCCCACCTGGATGCTCCCACCGGGTCCCAGTTACCCGATCCCGCCTGCCTTCCACCCGGCACCCTCCTCCTCCTCTCCACAAGACGCCCCTGAGTCGATGCAGATAGGGCTGTTACGCCCATCCCTCACCACCAAAGAGAGGCAGCATCGTTTTTCTTTGAACCTGTGTCTGTACTGTGGAGAACCCGGCCATGTGGTCAGGATGTGCCCCGCTAAGCACGGTAAGGGCTCTACAGTTGCTTCAAGCGACCTGCCTAGTTCCTCAGCTGATCTGTCTATTCTCCTTTGCAGTTTCCCGGAGGGAATATCACAGTCCCAGCCATCCTTGACTCTGGGGCGTGCAGCTGTTTTAATAATCTGGACTTCACTGCACTGCACTTCATTGCATCCCCTTGCACCCAAAATCTCACAAGATGGTGATTCGCTTGGCCGACGGGTCGCATATTAAATCTGTTTACCCATGAGACGTCCCCTCTTCCATCTGTCACACTGGATGGTCACAAGGAACTCCTGCGGCTGGACGCCATCGCTTCTCCCCTCTGTCCCATTATTTTGGGCCTACCATGGTTCCAGGCACACAATCCCAGTATTGATTGGGCCACAGCTAAACAGTCCGCTTCCAGTCGCCTTACTGCCGACGACATTGCTCAGCCTCCAGAGGTGAAGTTGTTCCCCCACTCCTCTGTCTGGACTCTGACACAGAACCTGACATCCGTACCCTCCTTCCTCCGGCCTGTCATTCATTTTTGGATGTCTTTAGCAAGAAGGGGGCAGACAAACTACCTCCGCATAGGCCCTACGACTGCCCCATTGAACTGTTGCCTGGGGCAGAGGTGCACTTCGGGAGGATCTATCCCCTCTCTGAACCTGAACTAGCGGCCCTCAAGGCCTACCTGGATGAAAACTCTAAGAAAGGGTTCATCTGACCCTCCACTTCTCCTGCTGGGGCTGGCATCTTCTTCGTGGAGAAGCGGGTGACCATTAAAAACTGGTACCCTCTGCCTCTAGTCCCGGTACTATTTCAGAGATTAGGAGCAGCCACCATCTTCACCAAGCTTGATCTGCGGAGAGCATACAACCTCATTCGTATTAGGGAGGGAGACGAATGGAAAACAACATTCTGTACCCGCTTTGGTCATTACAAGTACCTGGTGATGCCCTTTGGTCTGTGCAACACCCCGGCGACATCTCAACACTTTGTAAATGACGTGTTCCGGGATTTCCTTGACCTCTTTGTGATCATTTATTTGGATGACATCCTGATTTTCTCTGCCTCCCTCGAAGAACACCGTATGCATGTCACCAAAGTTCTGGGTCGGCTCCGGCAACATGGCCTGTATGCCAAAGCGGAAAAGTGCTCCTTTGAGCAGCCTAGCATGCACTTCCTGGGACTAATCATTTCCACTACAGGCATTCATATGGATCCCCAGAAAGTCTCCACTATCCTGGAATGGCCCACACCAACAGACAGAAAGGGAGTTCAGAGATTTGTGGGCTTTGCAAACTTTTATAGGAAGTTCATTAAAGGCTTCTCAGCCATCGTGGAACCCATCACACAGCTGACCAAACAGAACATCCGGTTCCGTTGGTCTCCCGAGGCTCAAGCCGCCTTCCAGAAACTCAAGGCCCTGTTCACCTCCGCTCCCATTCTGAAGCATCCAGACCCAGCATTACCGTATGTCCTTGAAGTGGACGCTTCGGAAACTGTAGTGGGGGCCATCCTGTCTCAGCGCCAAGGTGTCAAGGCCTTGCTTCACCCAGTCGCCTTCTTTTCCCGTAAGTTGACGTCACCAGAACGGAACTACGACGTGGGTGACAGGGAACTGTTGGCCATTAAGTCGGCTCTAGAAGAATGACGGTACCTGCTTGAAGGGGCTTCACACCCTATTCTCATCTTTACTGACCACAAGAACCTGGAGTATCTCAGAACGGGCAAGAGACTGAGAACCCGGCAGGCCCGCTGGGCACTTTTTTTCTCCAGGTTCCATTTTCACCTGACCTAACGTCCAGTATCAAAAAATGGCAAGCCTGATGCCCTCTCCGGGATGTTCTCGGAGCCAGGAAATGCCACTCTGCCTGACACCATACTCCCAGCACGGAACTTTCTCCTGACCAATGAGGATGTGCTCTCTCAAGTGCGATGAGCCCTGGCTGGTTCCACTAACATCAGCGACACCCGACTGACCGTCAGAGACGGCCTATGGTGGTTCGGACGTAGGGTGTTCATTCAGGTGAGCCTGCGCCTCAGGATCTTAGGCCTTTGTCATGATCATAAATTGGCTGGACATTTTGGCTCACGAAAAACAGCCGAGCTCCTCTCGCGGTCGTTCTGGTGGCCGAATATCACATAGGACTGTAAGAGGTATGTCGGTGCCTGTCCCATTTGTGCCCGGAATAAAACAGATAAGGCCAAAGCCTGGGGCCTCCCGAACCCTCTTCCAGTACCTGAACGCCCGTGGTTGCAATTGGCGATGGACTTTATTGTGGAATTGCCCCGTCTGAAGGTTACTTTACCATCTTCGTGGTTGTGGACAGAATGATGAAGATGGCACATTTTCTACCCAAGAAGGGGACCCCCACAGCGGCCGAAGCAGTCAATATCTTCATCAAAGAGATATTCCGGCTCCATAGAATACCAAGTAACATTGTTTCAGGCCGCGGGGTCCAATTTACGTCCAGATTCTGGAGGGCTCTGTGTGCAGCATTGGAGATAGAACTTGCATTCTCCTCTGCCTACCACCCGCAGACTAATGGCCAGACAGAGAGAACGAACCAGACTTTAGAGCAGTACCTGCGCTGTTTTTCATTGTTCTCTCAAAACTATTGGGTTGCACTGCTGCCGTTGGCCGAGTTTGCCTACAGCAACATCATCCACTCAGCCACCCAGCAGTCCCCATTCTGGGCCAATTATGGGTTTCATCCCACATTCCTGCCAGAGCTGAATCTCGAAAGCTCCGTCCCTGCAGCACAGAATGGTATGAGCTTTCTTCAGTCCAACAGTAAGATCCTTCAGGAGACCCTCTCCAGGTCTCAGAAACTGAACAAGGAGGCTTATGACAAGAGAAGGCGGGGGGAGTTAGAGCTCCAACCAGGTGATCATGTCTGGCTATCCACCAGGAATCTTAAACTGGCTTGCCCCTCAAAGAAACTGGGCCCGAGATTCATGGGGTCATTTTCAATTAAGAAAAGGATCAACAGGGTGGCATTTGAGCTAGATCTTCCTCCTTCTCTGCGGATCCACCCCATCTTTCACGTGTCACTACTGAAACCTGTTGTCCCCGACTCCTTCCCAGGACGGAGGACAGGTCCGCCGGACCCAATCTTGGTAAACGGAGAGGAGGAGTTTGAGGTGGAAGCCATTTTGTTCTGTCGAAGGAGAGCTGGTTCTACTCAGTACCTGATAAAATGGAAGGGGTTTGGTCCTGAGGAGAATTCTTGGGAACCTGAGAGGAACATCCACGCTCCTGGATTGATCCAGGCCTACAAAAGAAACCGCCGGGACGGCGGCACCCAGCAAGGCATCCGGAGGCTGCCTCTTGGGGGGGCAATATTAGGAGAAAGCATCAGTCCCGGCTTGACCTGACCTGCTGATCTGCTGCCTGCACCGACCCCGGCTATCTACGACCCTCCGATTGTCTGCTCCCTTTGTACTTCTGCTGCCCGCCTGATAATGAACCTTGCTTGGACTTGACCATTCTTCTGCCTGACCCATCTGTACCGCACTGCCTGCCTGTTGCCGACCCAGCCTGCACGACCATCTCTCTGACCAGCACGACCACCTGGATCATCACATCATCATCAGTGATCATCCAGCCCTCGTGCCATCCCGCACTCTTGGACTTCTGTCTACTCTACCAGGGGTCCTTGAATTGGGTGCGCAAGAGCGGTTGTTCCCTGCACAAGACAGACTCCACCACCAGGCTCGTGACACCCCCTCTCAGAGACTCTCACACCTAATGTTTACTCCCTGGGCTGCTTGTAACACCCCTGCAGCATTTATTTGCCAAAATTCATCACCCCATTACAGAAACACATCATGCTTCATGGTCTTCTCTTACCAAATAGATAAATTATGAAGGTCGTATCGTGGAACGTCAAAGGGCTTTGTTCCCCTAGCAAACGTATGGCGATCCTTCGCCAGCTATAGCGCCTGAAAGCAGATATAGCCCTGCTATAGGAGACACACCTCATGGCGGCAGACTTTGACCGCATGAAAAAATTATGGGTAGGTCGGGTACTCGGATCACCAGCGATCACAGACAAAGCAGGAGTCCTTATCCTGCCCCATAAGAATTTTCCTTATGAGGTAAATTCAATCCACATGGATAAGGAGAGCCGGATACTGTCTGTTACTTTCAAAACCCCCACCCAGGAATGGGCAATAACTAATGTGTATGCCCCCAAAACCCCCCGTCCAAGCAATTTTTCCAACACTTCACCTCTAGTCTAGCCCCACATCTACACCTTCCTCATTTAATACTGGGAGATTTCCACTCGGTCTATGACACTCGTGAAAACAAAGCCTTCAGTACTAAACCTGCGGCAGTGCACATTCCTAATCCTCCAACCTATCTGATGCAATTTGCTGATAGCCTGCAGCTAACAGACCTTTGGAGACTAACCCACCCAGAAGGAAGGGAATACACTTTCTTCTCCCCACCACAATTCGTTGTCAAGGATAGACTACACCTTTCTAAACTCCCTTCTCCTCAAACATGCTTGTGATCCACAAATACATGGCATAGTCATATCTGACCATGCACCAATCACGGTCAATTTGGCAGACCTATTCTCCCAGACCTCCACAAAGATATGGCGGTTCCCCTCATACATAACGCACGACCAGGATCTTCATCAGATCATTGATCATACCTGGGCTGAATACACATCCACTAACTCTGAACACTGTGATAATCCCAATCTATTTTGGGAAACGGGAAGGCAGTCCTACAGGGCAGAATCATTTCCTACTCTTCTGGCTACAAGAAAAAAATCAATAAAGAATATTCTGAGGCCAGCTCAGCTTTGCGGAAGGCACAAGCAGTCCTGGCCCAAAATAACACACAGGAACACAGATAGATATGGAGTAGGGCAAGGACCACTTTGACCTTTGGGCGGAAGCACAGGAACATCTACATAAATCCACTCTCGATCTAAGCTATCATAAATATGGTAACAAATCGGGCAAATTGCTAGGCCGCTTATGTAAGGGCCCTCACACCCCTACACACATAAAGGCATTAAAAGACCAATCAGGTCATCTCTTCACCTCCTCCAAAGATATAAACCTTATATTAGAAAAATTCTATGCGTCTCTCTATGGCCCAGACCCCATTAACAAAACCACAGCCATGTCATTCCTGGACAATATCGCACTCCCAACAATAGACGAGGCAATTCAACGCCCCACTGTCTCTCAAAGAGATCTCTCACGCAATTAAGTCATTATCCCTGAGCAAAGCGCCTGGACCAGACGGTTACACCTCTGAGTTCTACAAACTGTCTTTGAATACCATAGCCCCCACTCTCCAACAAGTTTACCAAAAGATTCTAGATGGCAACCAATGCCTACCCTCAGGTTTCCAAGTCCATATCAAACTTATTCCTAAAAAAGGGAAAGACCCCACCATTCCAGGCTCCAGGCTCCTACCGCCCAATCTCCCTATTGAAAATAGACTCCAAACTTCTCTCCAAAATCATGGCGAACAGGCTTGCTCCTGTCATGCCCACTCTCATTCACCCTTCCCAAGTGGGTTTCACTCAAAGCAGGTCAGCCACATCCAATATTCGGAAGGTTTTGACAGTGTTGGAAAACGCTAGGGCCAACCTGACCAATGACACTGCTATTGTAACACTTGTCAGTTTTCGTTGGTTGAGCTTGGTCCTATCTAAATTTGGTTTCACAGGCCCTTTCAGCCACCTGATCCATGCTATGTACGCCGCACCAACTGCCAACGTGATAGCAGCAGGCCATATCTCCAACACCATACGTCTACACAAGGGAACTAGACAAGATTGCCCCCTCTCCCCCCTCTTGTTTAACTTAGCGTTGCAACCCCTCTCGCGTTTCCTTCTCTTCCACTCCAACCTACACGGCATCAAACTAGGTTCTCAAGAGCTTCGTTCCGCCCTATACACATACGATAGTTTAATCTTTACATCTAAACCAAAAGAAGATATGGAGCACATTCAAGATATTTTCACAAAATTCAGAGCTTGCTCCGGCCTAAGAATACATTTCTCTAAGAGTGAAATTCTACCCCTCTTACATGCAAGACCCCCACCCTGGGCTGCTGAGTCAATTTTCCCCATCTCCTCTGATCATATCACATACCTGGGGATCAAAATAGGGATTAACCTTATAAATTATAGAATACGGACCAATGAATCTTGGTGCAAATTTCAAAGAAGGAACCCAGAGTTTGATGTTTCTGGTGGGAAGCTAGACCTTGTCTCCACTCTGTAGAGAAGGCGGCTTACGCCTGCGACGGTCGGCAAAACCATTAAACTTATCAGACGCTGCTCAGAGGAAATCATGAACCTCCCCCCAAATGGTATTGAATGACTGCTGAACAGTAGCCAAAGCTGGAATATCTGGAGAACAGGACTTAGGAAGAGGAAGCTGAGGGTGTCTTCCATAAACTGTGAAAAAGGGGGTCTTCTGAGAACTGGTATTAACATGGTTATTGTGAGAGAATTCTGCCCACGGGAATAGAGAGGACCAGTCATCATGATGAGCGGAGACTAAGGTGCGGAGGAAGACCTCTAACTCCTGATTAACTTTCTCAATCTATCCATTGGATTGAGGGTGGTAAGAAGAAGAGAAATCCAAGACAATATTGAGGAACTTGCAAAAAGCTCTCCAGAAGCGGGATGTAAATTGAACCCCCCTGTCCGAAACAATATGGGAAGGAACCCCATGGAGGCGGAAGATTTCTCGAACAAAGATGGGGGCCAAAGCAGGAGCAGAAGGGAGACCAGGAAGGGGAAAAAATGAGCCATCTTGGAGAACCGATCGATTACCACCCAAATGACTGTATTCTTTTCAGATGGTGGAAGATCTGTGATAAAATCCGTAACAATGTGAGTCCAGGGCTCCTTCGGGATGGGCAAGGGCATGAGCAGACCACCAGGAGCTTGTGTGGAGGACTTAGACTGGGCACAAACATGGCACGCTTTCACATAGCCTTTGACATCTGAACGGAGAGTGGGCCACCAGTAGTGGTGACTGATGAGCTGAAAGGATCGGAGGAACCCAGCATGACCCGACACCTTGGAATCATGTCCCCAACGAAGGATCTTAGGTCTTACTTCGGTGGGGACAAAGGTCTTGAGGTCCAGGAGGAACTTTAGACTCCAGAGTGGTGGAATGGACAAGAATACACCTGGTCGGAATGATCGGCTCAGGTTCAGAGGTGGGCTCCTCATCCAGAGTGTTAAAGCTTAGAGAGTGCCTCAGCCCGACTGTTGCAGGAACCAGGTTTGTACGTAATTGTAGAATTGAAATGGGAAAAGAACAGACTCCACCTGGCCTGTCTGGGATTCAGTCATTTACCATTCTGTAAGTACTGTAAATTTTTATGATCAGTGTAGATCATTATGGAGTGAGGGGAACCCTCCAAGAAATTATGCCATTCCTCTAGCGCCAATTTAATAGCAAGAAGCTCCCGATTGCCAATAGTGTAATTTTTTCTCTGCCGGGGAATTTTTTGGAAAAATGCACATGGTTGTCATTTATTCTCAGATGATTGAAGAAGCACCGCTCCTGTTCCAGTAATGGAAGCGTCCATTTCAATAAAAAATGGGTCCCCAGGATTAGGTCTCCTCAAGAGAGGACCAGAAACAAGGCTTGTTTCAAATCATGGAACGCAGCGACAGCTTCAGGAGCCCATTCTTTGGCATTAGCACCTTTCTAAGTCAAGGCAATAATAGGCGCAGCAATAGAAGTAGTAATAGATTGTCTATAATAATTAGAGAACCCAAGAAATCGCTGTGTAGCCTTGAGGCTGGCAGGAAGAGGCCAGTTGGTAATGGCCGAGACCTTTTCGGGTGGAGACTGGAGACAAAGCATCCCAGAAACAGGACCTCAGAACATTCAAAGGAACATTTCTCTAGCTTGGCATACAGGTTATTTTCCCTAAGGCGCTGGAGTACAACCCGGACATGATTTCTGTGGACAAGCAGATTTTCCGAAAAGATTAGAATGTCATCCAGATAGGAGACCACAAATTGATACAGCAAATCCCTGAAGACCTCATTGACGAAGTTTTGAAATACATCTGGGGCGTTACACAGCCCAAAGGGCATAACCAGGTATTCATAATGCCCGTCTCTCGTGTTAAACGTGGTTTTCCATTTGTCACCTTCCCTTATCCGGATTAGATTGTAGGCACCCCTGAGATCCAACTTAGTAAAGATGGAGGCGCCTTTCAATCTGTCGAATAGCTCAGAAATTAGGGTTAAGGGGTATCGGTTCTTGACTGTTGTCGCGTTTAAACCTCGATAATCAATGCAAGGTCTTAAGGCGCCATCCTTTTCAGCAACGAAAAAGAATCCTGCTCCCGCCGGTGAGGAGAACTTCCGAATTAACCCTTTCTCCAGGTTTTCAGTGACATACTCTGACATGGCCTGGGTCTCAGGAATGGACAGAGTATAGGTACGACCCCTGGGCAGAGTCACTCCTGGAACAAGGTCAATGGCACAGTCAAAGGACCTGTGATGAGGAAGCACTTCAGCTTATTTCTTACAGAAGACATCCCGGAAATCGCTATATGCAGTGGGAAGGATAGAAGAATCTGACATGGTGGCAACAGGATGTCTCTCCTTCGGGACCACCTTGAGTAAACAGGATGAAAAACAGGAGGAACCCCAAGCCAATATCTGCCCGGAAGTCCAGTCAACATGTGGAGAATGGAGCTGTAACCAGGGAAGACCCAATATGATGGGGGTTGAGGCCTTAGGTAGGACAAGAAAGGATATCTCCTCCTGATGGAGTATTCCTAATGACATCTTAACTGGAAGGGTCTGGAAGTGGATAGGCCCCCCTGGAAGAACCGTAGCATCGATCGCTGAGACCACCAATGGAGTGGTGAGAGGCGAAAAGGTAAGTTTCATAGAAGAAGCCATTCGCCAGGCGGCACAGTGGTGTTATGGTTAGCACTTTCGCCTAGCAGCAAAAGGATTGCTGGCTCGAATCCCAACCCCGACACTACCTGCCTGGAGTTTGCATGTTCTTCCTGTGCCTGCATGGGTTTCCTCCGGGTACTCCGGTTTCCTCCCAAACTCCAAAGACATGCTGGTAGGTTAATTCGATCTTGTCTGAATTGGCCCTAGTATGTGTATGCATGCATGTAAGTTAGGGACCTTAGATTGTAAGCTCCTTGAGGGTAGGGACTGATGTGAATGTACAATGTATATGTAAAGAGCTGCGCTATATAAGTACCTGAAATAAATAAATAAAGCTGCCAGCAGTTCCAGAATCAAGGTATGCCAGGACCGAATGGGAAGAAGCGCTGGTGTGAAGGAACACCGACAGCAGGAGACGTAAAGGTGAGGTTTCTGGGTCCAGTCCACTACTCCACCTTCCAGATGTATTAGACCTGAGCATTTCCTGGACGCAGCAAGCAAGTGTCATAAAAATGACCTTTGCCCCCAAAGAGAAACACAGGCCCAAGGTTCTGCGCCTAGCACGATCCTCAGGGGATAGCCTGGCCTGGCCCAGCTGCATGGGTTCCTCAGCTGGCAGGGGATGTTTCATGGATTGCAGAGAGGGGAGATCAAGCTGACAAGGGGCCAAGGAACGCTGGCGTCTTCTTTCTAGGGTCCTCTCCTGAAAACGAATGTCAATCTGGTTACACAGGGAGATCGCTTCATCCAGATTCGTGGGGATGGTTCTCCCCGCTAATTCATCATTTACTCAATCAGAGAGACCCTGTAAAAAGGTTTCAACTAAGGCCTCATTGTTCCAGTTGAGCTCAGCAGTCAGAATCCGAAAATGAAGAGAATACTGCCCCACAGAGGCAGACTCTTGGCGGAAGCGTGAAAGAGTGCTAGCTGCTGAAGAGACATGGCTCGGTTCCTCAAAGATGTTCGGAAAGAGTTTCAAGAACCTAGACAGGCTAGAAACCACTGGGTCACTCTTCTCCCACAGAGGGGCAGCCCAAGCTAAAGCCTCAGGAGAGAGAGAGATAATGTAGGCCACCTTAACCCGATCAGACGGGAAGTTTTGAGGCTCAAAATTAATGGTGCACTGGCTGAGAAACCCCCTGCAGGTCTTAAAATCCCCAGAGTAATAAGACGGGTTAGCAGCTGCAAGTGTGATAGGAACCGATACGGCCGCAGGCTGCAGTAGAGGTTGCTGGCTGGAGGTCCTAGGGAGGCCTGCAGCTGGTCAAAGTGGGACGCCAAGTCCTGCAGGTGGCACTGATGGGCACTGATATGAGTCACTGATGGGTGGCACTGATAGGTGGCACTGACGGACACTGATAGGTGGTACTGGTGGGCACTGATAGGCGGCACTGATAGATGGCACTGTGAGGCAGCACTGATCAGCAGGCACTGGCAGGCACTGGCAGGGGTCACTGATTGGCACTGAGTGCCATCCCTATTGGGCATAACTGGTGGTACTGGGTGGCATCCCTGGTGATCCTGGTGGGCATCCTAGTGGGGCTGCACTAATCAATCAGTGCAGCCCCCTCCCTGTGAGGAAAGCAGCCGATTGGCTCTCCTCTACTCGCGTCCGGCAGCGCGAGTACAGGAAAAGCCGATACGCGGCTTTTCCTGTTTACAGAGTGATCAGCCGTGATTGGACACAGCTGATCATGTGGTAAAGAGCCTCCATCAGAGGCTCTTTACCACGATCTGAGTTTCGGTGTGTCAGAGTGACACACCACAGCACCGATCGCCACGCTGCGTGCCCCCACGATTGAAGGTTATCCTGAAAGGCATCTCTTCAGGATAACTGATCCACCGTCCAGCCATTATTTTGCTATAGGCAGGGCGGGAAGTGGTTAAACAAAAATTCTGTACTTACAAACACTTATAGGAATACAACACAAGACTAACAGATATACATATAACAAGAAAAATGCAACCTACTTCCTAGCAAAACTATGGTCTGTATACAATAAGAATATGCTAAAAGGCTACTTACCTCTGCTTATAGAGGCTTCACGATCTAGTCAATGAGGACCCCAGGCTTACCCTACAGTGATTGCAGGAGATCGGGCAAAAAGCATCTTCAGGTACTGGCAGAGACCTTCCTTGGTGTTAAGTCATTATAAAGTCCTACTCTCAGTCTCTGTCTTTGGCTTTTATTTGGAAAGTTTTGAGAAGACAATTCCACCTGGGCCTGTCCGTTTTTGTCTTATTACCTTGATGTCAAATATAGTAAACATTCTCCAATTCAGCCTCTAGATGGCTCCTTTGTATCATACATGCCATAGGTCATCCATGTCAAAAGGTCAAGCTAGTCACTACATATGTAGTTGACCAGAACACCTGTAAAAACAATAGAAGCAGAGAGGACATCTTGTGTAAGCATTCCAGGACATCTGCTTGACAAGTGTCCACTTGCAGAAAACCTGCTGAAAAAGCACCCCCTGAGTGTGAGTGTGAGTCTGGGAAAGTCACAAATATATATATATATATATATAGTGACAGGGTTTGTCCCCCAGGATTGTCAACCAGGCAGGTTGACAGGCTCCAGGACTATTATTTAGCATGGAAGAATCTGTTTTGGTAGTTTCCGCCAAGCTTTGTTAGATCTAGTTGGGAGCCTGGAGCTTGCAGATTTCATAGTGATCTGGAAGGGAGGAAATCTCCAATCCTGGGACCAGGTTATGGAAGCAGCCAGGGCGTTGATTGTCTAGGTGTGTGTGGGCCTGATATGAGAGTCGGGACCAAGGTTCTGGGCTCCACCCTCCCAAGGAGTCCAGGCCTGCAAGGGAGAAGTGTGCATGTCTGCATGGGTCTGTCTAAGAGAAGAATGAAGGTCCTATCCATTGGGTCATTACAGCAAGAGAGAGTGACAGCCGGGCTACAGAGTGTGTACGGACCCAGACACTGGTACAAGGTTACGAGACCGGGTCAGAGCGTGAGCAGAAGCGCTGACCTGTAAACCAGGAGGCTTGGTATTTTACCGTGAGTGATTTACGTTCCTACTTTGAAGTGAAACCCCTGTGTGGGAAAAACTTTATGTTAGAGACTTTTTGCCTTTTAATAAAAATGGGCTACCAGGCCCTTAAAAAGAGATCCTGACTGTTGCGAATTCGCCTAAAAATGCATCTACCACAAGAGCTATTGGTCCCTCATGTTACAAGTATCAATATAATAGAAAAATACCACGCTTACTGATCAAATGCACAAATGACAGCTGCTAGCACACCAATTTGAAATTGTGACAATAAGTGATAAATATAAAGTACAGCGCTTAGAAAAAATGTAAAATATAAATAAGAGAAGAAATAGTCCAAATATAATGAAGAGGCCAATTAAAGTGTCTTGTGCTCATATATATATATAATAATAAAGTGTCAAGTGCTTATAAACTCTGTATATAGAGTGACTGGTGTTGACCATAAAATCAAGTGAATATCCTCCACCGCAAAATAAATGTGCTTACCAGAACCTGGTAAGTAACCAGCAGAAACAACAATTGTGCTCTGGATATCCTCCAATGGGGAGCTCTAGGGTATTCAACCGAAACCTCCGTAGATAACGATTCAACAGAAGGCACTCCTTGAAAACTCATTCATATAAATTCCAAGATACCACATCACAGGAGTATTCAGCGAGTCATATGATAAAAAGAAAATCTCTCCATAGTGTAAAGCCATTAAAAATATTTATTAAAAATGGTTATAAACACTTACATCTCCATAGAAAAAAATTAGACCATCAATGATAAAAGTGACGCAGTGACCTGGGGGGAACATAACCGGATGCGTTTCATCTTCCGTAGACGTCCTCTGGGGTATCCCCCCCCCCCCCCGGGGACACTGCGTGTATATATAGATATTCAACAATTGTATAATGTGTACACCTGATCTACAAAGAGCAGAAGTCCAGTGATGGTCCTCAAAATAGCGGCCTGGCATGCGTTCCATACCTCATGTTGAAACGTATTGCAATTAAGCACAGATAAAGGCAGATAAAGAAATGAGAGTCACGTCTCATTTTGGCAATGACCCTCACTTATTGGAAGCGGAAGTAATCACACGCACAACATCAAACACCTAGCCGGAAGTGACGCAATCTCAGATGTAAGCATGCGTCATATCCGCCCGGAAGTGATGATGTGGGTACCATTAAGCACATCCGCCCGAACTGGACCGGAAGTGACAAAGCTACGGACATTCATAGTCGTCACATCTGTCCAGATGAAGGCAGAACAGTGCATAAAAAGGTGTTTTCCACCGCAAGCCAAAATGCAATGACGCACATGCCATCCACTACATTAAATAGAGGCGGACCGGAGGTGACGTGATCTTAAATATATTACACATATAAACCTGGTCTTAGCCTTGTTTGTACTGTGGCCTGGAATGCGAAAGTTTGACTCACAACCAATTAAATTATATGATACATTTTATTAGATGGCTACCGAATTAAATCGTAAATGGACTTTCACTGTACAATACTATTTACATCTTAGTTATATGTATAGATGAATGCACAAAATGTGGTGTTGCCAATATTTAAAAAATATATTAGTATGGTGAAGATTAATATCATGCTCCCCATACTCATTATCTGTAGCAGACACTAATATGTTCCTCAACTTAGTATAAGAAACTACATACAGACACCAACATAAAGCCTAATAAATTTAAAAAGGAGATATACATAAATTCATGTTTGTCATGTGCGTCACTGCACTTTTGGCTTGCTGTGGAATACACCTTTCTATGTACTGTTCCGCCTTCCTCTGGGCGGATGTGACGACTATGAATGTCCGTAGCTTTGTCACTTCTGGTCCAGTTCAGGTGGATGTGCCTAATGGTACGCACATCGTCACTTACGGGTGAATATCACGCGTGTTTACATCCGAGATCGCGTCACTTCCGGCTAGCTGTTTGATGTCGTGCGTGTGATTACTCCCGCTTCCAATAAGTGAGGGTCATTGCCAAAATGAGACGTGACTCTCATTTCTTTACCGGCCTTTATCTGTGCTAATTGCAATATGTCTCAACATGAGACATGGAACGCACACCAGGCCGTCATTTTGAGGACCGTCGCTGGACTTCCGATCCATGTAGATCAGGTGTACACATTGTACAATTGATGAATATCTATATATACACGCAGAGGATGTCTACGGAAGATGAAACGCATTGGGTTATGTTCCTCCCAGGTCACTGCGTCACTTTTATCATTGATGGGTTAATTTTTTCTATGGAGATGTAAGTGTTTATAACCATTTTAATAAATATTGTTAATGGTTTTACACTATGGAGAGATTTTCTTTTTATCATATGACTCACTGAATACTCCTGCGATGTGGTATCCAGAGCACAATTGTTGTTTCTGCTGGTTACTTACCAGGTTCTGGTAAGTACATTTATTTTGCGGTGGAGAATATTCACTTGATTTGATGGTCAACACCAGTCACTGTATATACAGAGTTTATATGCACAGGACACTTTATTATTTTATATCTATGAGCACAAGACGCTTTAATCGATGTCTTCCTTATAAGTGCTGCACTTTATATTTACCACTTATTGTCTCAATTTTCTGTCAAATTGGTGTGCTAGCAGCTGTCATTTGTGCATTTAATCAGTAAGCGCTGTATTTCTCTATTATATTGATACTTGTAACATGGGGGACCGATAGCTCTCGTGGTAGATGCATTTTTTGGCGAATTGCAACAGTGAGCCTGGGTTCACATATGAACCGCATGCGGCTCACAGCAGGGGTCCGGTGCGTCCTGGCTCACTGTTTCAGGTCCGATTTCAGCCCGAATTTTGGGCTGAATTCGGACATGAAACGGACCAAAAGTCGCACAGCATTTTTGTGAAAAACGCACCGGACCTGCTGCGGAGATATGTGAACCGGCTCCATAGAGAGCCGGTCAAAATCTCCTGCTATTGCGAATTGGATGTGGGGAACCCACAACCAATTCACAATAGTGTGAACCCAGCCTCAGGATCGCTTTTTAAGGGCCTGGTAGCCCATTTTTATTAAAAGGCAAAATGTCTGTAAGATAAGGTTTTTCCCACACAGGGGTTTCACATCAAAGCAGGAACATAAATCACTCACGGTAAAATACCAAGCGTCCTGGCTTACTGGTCATCGCTGCTGCTCACGCTCAGACCTCGGTCTTGTGATCTTGTACCAGTGTCCATGATCCATACACACTCTGTACCCTAACTGACACTCTCTCTTGTTGCAACAGCCCAATGGATTGGGC
>BLSH010498043.1:637945-662213 GCA_018402905.1 Glandirana rugosa
AAAAAACGATATTTCAATGAATCTTGGGGGTTTGTAATATATATAAAAAAAGGATTGTGGGATCTCTTATTTTACCGTCAGTAACTTTTTTAAATACAGTGTGGCATAAACGAAAAAAAAAAAAAAATTATTTAAGTCAAAGTTCAAACCACACATGTGAGGTATCGCCGCGATCGTTAGAGCGAGAGCAAAAATGATAGCACTAGACCTCCTCTAACGCAAAACTGCTAACCTGTAGAATTTTTTAAATGTCGCCAATGGAGATTTTTCATTTGCAAAGTTTATCGCCGTTCCGCGAGCGGACCCAATTTTGAAGCATGACATGTTGGGTATCATTTTACTCGACGTAACATTATCTTTCACAATATGGAAAAAAATTGGCCTAACTTTACTGTTTTTTTATTTTTTAACTAAAAAAACTGAATTTATTAAAAAAAAAAAAAAAGCAAATACGGTGTGACATAAATTTTTTCAATGACTGCCATTTTATTCTCTAGGGTGTTAGGAAAAAAATATATATAATGTTTGGGGGTTCTAAGTAACTTTATAGCAAAAAAAACTGTTTTTAACTGGTAAGCACAGAATTCAAGAAACAGGCTTGGTTGGTAAGTGGTTAAACCTCATTTGTCACACAATCGCCCAATTAGACAGTGCATTGAGGTCTGCTTGTAAGTTGGAGACATCCTGCAAGGACGTTATTCCACTGCATAGCTTGGTGTCATCTGCAAACACTGAAATGGCACATACATACACACACAGCGTTTTGAGTGTACACTATATATTAGTGCATTATAGTGCATTCACGGGTGTACGTACGGTATATAGTACACTTGACGTGGTGTCTTAAACGAATTTACAACAGCAGGGCCCATTACTGCGCCCAACAAGAGTAACTGCAAGGGGTTACAGTGTTCTGGCACCGCCAACACCCAAGGCCCAATTTTTCAGCACCTGTTTGACTGGGGCATGTCATCACATTTTTTAAACAAATTTACAACAGCAGGGCCAATTCCTGCACCCAACAAGAGTGGACCTTCGGAAGGTGAAAAAACAGACCTCAGGTAGTAAAAATTATTTTTTCTCCTTTGGAAATAATAATAATACCATAACAAAAAGCTGTCTCTAAGAGTGGTGTTAAAGTGTTACTAAACCCACAACATTAGAATCTGTATATGCAGAATAACATGCTTGCTATACTCACTGTGGAACCTAAGGGGTTAATCCTCTGCAGTTTGTAAAAAGGCCCTTTGATCCCGTATGCACAGATCCTCCCCCTCCTGCACCATCACACTGCACAAGTCTGGATAAGACACAATGAGTGTAGTCAGACTAAACATGCTCAGTTTGGTCTATATTGCTAGAAAGAATATTTTATGGTATTGACATCACACATTTAGGCGAGTGTACAGATCCTAAATGACAGCCCTGTCCCTCCCTCCTCCTCGATGCCCAGTAACTAAAAAAAGAACACATGGAGCGTGGCCTGATGCATGGAGTGAGCAGACGCGGCTTCTCTCGGCTCCCGCACGGATCACCACACAGACGACTCCTGGCACCGCAGAAACAGACCATCACGACTGGTAATGGGGGGTAAAGGCAAGGGGGACCCCCCCACAAGACCCCGAGGCAGCAAAATACCGGGGAAATAGGCAGATTTTTTGCCCGTTCAGACCAGGCACACAGCGGCCCCTCTGCCTCCAAGATGGCGCCGGCTCGTTCCAGCACACGCCATTCACAACAGGGAAGCTTCCCTCCTCCCTCACAGATTAAAACTAGGCTACGAGCTCGCTCCCCCCCGGACTCTGAACAAGGCTCTATCAGATCGGGGTGTCATTCCCCGGATTCCCAACGCTCGGGCTCTCACTGGGACATGGAGGCATACATTAAGGCCCTCCCCACGAGACATGACTTTGAGGTCTATGTCCAGAGATTGGAGTCATCCAACAAACAGGAGATCTCTGAACTCAGGAGGGATGTCACGTGGCGCATAGAAGACATTGAACAGAGCATGGATGATACGATCGCGGCTGTTAATAGCCATGAAACGATCTTACACGAACACACTGCACAAATTCAACATTTAATGTTACGCCAAGATGATCAAGATAACAGGGCCCGCAGAAATAATATTTGCATACGGGGTCTGCCGGAGACGGTGCCCTCAGCGGACCTCCCCTCAGCGGTGAAAGCCATTTTCAATGAGCTCCTGCAAAAACAGAAAGATGACCCCATTGAGCTGGACAGAGTACACAGGGCCTTAGGCCCTCAAAATCCAGACCCGTCACACCCCAGGGATGTCATTTGCAGAGTCCATTTCTATGCTGTGAAAGCTGAAATTATGCAGGCTGCACGCTTGCAGGATGGCATTCAATTTAATGACTCTCACAACTTGCTACTCCCAGATCTCTCCAAGCTGACACTTGACTTGAGAAGATCACTAAAACCCCTCACGAAAGCCCTCTCTGAAAAACAGATCAAATATCGCTGGGGTTTCCCTTTTCAATTGTCAGCAACTCATGAGGGCAAAACTGCGATCCTCCGCACTCTAGGAGATCTCCCCAATTTCCTTGGCTCCTTTAACCTACCCCAAATACGCATACTGGACTGGCCTCTACCTATTCCCAATGCAGGTCTCCCTGTCAACCACGGATGGCAACCGCGTACGAAGGGGAAAAAGAAAAGATATAGATCTAAAATGTCTAATGCTTCTGAGAGGTGAAGTTATACTGACACCACCAGGATTTTTGTTTAACGTTTATACGTTCGCCTGCTCTGAAGCACTCGGTGATACACCCTTTCCCAGCAGCGTCTGGTTCCTGTCCTCTTGTTTCAAGTTATTGTTCTAATTTTATATTGTTCGGTTTGTTTGGACTTTGTTTTTTGTTTTTTTGTCCATCCGAGACACCCGGCCCTGTGAGACTTCCTCCCAGGAATTATGAACAGTACTCTCATGCAAGGACTTATGTATGTGGCCAACCGCTTGAAAGTTCTTAGAATGCAGATTACGGGACATCCACCTGTCATAATAGTACTGACCTTTGCCCATTGATATACTACTGCTCAAGTAATGTTATAATGGTTGGCTCTAGGTCCCTGGGCCAGGACGTCACATAATGAGATTTGCTAAATTTCTATATATTTTTTATGGCAGATCCGTGCAGGCCAACCTGTGTGTCAGCCACGTACCCCACCTTAGGGTTCCTGGCACCCATGGCGGTCCTTTTTGATGCCTCTCTAGCTCTATGGTTTGATAGACCCTTAAGGTCTTCTTTGATGCTTTTCTATGTTTTTTTTTATTATTCTTCCCCCCTGGTTGTTTTACTGGGGGAATGTTCTTCTTTTCTTTTCCTCACAAAAGTGACTATACACAAAGATTTCATTTGTTATACCATTTGTTATACCATTTCAACTTGGTCAGTACTGCCACCTAGTGGATACACAAGGCGATACATTAGGCCTCACTGTCAAACATCATATTTAAGACTATATACCCTTGCTCTCCCCCTTTGAGTCACTTTTCTACCTCTCTTTGCTTTTCTCGCTCTTCCTCTATTACCCCCCCCCCCTTCCCTTTGTCTACCTCCCCATGTCCTGGGTTCGATGAGTCTACCTTTGTTAATTCTTACCTCTCACTTCTGGAAACCTGAGAATGGCTCATAACCACTACATGAAAATCTCCTCTCTTAACTGTAGGGGATTTAACACCCCGGAAAAAAGAAGTCAAATTCTCCACCATTTCCACAAAATGCAGACACAAGTCCTATTATTGCAAGAAACTCACTTCAGATCAGATACGGTACCGAAACTCCCTCTTAAACATTACCCGATTTGGTCCCATAGTACAAATCCATCGGCCAGCTCAAAGGGAGTATCCATAGCCCTGCATGTATCCTTTTCCCCTGATATCCTAGACTCCATGATCGATCCTTTAGGAAGATTTATTTTTCTTAAGATAAAATATTCCCAAACCACATATACTATAGCTAACGTTTATTTTCCGAATCAGGACCAGCTGGGATTCCTCCTCTCGGTGACATCTAAATTACGTGAATTCGGTGCCGTAAATGTTCTCTTGGGCGATGATCTGAACTGTGCCTTGATTCCACGCCTGGACACGTCGTCCGGTAAGTCTTCTCTATCCCCAGCTTACCTGACCAAAATAAGTAAAATACTGGCAGATCTTTCTCTAGTAGATGTATGGCGTATCCTGAACCCGTCAGGTAGGGACTACACCTATTATTCCCCTGCACACTCCTCGTATAGCAGAATAGACTATATTTTCATCTCCCAGACCCTCCTGGATTCTAAACCTGAAGCCACCATAGGTATGACTAAATGGTCCGACCACGCACCTGTACATCTCACCATGGGCTCCCCACCTCCATGCAGACGGGGATTCACATGGAGACTAAATGACAATCTATTATGTGACTTTGTACCCAAGCCATTTCCCAGGCTATTATAGACTTTGTAGCTGATCACGCTAAAGACGATACATCACCCCTTTTAAAATGGGAAGCTCTCAAATGTGTCCTGGGGGGTACTTTTATACAACAGGGTGCGAGACTCAAAAAGATGAGGACCACTGAGATATCCTCACTTCTTTCTAAGATCTCAGCCCTGGAAACCTCACATAAACACACGCTGGACAGTGACACCCTGATTGACCTCTCAAATACCCGCAGAGACCTTTTGAGACTTCTCTCAGAGCACACTCTAATAGCCAGAGACAAGGGTAGGGCGGTACATTACTCCCAAGCCAACAAGCCGGGTAAACACTTGGCCCGCATCCTTCAACCAAGAGGTATTAGGACATCCATTCCTTTCTTACAATCCCCGACGAAGGGCAAAATCTTCACGAATACAGACATTGCAGAAGAATTTCGTTCATATTATAATTTATAATAATCTTCCTCAAAATGTCGTCACAGGAACTGTGACCTCTAACTCACAGCACCAATCAGATCTACTCACATACATTCAGGACACGGCCTTACCCGTCATCCCATCGGCAGAGGTGGAAACCCTAGAGGTACCGCTTACTGCCACGGATTTTCTCCAAGTCACCAAAATTTTGAAGAATGGGAAAAGTCCGGGATCTGACGGTTTCACAGCCCGTATTTTTAAAACGTTTGCTCCTCAACTCGCACCACTTTTAGCTTCTGCATTTAATTCTATTGCTGAAGACAGTGCCCTACCCTCGTCTTTACTTAGAGCTCAAATAGCGGTAATCCCCAAGCCAGGGAAGGACCCATCCCTCTGTAGTAACTATAGGCCCATATCGCTACTAAATCTGGACCTTAAACTATATACCAAAATTCTGGCCACTCAGATATCACCTCTGTTACCTTCCCTCATACATGGGGATCAAGTGGGGTTTTTGTCCCTGGCCGAGAAGCCAGGGACAACACCACAAAACCCCCCCCATCTCATCTCCCATGCTCAAAAACACCACATACCCTCGAGCATCTTGTTATGTGACGCGGAGAAAGCATTCGATCGGGTTAGTTGGCCATTCCTACACCACACTCTAGAACAAATTGGTCTCGGCCCAATCATGCTTAGACGCATTATGGCTGTCTACTCGTCCCCAACAGCTTCGGTTCTCGTTAATGGTATCCAATCCCCCCCGCTTACCATCGCGAACGGAACCAGGCAGGGATGTCCTTTATCACCCCTGTTGTTCACACTGATAATTGAACACTTAGCCCAAGCTTTGAGAGCAAACCCGTCGATTCATGGCATAAATACCCCCTCGACCCACAACAACTCGCACTCTATGCGGACGATCTTTTACTATATGTTACACAACCCCGATCAGTATACCTACAATTCTTCAAGAAATAAATAGATTTGGGAAGTACAGCAATTACCAACTGAATTTATCTAAAACCGAAGCCCTCAACATATCTCTCCCTCAGCGTACACGCACTCTACTCCAAACTAATTTCCAGTTTCAATGGAAGCAAAAGGCGATAACATATCGAGGCACTGCCATACCCTCTCGCTACGCTGACATCTACTCCCTCAATTATAGCCCGCTCCTAACCAAAATTAGACGTTCACTGGAACTACGGTCGGACCTCAACCTCTCCTGGTTTGGACGCATTAGTGTCTTAAAAATGGACATCCTACCAAAACTCCTGTATTTGTTTCAGACTCTCCCCATAACTCTCCCTACGGCGTTCTTCCGCAGTCTTAAGACCTTAGCTATTAACTATGTGTGGCAAGGGAAACACTCTAGGCTCAAACATCAACTCTTATGTCAACCGAAGCTGAGCGGGGGGCTGAGGCTTCCTGACTTTGACATCTACCATTCAGCGACTATACTTTCCAGGCCTTTAGAGTGGTTCCCACGACCGATTACCAAACTGTCGGTCACAGTGGAACAAGATGTTTCTCCTGTGGACTTGCGTGCTCTCCTATGGGGTCATGCAAATAACTATAAAAAATACCATACACTGTCTCCTCTGACTGTCTCGGCTTTACAATTATGGTACAAAAGACGAGATAAATACATACTATCCTCGGATCCTAGCCCACTGTCTCCATTATTTGATCACCCAGAGGTCCCTGAAGGCATGGGAGCTCAATCCCTTGCTGCGTACGACAGAATCTCCTGGCCCACAGAGACAGTATGTACATGAATCCACTGGGGACTTTGTGGAGTGCACCTCAGGAGAGGCCACCAGTCTCCCGTGGCTCACCAAATTCCATCTCGCCTCGCACTGTAAAATTTTACATGCCACCAAACAAACACACAGAAGACGCTGACTGAGGTTCCACGCCATTCACTATCAGAGATTTACAAAATAATCCAGTCTAACATTTATCCCAAGCTGCCTGTGTATACTAGGGTTTGGTCTGAGTCGCTGGGGAGGGAGATACCGGACGTAGAATGGCAGAAGTCCTTTCTATTCACCCATAAGTCCTCAATATCCAGTTACGCCCAAGAGAAAAATTACAAAATATTAGCCAGATGGTACTATGTACCTACTTCTTTGCACAGAATCTTTCCTTCATGCACAGACTCGTGCTGGCGATGTCAACGAGAGAGAGGATCCTACCTGCATGTCTGGTGGGAATGCTCTCTGATAAACCCGTTCTGGAACCAGATATTCCAAATCTACACGGACATATACGATGACCCTCTGGTCCCTAATCCTTCTATTGCCCTATTGTCTATCTTACCAGGTTCACTTAAAGCACAAAAATCTAGTCTGTTACGTTTTTTCCTTATAGCAGGTAGACAGCTTATCTCCAAATACAAACTTCCCCCACATCTGAGTGACTGAGTCCACTTCCAGATAGATACACCTTATACTCTACCTTAGTTTTATTGACTATCACTTAATTGCATAGGAGGCTCGTCGACCCACCCCTTTGTCTCCCCTTTCTTCTTCTCCCCACCCCCTCTATCTGCTTCTATATCTATGCTTACTCCCTCTGCTCTATCTCATTTCCTTTCCCACTTTTCCTATTCTCTCTTTTTTTATTCATTTTTATGATTATCTGAAATACACCTTAACAAGTTAAGTCATATGATATAGGGACATAAATTGAGAGTCTTCGCTTGGGGAAATACTTCCCCCGCTCTCTTTGGTCGCCTAGTGTGGGGCCGCGGAGAGTGGGGGACCCCCTAAAACTCCACATGACCTCTTAGAGCGCATGCTCAGACGCACGCTTCTTCATTGTTTATCGCTCTAAACATAATTTGGTCTAGTCTCAATGTCATTATATGATTACCTAAGTAATAGTGCTCTTCAAGAACTGGACACTATTCTGATTATTCTGTATATGTTATATTACAAGGGTACTAATATTCCAAATGTTTTGTATATGATGAGGTCTGACCTGAATGACCCGAATGCCTTTCAATGTTCTTTATACTTGTATAAAATTTGTAACAACGAATATTTTCCTAATAAAATTACATATTCAACCATAAAAAAAGAACACGTATATATCGTGGATTTCACGAGGCAGTGATTCCCATAAACGAGATACCACCACTGCACGTTTTTGCAGTGTTCTTTTTGATCTCTTAACAGCATCAGTTACAGCCTGCAGACATGCATATTGAGGTAATCGATATTTCTAAACTTTTAAAAATATATTTCCCAATTTCTAAATTCATAAATAATACAGATTGTGCCAAAAATGTGTTGTTTTCTTTATTCATATTTGTGATTCTCTGTGCCTGTCCTTTTTCTCCCGTCATCCTCATCCCTCCTGGCACCCCACTGCCACCTTGCTAACACACTACCCCGTCATCTTCATCCTACTCCCACCTGGCACCCCACTGCAACCTTCCTAACAAACTAACCCCTGTCATCCTCATCACACCTTCAGAGAGTGGTTCTAGACATAAAATAAATAAGGGTAAAGGGCACCCATGTCTAATCCATTAGACAGTATTAATGGTCTTTCTTCGCAGGTGACATCTTGTTTACAATTACTAGGCCTCACACATCCTTGCCAGTCTTACATCAGTTCCTTTGGGCAACTGTCAAGCTATCGAATCATTAATTCAAAGACGGAGGCTCTTCCCATTCATATACCTAATTTGCAACTCTCTAGCCTGAAAGTCCACTATCACTATCATTGGAGCCACCAGTCAAATATTTAGGGACCAATATTACTCCAGCATATTCTGAACTACATATTGCTAATTGCCCATCCTTATTTCAGGAAATCTATAAGTTGATAAGACAGTGGGACACCTAGAACCTTTCCTTAGTAGGGCGCATAGCAGCCCTTAAAATAGCTATTCTCCAGAAAGCTGGTATACTTTAAACTTTGCCTGTTGTGATTACCATGATCCAGTTATGCAATCTACAATGGGTTTTTACTAGATTCAAATGGCATCATAGAGCCCACAGGATAGCACGCAGAGTCCTATACTCGTGAACTACCTCCTGCCCACCGTATAGACAAATGATGGTGGGCGGGATCCTCTCTCGTTCTGTCTCACCGCTCTTGCGTGCCCATGGGGGCATGGCAATTGGGGGTGCTCCCTGTCCCTGGGACATGGCACAACCCCGATCTTGGTAAAGAGCCGATAACGCAGCTCTTTACCCATGTGATCAGCGGTGACATGTAAACACGGAAATGCCATTTATTGGCTTTCCCCGACTCACACTGAAAGTGTGTGAAAAGAGGACAGCTAATCAGTGGCATTTCCGCACAGGGGGTGACTTATACAGATATTCAGGGCACTGATCATCAGTGTCCTGATGATCAGTGCAGCCCCAACAGTGCCCAGCAGTGATGCCAGTCAATGCCCATCAGTGATGCCAATTTGTGCCCATCAATGAAGCCAATCAGTGCCCAGCAATGAAGCCAATCAGTGCCTGCTCATCATTACCCATAAGTGTCACCTATCAGTGCTGTCCTATCAGTGCAGCCTCCTCAGCGCACATGAGTGAAGGAGAAAAATGACTTACATATTTTTCTCACAAAGTTATTTTTTCGGTCTTTTTTCATTTTTTTTAGCAAAAAATAAAAAGCCTAGCGGTGATTAAATACCACTGAAATAAAGCTATATTTGTGTGAAAAAAAAAAATTTAATTTGGGTACAGTGTTGCATAACAGCGCAACTGTCATTCAAAGTGTGACAGCGTTAAAAGCTGAAAATTGGCTTGGGCAGAAAGGGGGTAAAAGTGCCTTGTATTGAAGCGATTAACCGCTTAAGGACCACCCCACATACATATACTGCGGCAGGGGGGCCCTTAAGTGCAAACTCACGTACCTGTACGTAATTCCGCTTATCAACTCTGGGGCATGTGCGCTGCCGGCGCCCAGCTCCCGCTGTCACTGTATAAATGTTGGCAGGGAGGGGGTTACCATCAGGGGCGATCGAAGGGTTAAGTGTGCTCCTAGGGAGTGCTTTCTAACTGTGGGGGGGAATATTGTGACTGGAGGAAAAACGAGATCCATGTTTTTGCTTAGCAGAAACACAAGATCTCCATTTTCCTCCCTCACAGAACGATGGTCTGCCTTATTTTCATTGTTTCTGTGAATGATCAGCTGGTCCCGGTGGCCGTGATTTTGACAAGTGGTTTATTAACCACTTGCTTACTGGCCACTTAAACCCCCCTCCTGCCCAGACCAATTTTCGGCTTTCAGCTCTGTCGCATTTTGAATGACAATTGCACGGTCGTACGACATTGTACCCAAACAAAATTTTTAGCATTTTTTTTCCCACAAATAGAGCTTTCTTTTGCTGGTATTTGATCACCTCTGCGGGTTTTATTTTTTGCGCTATAAACAAAGAGCGAGGATTTGGAAAAAAAGAAAACTATTTTTTACTATAATAAATATCCCAAAAAAAAAAAACAAAACCTTAGTTAGACTTACCGGTGACGGTATTTCTATAAGCCTTTCAGGACAGCACCATGGAGAGAGCGTAGCTCCACCTCTTCACAGGAAACACTGCCGTGTCACGCCCCTTTAAAAGCGCCTGCTTCCACCATGCCGTCAGTCAACTGTCGCCATTCCTCCGACATGCTGGAAAACAAACACATCTAATACACCCGGTTAGTCAATAACTCAACAATACCTAGGGAGGGAAGTAGCTGCTGTCCTGAAAGGCTTATAGAAATACCGTCACCGGTAAGTCTAACTAAGGTTTTTCTCCCTCGCCTTTCAGGACAGCACCATGGAGATAACCGAGCACTTACTTCAGGGTGGGACAACAGCTTGTAAAACCTTCCTGCCAAAGGATTGCTCCGCTGCCATCAAAAGATCCAGCCTATGTTTCACAAATGTGGAGTAGCTGGACCACGTGGCGGCTTTGCAGATTTGCTCTGGTGAAGCTCCCGCTCTTTCTGCCCGCGATGCTGCCACTGCCCTAGTAGAATGAGGCCTAATATCCCCCGGAGGTTCCTTCCCTACTGCTTGATATGCCGCTTCAATGGCCTGTTTTAGCCACCTGCTCAAAGTGCCCTTGGGTGCCTTTTCCCCTTTACGTGTTCCAAACATTAGTACAAAAAGGGAAGATGATTTCCTAAAAGGCTTTGTTACCTCCAAGTATTTTAACAGGCATCTCCTCACATCCAAAGTATGAAAAGCTTCCTACTTCGGCACTGATGGTGACGGGCAAAACGTCGGAAGGATGATTTCTTGCGCACCATGAAAAGCTGAAGCTACCTTCGGAAGAAACCCGGGATCTGTCCTCAAGACAAATCTATCTGAGAAGCACTTCAAAAAAGGTTCTTTGCAGGATAGCGCCTGCAGTTCACTAATCCTCCGGGCTGAGGTAACTGCCACCAACAGAACTGTTGTTAACGTAAGGTCCTTCAATTCCGCTTGCTCCAACGGTTCAAAAGGAGCCATAGTAAGTCCTTGTAAAACAAAAGACAAATCCCAACTCGGGAAACTCTTCATGGGAACTGGCCTACTTCTGGAGAAACTTATAATTAACGGTTCCCTAGATAAACTTTTTTCTAGGTAAACCGACAAGGTGGCTACCTGTGTCTTCAAAGTGCTAGCCGCCAGTCCTTTCTCCATGCCTTCATGGAGAAACTCTAAGACTGAAACTAAACTTGAAAACTTAAACGTCCTGCTGGAACACCAAGTGTTGTAGCATTTCCAGACTTTAAAGTATATAGCTTGAGTCACCTTTTTCCTACTTGCTAGCAAGGTGGTAATTACCTTTTCCGACAGGCCCCTACGTCTCAGGAGCTTTTTTTCAGAAAAAACGCTGCTAGGCTAAGGTATTTGGGGTCCGGGTGGAGGAGACCTTCCTGGGTCAATAGATCCTTTGTGATCGGGAACCTTAAGGGAGGTCCCTCTGCCCATTTTAGTAGCGTAGAGAACCATGGCCTTTTCGGCCAATACAGAACCACCAGGATCAGATTTGTATTTTCCTCTCTGAATTTCTCTAACACCCTTGGAATCATTTGGAAGGGGGGAAAAGCATAGGACAGCGGGAAGTCCCATCTGTGAGCCAACGCATCCAAACCCACCGCTTGGTCTTCTTTCCGCAGGGAGAAGAATTCTGGTACCATGGTGTTGTCCTGGTTTGCAAATAGGTCTACATTGGGTTTTCCCCACTTTTGGACTATTAACTGGAAGGCTTCTGAACTCAGGATCCATTCTGATTCCCTTACTTTCTTTATGCTAAGCAAGTCGGCCAGCATATTGTCTGTCCCTTTTAGATGAACTGCCGAAAGGGACGCGACATGCTTCTCTGCCCAAGACAGTATCCGAAAGGTCAGATCCAACAAGAGCTTGCTTCTTGTTCCGCCCTGTTTCGATATGTACAGGACTGTCATATTGTCTGAAAAAAATCAGAACATGATGCCCCTCCAGAAACCTTTGGAAGGTCGTCAAACCTAGGTGAATGGCCTTCAATTCTCTCCAGTTGGACGACCTCCTCTTTTCTGTCCTGGACCATTCGCCCTGGGATGTGTGTTCTCCCAGATGCGCTCCCCAGCCCCAAGCACTCGCATCTGTTGTAAGATGTTGGGTAGGCAGAAAGTGCCAAGATAGGCCCTTGATCAGACTCCCTTGATTTCTCCACCACCACAGGGATCTCTTTGTCTTGTACTCAGGCTTATCTTTTTGCTTAGAGGCTCCTGATAAGACCATTTCTGAATCTTGCCCATTGTACTGCTGGGATTGCGGCTGTCAGTAAGCCTAGGATTGACATTGCCTCCTGCACAGACAATTTCTGGTTCCCCTGTCCTTTCTTTACGGCCACCTGGACTTTCTCCAGTTTTTCCTCCGGCAGAAAGACCCTCTGAATTATAGAGTCTATTTCGTAGCCCAGAAACCGGATTCATTGTGTGGGTATCAAACTTTATTTTTGCTGGTTTATTAACCACCCTAACCTGTTCAGATGTTTCTGTGTTGGCTTTAAATATTTTCCAGTAACTCCTGCTCCGACTCTGCAAAGAGTAGCAAGTCGTCTAGGTAGGGAATGATGATGGCCACTCTCCTCAACCTTAATGGCCCTAGTGCTTCTGCTAACACCTTCGTGAAGATCCTTGGTGATGACGAAAGCCCGAATGGTAGGGCCCTGAATTGGAGGTTAACTATCTCTGTTTCTTTGTCTACTCGCAGGAATTTCTGTGACTTCTCTGCTATGGGGATATGTAAATATGCATCCCGGAGATCTATCAAACACATGAAACAATTGTGAGACAGCAGGTTTTTGACCGAAAAGATTGTGTCCATCCTGAACTTTTTGTATGTTATTGCTTTGTTTAGGACTTTCAAATTTAGGATTAACCGGAACTTCCCTGACAGCTTCTTGACTAAGAAGACGTGAGAATAGCATCCCTCTCCCATCTCTTCTTCTGGGACTCGGATGACTACACCCTGCTGTATCAATTCCCCCAGGAGGAATGTCATGGCCAAATTTCAGTTCGTATCCCTGTCTGATTATCTAACACAAAAAAGAGTTCTCTGTTGTCTCCCTCCAGGCTGGAAGAAATTCTTGAAGCCTTCCTACCACCGGGAGATGGTCGTTACTGGTTTTTTGTCTCCTGAATCTGGAGCCCTGAATAGCACTCCTCCTCGACCCCTTCCTCTCTGAGGGTCCCACAATCTTTTTTGTTTCTGTTCCTTTTCTCTATAGGGTTGTTGAAAAGGACGAAAATTCTTTTTCATCTGGACTGCTTTCTTCTTTTGTGGAAAAGCTTTTTTCTTGTCTGTAGTCCGATCCAGCACAGATTCTAGCTCTGGACCGAACATAAGGTCCCCTGTGAAGGGAATTCCGCACAGCTTGCTTTTTGAAGCAGCATCTCCTGACCAGGTCTTGAGCCACAATGCTCTTCTGGCCAAGTTAATCAAGGCTGAACACCTGGCGGTCATTCGTACAGACTCTGCCGAAGCATCTGCCATATACTTTACCCCTTTGAGAAGGGTAGGAAAAGACTCTAGTAAGTCCTTTCTGGACGTACCAGCCTCTACATGCTTCTTCAACTTTCCCAGCCATGATTCCAGATTCCTGGCAATCACTGTTGAAGCCATAGCCGGTTTCAAATTTGAAAGAGAGGAATCCCATGCCTTTTTTAATAGGGATTCTGCTCTTTTATCCATCAAGTCTTTGAGCACGCCCATATCCTCGAAGGCTAGGTCTGTCTTCCTTGAAACCTGTGAAAATGCTGCGTCAATCTTGGGTTTTTTATTCCAGACGCAGGCTTAGTCTTCCTCAAACGGAAATCTTCTTTTAAGAGACCTGGAAAAAAATTGACTCCTCTCCGGGTCTCTCCATTCCTTTTAATGGTTTCCGTGAGAACCTTATGCACAGGAAAAACTCTCTGCTTCATTTCTTCCAGGCCCTGGTACATCCTATCATGGATGGATAAAGGCGTTTTCTCCTCCTAAATCTCCAAGGTGGTGTAAACTGCCTTCAGGAGGTCCTCAACCTCCTCTAAGGAAAGCTTGTACCGTGATGCCTTAGCGTCTTCCTCAAACTCATCCTCCTCCGAGTCCAGGGTTGAGGGTGGTACACTTTCCCACTCTTCCTCCTACTCCTCTTCCTCCACCTGGGAAGTGGAAGGCCGGGGTTCAGGATGGGAGCCTTTAGATGGGGAAGACCCCTGCTTTTGAATCATGGACCTCACTGACCCTAGTGTGTCCGCCAGCTCTTTCCTGACAGATGAAAGGAGTTCTCTGCATTCCTGAGAAGTCTCTTCTTTCACTAGGCCCGCAATGCAGGCTTTGCAGAGCGGCTTGGACCATGAGTCCCTTAACGAGATTCTGCAAGAGGGGCACTTCTTCCCTAAAACCTTCACAGATCTGGCAGAAACTTTCCCCTGAAAGACACAAGAAGAACCACCAAACCTCAGTAACCTCCACTGAGATAAGATATCCAAACAGGAGAAAGTCCCAACACCATAATGGCTTCTTCATCCTGCTGAACTGTCCAAAGAACGTTTAACCTGGACAGACAGCTGCAGGCTTCCATAGGAAGGAAAATGACACAAACAATAAAAACCACCCAGTGAACAAAGAAACAAGATGCCTGTGCACCTCTCTTACCTGGGTCTGACAAGGGTCCAGGGCGCCTGCATCCGCTGCCACCGTGGCCTGCACCTCCATAGCAGCTCCGCGGTGTTCAAAAGCCTTTTTATATCCTCCTTCCGGGTTCCCTGCTGTGAGGGGCCGGAAGGAAACCCTTGTCAGGCGGCCCGCCTCTTCCCCCCCAGCGGCCGAAACCACTTGCCGCCACACCCCCGCCCCCCAGGCGCGACGTCACCCACCAGCCGGGATTTGGATCCGACATGCCCACCCAGGCATGCAACACACACCACCCGCGGCCTCCGAATGCTCAGGGCAGGGACATCCGACCGGACCATCACTCCTATGAGCCGGCGAGGGAAGAGACACCGGAGCAGCCCTCCGTTCGTACCAGGAGAGTGCTGGGCTGGCCAAGACTACAAACCAAGGTATACACCCTCCCCCACCTAGGACAGGTCCTGAGAGAGCGCAGCCCTTTTGGTCCCCCAAGCAGTGCTTCCACCATGTTGGAGGAAACACTAAGACTGACGGCATGGTGGAAGCAGACGCTTTTAAAGGGGTGTGACATGGCAGTGTTTTCTGTGAAGAGGTGGAGCTACGCTCTCTCCATGGTGCTGTCCTGAAAGGCGAGGGAGAAAAATATATATATAAAAAAAAAATATTCATCAGTTTTGGCCAATATGTATTCTTCTAACATACAAATCAGCGCCAACCCAAAATCATTATACCATCATAGAAAAGTGGTCCACAGACTAGATGGACCAACCAATAAAGTGTCAAAAGTGTGAGGTGCTGCAAAAATCAACCAATACAGTAAATATACAACTGGGGGCTGCTGTACTCAGGTAATACCTGCCAACAAAATCAATCAATATATATATATATATATATATCAGCGCCGACCCAGGTAAATAAAGCAAACTAATAATTGTTAATAGTCCACATAGTTTATATTCACATAAAAAGTGACAAAGTGCTTCAAAAAGTGCTCTTCAGTGCTCCAATGAATGCTGTGTGCAATAAAGTGACGAAGTGACCGGTGACCCTCTTGTGCCCTCAACTCACCAGATGGAATGGACCTGCTGTTTTGCAGTCAGCAGATCAAACAAGCAGTACTCTGGTGGGGGCAGCGATCCTGATCGAACAATGATTCTGGAATGAGCCGCACGTATGGCCACCAATGTCCAATAAATCCCAAGGTACTCAAAAAATAAAGGAAGATTCCATAGTGTACACTGTAAACATGCTGAATTTATTGCGCAAAAAAGATTCCTACTTACAAAAAGCCGGTAGTAAACAGACATCAATCAAAAGGTAAGCTCCAATAAAATGCTGAGATGGCGTGCGTTCCACTTCGCAACCACCGTTGGCGGAGATGACGTCGGTGACCGCGACAGACCGGAAGTGACGTCAACGCGTTTCGCTCGTAACTAGGGCGTCATCACGGACGATACTACGATCCATCACTCTCTCTCTATATCTGGAATGTCACCGCCCATCTGATCACAAAGGACCAATGGGAGACAGCACCTAAGAATCTTCCAAATGTCCCTCACGGGCACCCGCCATACAGAAGAGTACACACACCATCTAGTGGTCCACTGAAAAAGGACAGCACGCCACTCAAACACTTTATAAAAACCGCCTGACCATTGCTAATGGTGAAAACGGCAATGCTCAAGTATACAATACAAATTATGAAATGAAAATAAAACAATGCTCGTTATTCAAAGACCATCATATAAAAGTTAAATAACGAGAACGATATACAAATGAATTGGAAAATTAGCAAATACATAAAAATTTACAAATATATAAAAAAAAAAATATAAAAAATGTTATAAAAATTATAAACAACAGGCTATAAGTGCCAACAAGCTATTCAGAACAGCTGGAAAATAGATTAAAAATTAAGATAAAATTCAATTCCAACTGCATGTAACTGCCACCATACAATTCAGATACTAATTGACCAGTGGTGCTAAAAACATCTCTCAGGTACAATAACTACCCACCACTAATGGTGGAATAGATCATTACCAATTGGATAAAAATAGGATTTTATTAAGAACTTACCGTAAAATCCTTTCCTCTGAGTTCATTGACAGACGCAGCCTCTATTCATGACACGTGGGTTATACACCTTTTACTAGGAGTAGACTAGGCAGAACGAAAGTTCAGAAAGCAAAGCTAGCCCCTCCCAAGGGGCAGTCCTCACTCAGCACATAACCCCTTAGCCCTGCATAGCATCTCAGTTCGTAACAAGCCCTACAAACACAACACCAAGGGGTGGGTGCTGCGTCTGTCAATGAACTCAGAGAAAAGGATTTTACGGTAAGTTCTTAATAAAATCCTATTTTGTCTTACGTTCATTGACAGACGCAGCCTCTATTCATGACACGTGGGGACGTCCCAAAGCAGTGTAAAACAAGAGGAGTGGGTAAACAATAACAACTAACGGAAAGATCTCGGGAGACGCCAGCCGCGCCTACACCGCCGCCTGCAAAACCTTGCGGCCAAAAGCAGCATCCGCAGATGCTGACACATCAACTTTGTAAAACTTAACAAAAGTGTGCACCGAGGCCCAAGTAGTCGCCTTGCACACCTGAGACACAGACGCTTGGTGTCTAAACGCCCAGGAAGTGCTAATCGCCCTGGAGGAATGAGCCGTGACCGGAAAAGGGGGTACTTGGCCCCGAACAGTATACGCATGGGTCACAGTCTGCTTGATCCAACATGAAACAGTTGCCGACAAAGCCGTCAACTCTTTGCGCGGCCCTTCCGCCAGCACAAACAGCGCATCCGACTTCCGAAAAGGAGCCGTGGCTGCCAAATACACCCACAAAGCCCTCACCACATCCAAGGAATGCAGAGCATTCTCCTTAGGATGAGACGGGCTCGGACACAACAAAGAGAGGACAATGTTCTCATTAATGGGAAAAGAGGAAACCACCTTCGGTAGGAATGAAGGAGACGGACGCAACACCGCCTTATCCTTGTGTAGGACCAAATAAGGCGACCTACACGACAAAGCTGCCAATTCAGACACAACCGCCTAGCAGATGTAATAGCCACCAAGAAGGCGACCTTCTGAGACAGCAATTGTAGGGGAATATCCCTGATATGCTCATATGGCAGTTTCTGCAGCACAGAAAGTACCAAGTTCAGATCCCACGGTGCCAGGGGCGACCGTACCTGAGGAGCCACATGATGTACACCCTGTACAAATGTACGGATCAAAGAATGCGTCGCCAAAGGAAACAGAATCGCCAGAGCGGAAATCTGGCCCTTGAGGGTGCTCAAAGCCAATTTTGGTCCAGGCCTTGTTGAAGAAAGGCCAGCACCCAAGCAACTGCAAAGGAACAGGGGTTCCAACCCCCCACCCCAGGCAATATAGGCTTTCCAGGTGCGATGATAGATCTTGCTCGAAGTACACTTGCGCGCCTTAAGCATGGTGGGGATCACTGACTCAGAGACCCCCCCTGTCCCTCAGTACCTGGGACTCAATAGCCATGCCGTCAAAGCCAGCGAGGGTAAAGCAGGGTGCAAGATGGCACCCTGCGACAGTAGATCCTCGCGAAGCGGGAGTTGCCAGGGAAAGTCTGTTACCATCCGCACCACGCCGACGTACCAAGGGCGCCGAGGCCAATCTGGAGCCACCAGGATTGCCGGGATTCCCTCCACTGCTATCCTGTGCAACAACCGCGGTAGAAGCTTGAGAGGAGGAAACGCGTACAGAAGCCTGTACCGGGACCATGGGGCCACCAGGGCATCCGTGGCTGCCGCCAATGGGTCCCTTGACCTGCACACCAAGGTCTTCACCTTGTGATTGAATCTGGACGCCAGGAGATCCACATCTGGCGTGCCCCACCTTTTGCAAATCTGGCAAAACACCTCTGGATGCAGGGACCATCCTCCCTGGTCCAGCTTTTGGCGACTGAGGAAGTCCGCCTTCCAATTTTCTACGCCCGGAATGTAGATGGCGGAGATTGCTGGCACGTGAAGTTCTGCCCACCTTAGAATGTGGGCTGCCTCTGCTGCCGAGCTTCTTGTTCCGCCTTGATGGTTCATGTACGCCACCGCAGTGGTGTTGTCCGACTGAACCCGAACCGGGAGGCCGCCAACCAGCGGGAGAGACAGAGCCTGATCGCCCTGAGCTCCAACACATTAATCGGAAGACGAGACTCCTGCGCCGACCAACGGCCCTGAGCCGACAGGTGCCCCAGGACTCCTCCCCAGCCCGAGAGGCTGGCATCCGTCGTGACTATCGACCAATCCAGGGGAAGAAACGACTTCCCCACGGTCACTGCTGGGTCCGAAGCCACCAGGTCAACGACCCCCTGGTCTGATGATCCAGCCGGACCAGTCGATCCAGGGACGAGGGGGACTTGTCCCACTGCAGCAGTATCGCTCGATGCAGGAGCCGGGTGTGACTCTGGGCGTACGGTATTGCCTCGAAAGTCGAGACCATGAGCCCAAACACCTGCATGCAGAAACGTAAGGAGGACCACCGTCATGACAGAGTTCGCACCGCTGCTTGCAGCATCAGCAAACTTGTCCGGAGGTAGGAATACCTTCGTCTGCACCATGTCCAAAGTCAGACCCAGGTATTCCAGGCGACAGGACGGGGTCAATGTGGATTTCTGCAGATTGATTAGCCAACCAAAGTCCCTCAGTGAGGACAGGGTGATAGCAACATTGTCCTCCAGAGCCGGAGCTGACTCCGCTCGTAGGAGAAGATCGTCCAGGAAAGCTACCACCGCAATGCCTCTCTGTCTCAGCAGAGCCAGCACCGGAGCCAGCAGCTTGGTGAAGACCCGCGGAGCCGAGGCTAGGCCGAAGGGGAGAGCCACAAACTGGTAATGGAGGTCCCCTACAGCAAAGCGCAGAAAGCGCTGGTGCCTGACACAAATGGGAACGTGAAGATATGCGTACCTGATGTCCAGGGACGCCAGCCAATCCCCCTGGTGCAGGGCGGCCACGACCGAACGGACTGACTCCATCCTGAATTTGCGCACTTTCACAAAGTGATTGAGCGCTTTTCAGTCCAGAACCGGCCTGACCCCCCTCTTTCTTTGGCACCACAAAGAGGTTCGAGTAGAAACCGCGGAATCTCTCCGCCGGAGGGACTGGCACAATTACCCCCTGTTCGGACAGTGACCGGACAGCCCCTAGCAGGGCTAGCCAACGATCCGTAGGGAGTCTTAAATTGGACGGGAAGAACCTGTCCGGGGGCCAAGTGCTGAACTCTATCTTGTACCCAGAGGGCACCATCTCCCACACCCACCGGTCAGAGATGCGAGCGGCCCATTGGTCCGCGAACCCCAGAAGTCGGCCCCCATCATGCGGAGGAGGACTTATCCTCCGACTTCTCAGGCTTGCATTGCCAGGGACGCTTACCGGAGCCAGAGGCAGACTTGCCGGGCCGGGAGCCCCTGCCCGTCTGACTGGTCACACAAAAAAAACACTTCTGCCCAGAGGGCTGAGGCCCCTGCTTGTGGTGTTAGTCACGCCGCTTGGGTTCCGGAAGAAACGTACTCTTCCCCCCGTAAAAAAGGGATTTCATTAAAACTTACCGTAAAATCCTTTTCTCCGAGTTCACTGACAGACGCAGCCCTCCATTGACTTTGTTGGGTTTATGTTCGTCCCACTAGGAGTTAAATAGGCAGGGAAAAGAATCAGCTGGCCCCTCCCCTGGGGGCCGTCCTCTCCTCCTACATTAAACCCCCTCACAGTATAGCTCTTCAGTGCGTACACAAGCCGTACCAAAACAGAGCCCAGAGGGGTGGGTGCTGCGTCTGTCAGTGAACTCGGAGAAAAGGATTTTACGGTAAGTTTTAATAAAATCCCTTTTTCTCCTACGTTCACTGACAGACGCAGCTCTCCATTGACTTTGTGGGGACGCCCCCAAGCTGTGTCAAAAAAAGAGGGGTGGTTAAACGCTAACTGTACCCAACTGAACCTCTGAGAAGGCGCCAGTCGCGCCTACACTGCCGCCTACAAAACTTTGCGGCCAAAAGCAGCATCCGAAGATGCAAACACATCAACTTTGTAAAACTTAGTGAAAGTGTGAACCTAGGCCCAAGTGGCCGCCTTGCACACCTGTGACACCGAGGCCTGGTGTCTGAAGGCCCAGGAAGTACTAACTGCCCGGGTAGAATGAGCCGTGACCGGAAAAGGGGGAACCTTGCCCCGAACAGAATACGCATGGGTCACGGTTTTTCTAATCCACTGAGAAATTGTAGCCGAAGAGGCCGCCAATCCTTTGTGCGGGCCCTCTGGCAGAACAAACAAGGCATCAGCTTTACGAAAAGGAGCTGTAGCAGCTAAGTACACCCGTAAGGCCCTTACTACGTCCAAAGCATGCAACTCGAACTCCTTCGGGTGCGATGGACGAGGGCACAACGAAGGCAGGACAATATCTTCATTGATATGAAAAGAAGAGACTACCTTCGGAAGAAAAGAAGGAAGGAGTCGCAAGACCGCCTTATCCTTATGCATCACTAAATAAGGAGACTTGCACGATAGGGCAGCCAATTCCGACACTCGTCTGGCAGAAGTGATGGCAACTAAGAAGGCCACCTTCTGTGACAGAAGTTGTAAGGGGATCTCCCTGATCTTTTCATAAGGTGGTTTTTGAAGAACAGAAAGCACCAGATTCAGATCCCACGGAGCCATCGGGGATCTCACCCGAGGCGCCACATGTCGCACACCTTGTACAAAGGTACGAATCAGAGAGTGTGAAGCCAAAGGTCTCTGAAAGAGTATGGCTAAGGCCGAGATCTGGCCCTTGAGAGTACTCAAGGCCAAATGCTTATTCAGGCCCTGCTGTAAAAAGGTCAGGACCCTGGAAGCGACAAACGAGCGAGGGTTACAGCCCTCCGCCTCGCACCAAGCAATGTAAGCCTTCCAGGTGCGGTGATAAATCTTGCGAGAAGTGCACTTGCGAGCTTTCAACAGAGTAGGGATCACGGAGTCAGCCACTCCCCTATCCCTCAGCACCTGGGACTCAATAGCCAAGCCGTCAAAGCCAGCGAGGGTAAAGCAGGGTGCAATATGGGTCCTTGAGACAGGAGATCGTCTTGCATCGGAAGCCGCCAAGGGGCGTCTACCACCATTTGCACCACGTCGGCGTACCAGGTGCACCGGGGCCAATCTGGGGCCACCAGAATGGTCGGTATTCCCTCCATCATTATTCTGCGCACCAATCTCGGAAGCAGACGTATCGGAGGGAAGGCGTACAGGAGACGATAATGGCTCCAGGGGGCCACCAGAGCATCCGTGGCCACTGCCAACGGATCCTTTGTTCTGGACACAAAGGCTCTCAGTTTGTGATTGAACCGGGACGCCATGAGATCCACATCCGGTGTCCCCCATCTGTGGCAAATCTGATTGAACACCTCCGGGTGGAGGGACCACTCCCCCTGGTCCAGCTTCTGGCGACTGAGAAAGTCCGCCTGCCAGTTCTCCACACCTGGGATGTAAATCGCTGAGATCGCCGGAACGTGAAGTTCCGCCCAACGCAGAATCAGAGCTGCCTCCGCAGCCGCCGCTAGGGTCCTTGTGCCGCCCTGATGATTTACATACGCCACAGCCGTGGCATTGTCCGATTGAATTCAGATCGGACGGCCTTGCAATCTCTTTGTCCAATGAAAAAGACACAGCCTGATTGCTCTAAGCTCCAGCACGTTGATGGGCAGGCAAGCCTCCTGGGTCAACCAACGACCCTGGGCTGATAGCTGCCCCAGGACTCCACCCCAGCCCATCAGGCTGGCGTCCGTGGTGATTATCGTCCACTGAAGGGGCAGGAACGACTTCCCCTGAGTGAGGGCCGAGTCCCGAAGCCACCAGGTCAGAGACGCCATGGTCTGGGGGCCCAGCCGGATCGGAAGATCCAACGACCGGTGGGACTTGTCCCACTGAGCCAGAATTGCTCGTTGGAGCAAACGAGTGTGACTCTGGCAAAAGGTATCGCCTCGAACGACGAGACCATGAGCCCCAGCACCCTCATACAGAACCGCAAGGAAGACCGACGGTGCGATAGAAGGGTGCGCACAGCCGACTGTAAGCCCTGCAGTTTTGTCGGAGGGAGAAACACCTTCGCCTGTTCTGTGTCCAGAATGAGACCCAGATACTCCAGACGGCAGGAAGGAGACACTGACGACTTCTTCAGGTTGAGTAACCAGCCGAAGTCCAGCAGTGAGGCCATTGTGATGTTCACATTCTCCTCCAGGGCAGAGACAGAGTCCGCTCGCCGGAGCAGATCGTCCAGGTATGCCACTATGGCAATGCCCCTCTGACGCAGCAACGCCAACACCGGGGGTAGCAACTTTGTGAATACTCGGGGCGCGGAGGTCAGGCCGAAAGGGAGAGCTACAAATTGAAAATGGCGATCCCCAAAAGCGAACCGCAGGAAGCGCTGATGTCACGGATGGATGGGTACATGGAGGTACGCATCCTTTATGTCCAACGATGCCAAGAATTCCCCCTGGTCAAGGGCGGCCACAACCGACCGAACAGACTCCATCCGGAACTTTCGCGCCCTGACAAACTTGTTTAGGGCCTTCAGGTCCAGGATGGGCCGAAATCCGTCCCCTTTCTTGGGTACCACAAAAAGATTTGAGTAAAAACCTCGAAACCTCTCTCCTGGGGGAACCGGTACAATCACTCCCTGGTCTGAGAGGGCCTGTACCTCTCTGGAAAGGGCCTGCCTGCGCTCCTGCGGGAGGTTTAAATTTGATGGGAAGAACCTGTCTGGGGGTAGAGTGACGAACTCTATCCTGTACCCGGTGGACACCACCTCCCGGACCCAGCGGACGGAAATGTGAGCTAGCCACCAATCTGCGAACCCCCGAAGACGTCCCCCCACCCGACACTCGGGTGGGGGCAACCCATCAGGCTGAGGAAGACTTGTCTTCCGTCTTTTCTGGTTTGTGCTGCCACTGCCGATGTCCGGCCCCTGCAGCGACCTGTAGCCGTCACCGTCGTGTTTGGTCTTTTCTGCCTTCTGTTCAGAAGGAGTCGGACTACCCAACGGGGGTGGGCTCACAGCCCACCCCCCTGCAGAAGCCCCCAAGCGTCTAACCACCGATCGAGTGTAAAGGCAGGCGACCCAGGCCCTCCACCACAGGTGGCCCATGTCCTATCTCAAGCAGTGAGATGGGGGTCTGTCCAAGAAGGGTAGTTTAAATTTGGAGGGCGTCCTCGCGTCCGTCCGGGAAAGGTCTCTCCATGTCCGGGAGAGTCTGGTCCCTCACTAACATGGCCAAGGGGGTCCTCTCTCCAAAGCTCCAAA
>BLSH010498043.1:700170-716070 GCA_018402905.1 Glandirana rugosa
GGTATCGTAACTTCCCGTACATTTTTCTCCTTTAAGAGCTATGGACAAAAGTTAAGTTTGACGTCGCTTCTGCCCTTCAATGCTATGGAGCCGAGTGGGCTACCGCTCTCTCAGCATCCAGGCTCTGAGGAGAGTGGACGCAATTGTCTCTACTGCTACCAGCGGGTCCGGTAAGTTGCGGAGATGAAGGAAAAGTGGCAGGAGGGGGTTGGCACCTCTCACGTCCCCGATAAAAGTGATCGCATGGTGAATCGGCTGTTTAAAAAAATACCGGGACAATGGTAGCTGGGACATCTGCTACCATAGCAACGGTATTCAACGACAAAGTACCGCCGTATAATGACGGTGAAGTGGTCAAAAGGTCTATAATAAACTTTTAACGGCCTATAGGCAAAACATCACAGCTTATACCAGTCAGAGCTACTTTTTAGCCACATATAGAGCAGACCATACTGTGCTTAGTGATTGCACAAAAGGAATTATCTCCCGTACTGCTTTGCACTGATGGGGTACATTTTTTTTCCTTCAAATAGGTTACAAAAATGTTTATTTGAAATAATCAGCTCTATACAAAAAAGGTGAGCAGCAAAGGTGAATACTTGCTCTTCACTGGTAACCAATGGCTAATATAGCCAAGATTAGAACACCCTCACTGCCTGTACTGTGAACTACGTAAAGTAAGGAGAGTTCTGCCTTTCCTTTAAAAGTGCTACCAGCTTTACTATGGTTGAAAGGTTGACTGGAGTTGGAAGGAAATAGGTTCGTTCTTAAGAAAATGCTTACAACTGTCCATATTGGCTCTCATATCTGGAAATGATGTTCCGGCATTTGCCCAACTCTCTGCGTAGTTCAGCCACCTCTGTGCGAAGTGCAGTGTTTTCTTTTTCCAAGAATGCTGCCCGCACAGTAATCTGGTTCTCTTTGAGCCGCCGAGCATCTCGAGATCTCTTAGCTGCCACGTTGTTCTTCTTTCGTCTGTTCCAGTACTTTTCATCCTACATGAAAACACCATCATAATGGATTCAGAAGGCTGCACTGAAATGCATGTTAAATGACACTGCAAAATAGACCATTTGTAATATAAAAATAATAGGACTCATGTTCTTGCCCATCCCCGAGACCCCACCCTCAAGTAAAGCCCTATATTACCCAAAAGAACTACTTTATGTTTTAATAGAAAGGATTTCCCATATCTGCCTGTGGCTTGAAACTAGTTGCTTGCAAAGCAGCTGAAGGTCTGCAGACAGAAGCACCTGATGTTAGATTTTAGATATGACACATGACAGTAAATGGTGGTAACAACTGTAGTTCATTTTGAGTAATTTCTGAGTTCATAAAATCAGAGCTCTCAATCTGCGAACTTGTTCTAGGTCAAAATAAATATGTACTGAAAGAAGAGGATTGGCATGACTGCAAAGAACTAAAATGATGGTCTTTAGAAACTAATTAGCTGCCTACATACATTCCTTGAGTGTACTGCACATGTATCAGCTAAACAGGGAAGGGGTGACAAAAAAAACAAAATAAGGATTGCCGACCGCCCTACAGCACATTTACTGCTACAGGGCAGCCACGCTGCGCAGAATCACACATATATAAGTGATCCTGCACGTTCGGGTATCCATGTTCGCTGGCACTCGCTGATCGTTCTGTACACAGGCAAAACGGCGGTCTATGTAAACAAGGCAGATTGCCGTTCTGTCAGTACAGAAGGTATGGATCATGTGTTCCTGTAAAGTAGGAATACCGATCTATGCTATTCATTAGCAAAAGAACCTCTCCCACAGTTAGAAAATACATTTTAGGCGCACAGTTAATCTTTTGATTGCTGGTGTTAACCCCTTCCCAGTCAGTGTCATTAGTACAGTGACCGTGCATATTTTTAGCACTGATCAATGTATAATTATGTAGAGCAACTGGTTCCCAAAAAAGTGTCCGGTGTCCAATTTGTCCACCGCAATATCGTAGTCCCGCTACAAGTCGCTGATCGTCGCCATTACTAATAAAAAAATTTAAATAGAAATTCCATAAAAATATCCCATAGTTTGTAGACGTTATAACTTTTGTGCAAACCAACCAATATACACTTACTGGGATATTTTTTTAACCAAAATATGTAGCAGAATACATATTGGCCTAAATTGATGAATTCAATTTTTTACTGAATATGTTTTCAAGCAGAAAGTAAAAAATTTGTTTGTTTTTTTTTCAAAATGATCAGTCGTTTTTTGTTTACAGCGCAAAAAATAAAAAAAGTAGAAGTGATCAAATACCACCAAAAGAAATCTCTATTTGTGGGAAAAAAAGGACATACATTTTGTTTGGGTACAGCGCTGCATGAACGCGCAATTGTCAGTTAAAGTAACGCAGTGCCATATTGCAAAAAAATGGCCTGGTCAGGAATGGGAGTAGATCTTCTGGAGGTGAAGTGGTTAATACGCCCCACTGGTAATTTATCGTCTGGTGTTTAACCACTTCCCGACATAGTTAGCTATGAGTAAGCGTCAGATATAGACGTGAAACGCGTTAGCTTCTGTACCTGGGGTTGTCCCCGGTTATGCTCGGTCTGTACTACATTTGATTTTTACTTTTATCAATAAACGGCAATCTTTTGGAGTGCGGCTGTCTGAAGAACTTTTCTTCCTTTACTCCACTTCCCAACAACGCTATAGCCAAATGATGAAGCTCTGGGAGGGTGCCACGCTCTGATGTCTGTGTCCTTCGGACACAGCTGATGACAGATTGGGGTAAAGGGCCAATCACAGCTTGTGTGAAAGTGACATCTACACTGATTTGCAGTGTACCAATTGTCAGTGTAGCCCTAACAGTGCCACCCATCAGTGCCATCTCATTATTGCACATAAGTGAAGGAGAAAAATTACCGGTTTGTGAAATATAAGAAACTATGAAAAAATGTCCCACCCCCCCCCAAAAAATGTTTTCGGTCTTATTTGATTTATTTAGCAAAGAATAAAAAAAAAAAAACTCATTGGTGATTAAATACCACCAAAAGAAAGCTCTATTTGTGTGAAAAAAAGATAAAAATTTTCATATGGGTAGTGGCACAACCACACAATTGTCATTCAATGTGCGACAATGCTGAAGTCTGAAAATTGGCCTGGACGGCAAGGGGGTAAATGTGCCTAGTAGGCAAGTGGTTAAATTACAAAACAATAGAATTGAGTGTAAAATGTACCTTCATGTCTTCTGGAACATATACTTTCTTTGCTTTCTTTATCATGGGCTGTGGCTTCAATTCTTCCTCTGCAAATTTATGTTTTCTAGGGTCAAATAGCTCTCCTCCTGGCACACTGGAAAGTACCAGGTCAGTAGGGTCTGGGTTGAAATGTACTTCTACCTCTATTTTCTCTGGGTCAGCAGGGCTAGGAGGATCATTTTCTTCTTTCAGAGGAATGTCTGCATTGGAAGCACAATATAAAAATAAACAGCCTGTACTCAAGCAAAACAGTTTTTTCAAAGCCATCAATATCCTGCAAAAACTAAGCAAACATTATTACTGTAATTAAACAAAAGACGCACTCAAAATGGATTATAGCGCCTCATCTCCTTATTGTCCCCATCCTGCCCACAAACATTAACAATTTGCTGACTGCCTCCTGTAGCTTTACTGCTACGGGGTATCTCGGCTGCGCCAGATCACGTAAATATATGTGATTTACATTTCCAGGTACGGGATGGGCACCCCGGCTATGCGGTTATTCACTACAGCACAAGCCGATCAGCGGGTCCCGGCTAATGATTTATGGCCGGAACCCTCTGATCAGATGAGGGAATGACAAGTGGGAGCCCTGTGTTGGTAAACACAGGGCTCTTTACAGACAGCAGCAATTTGCTGTGTTTTTTTCTCCCTGCAAAGGGAGTAAAAACCAGCTCATTGCTTAGTAAAACAGCACACAGTAAAATCACACCAAACATTGTTGTTAGGTACAGTGTTAACCCCTTGATTGCCCCAAAATGTTAAACCCTTCCCCCTGACCACTGTATTAGTGTCACTGTTAGTCAATTCCCACCCAGCTTCAGATTGCCCACCGCACGATCGCAGACTCATTAACCAATTGCGGACAGTCCACCGTAAACTTACTGCGGCAGGGTGGGCGCCCTCTGCCAGATCAGGTACCTAGCACGTGATCTGACACTTCCGGGTCTGTAGCGTGTGCCGCCGGCGACCTGCTGTGATTATACACAGCGAGAGCCCAGAGGCCGATTACACAGGACACAAGGCAGATTGTCATTCGGTCAGAAGCAAAAAGATATTGAGCCTGGGTTTCTGCAAAGCAGGAACATGGATCTTTGCCTTCCCCTAGTCAAACCACCTCCCACAGTTAGTAAGCATAGGCTAGGCACACAGTTAACCCTTTGATCGCCCCTGATGTTAACCTCATCCCTGCCAGTTTCATTAGTACAGTGATAGTAAATTTTTTTAGCACTAATCGCTGTATTCACGTCACTGGTCCCCAAAAAGTATCAAGTGTCCGATTTGTCTGCTACAATAAATCACCGATTGCCGCCATTATTAGGAAAAATAAAATAAAAATATCCCATAGCTTGTAAACACTAATTTTTGGGCAAACCAATCAATATGCGCTTATTGGGATTTTTTTTTACTAAAAATATGCAGCAGAATACAGCTGTGGCCAAACTCTGCTGCTTCAGTGTTTTTAGATCTTTTTGTCAAATGTTACTATAGTATACGGAAGTAGAATTACAACAGTGTCAAAGGCTTTGACAATTACATTAAGTTTATGCAAAGAGTCAATATTTTCAGTGTTGACCCTTTGTCAAGACCCCTGTAATTCACCCTTGCATGCTGTCAAACAACTTCTGGGCCACATCCTGACTGATGGCAGTCCCATAATCAATGCTTGGAATTGGTCAGAATTTGTGGGTGGGGACGGTTTCGTTCACCCGCCTCGAGGATCGATCACAAGTTCTCAATGGGATTAAGGAGTGGAGGGTTTCCAGGCCATGGACCCAAATTTCCAAGTTTTGCTCCCCAAGCCACTTGGCAAGGTGCTCTTCCTCAAAGAGTTCTTGGACGGTTTGGAGAAGTTGTTCTCAGAGGATGTTTTCGTACCATTCTTTATTCATGGCTGTGTTTTTAGGCAAAGTTGTGAGTGAGCCCACTCCCTTGGCTGAGAAGCAGCACCACTCATGAATGATCTTGGGATGCTTTACTGTTGGCATGACATAGGACTGATGGTAGCACTCCCCTTTTCTTCTCCAGACAAGGTTTTTTTCTGAATGCCCCAAACAATCGGAAAGGGGATTCATCAGAAAAAAAAAACACTTTACCCCAGTCCTCAGCAGCCCAATCCTTGTACTTTTTGCAGAATATCAGTCTGTCCCTGATGTTTTTCCTGGAGAGAAGTGGCTTCTTTGCTGCCCTTCTTGACGCCAGGCCATCCTCCAAAAGTCTTTGCCTCGCTGTGCGTGCAGATGCACTCACACCTGCCTCCCATTCCTGAACAAGCTCTCTGTGATGATATCACGCGAGAGACACACACAAAGTAATGATATCACGCCCGAAGCAAGACTGACTCCATCTTGGAAGGGGAGCTACTTAAATGGCTGCGAAGCTTGGTTTTGTTTTTTTTTTCTCCTTTTTACACTGCCAGTCCTCGGGACAAGACTCCTCATTTACACCCCTCCCTCTCTGGCCAGATCAACTTCAAAGGGGGCCATCTGATCATAGTCCATGACTGGTCAGGAAGAAGCCCTGTTCGCTTATCTTAAAACATAAAACAAACTGATGTTTGCCCATAAATTGCCTCGGCCACTCTAACCTTAGAATGACCCTCTCCCTGTCTTAAAACTTACCCAAAAACTATAAACTCATAATTTTCGGTAGAAGTAGGCCATAGTGATAGAACATACATATTTACATAAAATTTCCGCCCGGATAATTCAAGTATAAACATTCACAACTTGCAACCCAAGAAGGGATAGAACTAGTCTATTCCCACCCCAGGGTCCTAGGTGGTCTCAGCACTCTCATGTTTGGAGTCATTTGAAAGCCTCATGCATGCTGAGATCGAATTTCTTACTGTGAGGTTTGCGGGCGGCCCAATCACAAGGTATGATTTTTATAAACCACGGGTGGATTATGCAGCATGTATCGCCACAGCCCACCCTGGACATTGTCTAAGAAAATGCCCTCTCATGCGAATGGCCAGAGGTATATGGCTCCACCCCTTCTCACTCAGAGAAAAAGGATTGCCAAGATCAATAGTCAGTTCTCAATTACCATCAATGAAGCAACATCAGAGAACCAGGAAATCCTCTTAGAAACACTGATTAGGCACGGACATTTCAAATGCAGTTATTTTTCGTTCTGTTCCTTTGCTGTAAATTTTATTTCAGTATCTTGCAACCTTCTTTTATTTTTCTGTAAATATTTTACTGCACCTAAAACTTGACCTTTTCATTATTAAACCTTCTTTTGAAAAAAGTGTTCATTTTGTCCCTAAAGCTCTTAATGCAACTATAACAAATCTGTTCCTCTGAAGAGCGCTACAGTTTTTAAAATAACGCATCTGAACATACCTGTCTGCGGTGACAGCGTGTGTTACAGGTGGTTATTCTAAAATATTGGTATTGCTAACATCCGGGTCTTCTGGCCGGCATCCAGAAGAGGTGGCAGTGAAAGGGTTAATTGTTTGAACTAGCCCGGTAACAATCGCCCTCAGGCAGCAGGCATTTAGACGGTGGTCCCGCAAAGTGGGAAATCTTTGTGCTGAAAACAGCTGAGAGTGGTATTGTTACGTTAGTGACAATCGCGGTATTAGATCAGGGGGGTCTTTGGTCGCCTGTCAGTGAGGAGGGCAGCGATTTGATAGCCGCGTTCGTCACACTCTCCATTGGTGGTGCCCCCTGATCCCGCAGTTGAATCAACTGTAGGAGACGGTCCTGACGCATGCTGGACTTTCTTGGGCACCTTGAAGCCTACACAAATACAGAGGAAATGTTTTTCATGGGATTAAGTTCATTTTCATGGCAAAGAGGGACTTTGCAATTAATTGCAATTCCTCTGATCCCTCTTAATAACATTCCAGAGTATATGCAAATTTCAATCATAAAAATTGAGGCAGTAGATTTAGAAAATAAATGTGTCATTCTCAAAATTTTTGGCCACGGCTGTACATATTGGCCTTAATTGATGAAGAAATTTGTTTACATTTTATGGTGTATGCTTTATACTAGAAAGTAAAAATATTGTTTTTTTCCCCCCTCAAAAAATTGTTGGTCTTTTCGTTTATAGTGCAAAAATAAACCCAGCAGAGGTGATCAAATACCACCAAACGAAAGCCCTATTTGTGGGGGGGGTGATATTTGGGTAGAGAATCGCATGACCACGCAATTGTCAAAGTAACGCAGTGCCGTATCACAAAAAAAAAAAAAAAGCCTGGTAAATCTTCCAGAGGTCAAATGGTTATAAAATTGCTGATCACCACCCTTCCTAAAAGAAAACGTTTTTTTTTTCTACTAACCGTAAAACCCCTTTCTCTGATTTCAATGATGGACAAAGCAGCTCCATCTTGACCACAGGGTTATACTGCCACCTTCAGGAGTGGACTAGGCAGAACAACAAAATATCAAAAGCAGACACAGCCCCTCCCTGGTAGTAACCCTCCACCTTGTAACAGATAGCTCAGTTCGTAACAAACAGTACAAACCACAAAAGGAGGGGTGGGTGCGGTGTCCATCAATGAACTCAGAGAAAGGGATTTTACGGTAAGTAGAAAAAAATCCCGTTTTCTCTTTCGTTCATTGACGGACACAGCAGCTCCCTCTTGACCATAGGGACGTCCCAAAGCAGGGGTCAAAGGAGGAATGGGTAAACGAACACAACAAAACCTTCACCCAACAGAACCCTCTGCGAGGAACCAGAATATACACCTCAGGCAGCCGCTTGCAAAACTTTGCGGCCAAAGCCTGCATCCGAGCAAAACATCAACTTTGTAAAACTTGGAAAAAGTGTGCACCGACGACCATGTAGCCGCCTTTCACACCTGAGATACAGACGCCTGATGTCGGAAAGCCCAGGAAGTGCTAATCACCCTGGTAGAATGAGCTGTGACCGGGAAGGGAGGTTCCAGACCCCTAACAGCATAGGCTCGTATCAGTTTGTCTCATCCAACGTGAAATAGTGGTCAACGAGGCTGCCAGTCCCTTCCGTGGACCATCCACCACAACAAACAGCGCATCCGACCCCTGAAAGGAGGCCGTGGCTGGCAGGTACACACGAAGAGCCCTAACAAATCCAACGAGTGCAGAGCAACCAACTTAGGGTGAGATGGGCATGGGCATAAAGGAGGAAGGACAATGTCCTCATCGATATGAAAGACGACACCACCTTCGGGAGAAAGGAAGGTGATGGGCGCAAGACCGCCTTATCCTTGTGTAGGACCAAATACGGAGACCTACAAGACAGAGCTGCCAACTACGACACTCTATGGGCAGACATGATAGCCACAAGGAAAGCCACGAAATTTCCCTGATATTGTCAAACGGCGGCTTCTGACGCACCGAAAGGACCAGATTAAGGTCCCATTGCGCCAGGGGGGGGAACGCACCTGGGAAGCGACATGCCGAACCCCAGGTGCGAAGGCATGGATCAAGGAATGCGTAGCCAATGGATGCTGGGGAAAAAAAAAAAAAAAGGATCTGACCCTTGATCGTGCTCAATGCCAGCTTCTGGTCGAGCCCCCTCTGCAGAAAAACGCCAGAATCATAGAGACCGAGAAAGATCGCGGGTTCCACCCCCCATCCTCGCACCAAGAGAGAAAAGCCTTCCAGGTGAGGTGGTATATCTTCCATGAAGTGGCCTTACTTGCTTTGAGCAAGGTAGGGATCACCGAGGCCGATACACCCCGATCCATCAACACCTGGCGTTCCATAGCCAGGCCGTTAAAGCCGGAGAGGGTAAAGCAGGATGCAATATGGGCCCCTGGGACAGTAGGTCCTCACGTAGCGGGAGCCGATAAGGGGCATCCACCACCATCTGTACCACGTCGGCGTACCAAGGATGCCGCGGCCAATCTGGAGCTACGAGAATGACGGATTCCCTCTGCCTCTACTCTGCGCAACAGACGCGGAAGAAGCTTGAGAGGGGGAAAGGCATAAAATGAGCCGATACCAAGCCCACGATGCCACGAGAGCATCCGCCGAGTCCGCCAAGGGATCTCTCGTCCTGCTCACGAAGGTCTGCACCTTCCGATTGAGACGAGACACTAGAAGGTCCACATCTGACGTGCCCCATCGTAGACAAATCTGAGAGAATACGTGCAGGTGCAGGGACCACTCTCCCCGATCCAGCACCTGTCAGCTGAGGTAGTCTGCTTGCCAGTTTTCTACGGCCGGAATGTGAACGGCGGAGATTGCCAGCAGGTGAAGTTCGGCCCACCGCAGGATGTGGGCCCCTTCTATGGCCGCAGCCAAGCTTCTTGTCCCACCCAGTTGATTAAAGTATGCCACGGCCGTGGCATTGTCCGAATTAATCCTGACAGGGCGCCTGTGCAACCGCCTCACCCACTGGGAGAGGCAGCACCTGATGGCACGAAGTTCCAGAATATTGATTGGGAGACGCGATTCCTCAAGTGACCAGCGGCCCTGGGCCGACAACAACCCCAGAACTCCCCCCCAGCTGGTCAGGCTGGCATCCGTCGTGATCACCGCCCAAAGAAGCGGGAGGGAGGAACGACTTCCCCAGCCGAAGGGATGGGGCCCATATCCACCAGAGCAGTGACACCCTGGTCTGACCGTCCACCCGAATCCGATCCAGGGATGAGGGGGATTTGTCCCACTTTGAAAGAATCTCCCGCTGCAGAGCACAGGGGTGACACTGAGCGTACGGAACCACCTCGAAGGTGGACACCATGAGACCCAGGACCCACAAGCAAATGCGTAGGGATGACCATTTCTGGGATAGCAAGGAACAAACCGTCAACTGAAGCGTTTGTAGCTTGGTCGGTGGAAGGAAAACCTTTGCCTGGGCAGAATCGAGAATCAAGCCCAGGTATTCCAGTCGGTGGGACGGGGTCAGCACCGATTTTGGAAGATTCAGCACCCAGCCGAACTCCTGTAGAGTGTGCATGGTGATCGCCACATTGTCCCTCAGGGCTGAAGCAAACTCTACTCACAAGAGGAGGTTATCCAGGTACACAACCACCACGATGCCCCTCTGTCTCAACAGAGCCAGAACCGGGGCCAGTAGCTTGGTCTAGACCCGAGGCGCAGAAGCCAGGCCCCACGGGAAGGCCACAAACTGGTAGTAATGCAGTAAGAGTGGGTGCTGAGCACATATGAGAATGTCAAGGGAGGCAAGGAAAAATCACCCTGGTGAAGTGCAGCCACTACAGAGCGGATCGACTCCATCCTGAACCTTCATGCGTGTATGAAACAGTTGAGGGCTTTCAGGTCCAGTATCGGCCGGACCCCATCCTTTTTTGGAACCACAAACAGTTTGGAGTAAAAACCCTGAAACTGTTCCGAAACCGGGACAGGAACTACAACCCCCTGGCATAGTAGGTCCTGCACCGCCCCAAGCAAAGCCTGCAGCCAGCCTGGGGGGAGCCACAGATTTGAGGCAAAGAACCTGTCCAGAGGGCAGGAGTGAATTTCTATTTTGAACCCTGACAAAATTAACTCGTGCGCCCAGTGGTCGGAAATTCGGGAAGTCCACCGTGCCGCAAACCCAGGGAGACTTCCCCCCACCCGAAGGACGGGTGGGGGCAACCCTTCATGCTGAGGACTTGTCCTCTGGCTTGTCATGCTTGTGCAGCCAAGGACGCTTCTGTCCACCCACGGGAGCCTTGGCGGGCTGGGAGCCCTTGCTCGACGATCGGGATGTAGGAAAAAGCCTCTTCTGGTCAGAAAAAGAGGAGCCCTGCCTGCGGCGGGGCTCCTTATGCCTCTTAGTCTCCAGGAGAAAGGTGCTCTTCCCACCGGTGAGATCCTTGATAATCTCATCCAGGGTAGCTCCAAAGAGCCGCCCGCCCTGGAAAGGTAAGTCCTCCAAGGCCTTCTTAGATGTTTGGTACGCCAACCAACATTTCAGCCAGAGTAGACACCTGATGACCATGGAAGACGTGGACAACTTGGATATCAGGGGGGCCGTATCCAGAGCTGCATCACACACATATTTAAGCCCTTGGACGAGCTGGTCAGCGAGCTCAACACAGGCCGGGGGAGACCGCTGATTGCTCAATTCGCTGTGCAGTAGCTTCGCCCATTCTGTGAGTGCTTGCGACACCACAGTAGTGGCCAACACAGGCTGCAGAGCTGATCCCGCCAGGATAAACATAGACCTAGCCACTGCCTTGGCTTTTCTCTCAGCTGGGTCCTTGAAAGACGGCGTGCCTTCCACTGGAATCGTGGTCGCCTTATTGAATCGCAATACGGGGGGGAATCGACAATAGGAGGTAACGCCCATTTCTTCACTAGGCTGTCCTCGAAAGGATAGCGCACAGAGAACCGTCTCAGAATGGGGAAAGAACTCTGAGGCTGTTCCCATTCTCTGTAAATAAAAACTTATCAAAGTAAGGGAAAACCTTAGCTGTTCAGACCGAAGGGAACGGCCACCTCCTGCGATGCTCCAGCTGCCTCTTCCAGATTCAGAGTATCGCGCACCGCTGTAATCAGGGTGCCTACTAGCTCCTTCTTATGTGCGACAGCCGTCGCCAAGGATTCATCCTCGCTATCCAAGGAATCCGGGACTATGCCATCGGACAGCTCAAGGGGGGGTCCCTGCCGTCGGGGGGGGGGGGTAGGGGCCGCTTCTTACCGCCCACACGCCACCTCTACCCTGGAGACAAAGGACTCTGGGACCACCGACAGAGCATCAAGGGGGACCACAGCCCCAGAGGCGCTAACCGCAACCACGGAGGGGTCTGATAGGGAAGCACCCACATCAGAGGCCATTGCGTCACCCACCCTGGTAACTCACCACACTGGACAGAGGCCTAGGTACCAGGGAGACCAGGCACACCCCCACCCAGAGCACTGCACAGGCCAGGAGAGTAACCCCCAGGAGGACTTACCACCTGCGGGCCCCATGATCGTAAAAGGAAGAGAGGCTGTGCCTGCTGCTGCCCACTGCTGCCACGTGTCCTGTCCACGCTTGCCTGTGCTGATGTGTCCCTGTGCCACAAGGGGACCGGCGCCAGATCTCAGCTCCCGGAAACAGCCCCTCCCATACACACAAGGAGGCCTAAAGCTACAGGAAAATGGCAGTCGAGCACACCGCCCCAGGCTGTTACAATAGGCGGCCACCACTGCAAAATGGCCGCCACGACTACAACAAAATAGCCTGAAAGGGACTTTTGACTGTGTGGATGTTTTGACAGGGAGATCATGTAAAACTCAAAAGAATACAAATTCAGTTTGATGAAAAAAAAAATAGAACAGTTTCCATCTTTCTGGGGGAGGGGGTGTGTAATTGGAACTGAAGCCATTCAAAACAACTGCCTTGTGTGTGGCAGGGCAGGGCAGGCAGGGCAGGCAGGGCCCCCGCCCCCCCCCAAGCCTGACCACCAACATTCCCCAGGGACTGCCCACAGAATCCGCACACTGGCCACCCCACCTGTACTCACTCAGCTCCCCTCAATCCTGTATACATTTCAGCACCCCCCCTATAAACAAATCTGTAAAACACACGCCCCTCCCTGTACACAAACTGCCCCCCTCCCTTTCATTGACAGCCCCTACTTGTAAAAGGAGGTCTTCCTACCTAGTCCCAGCTCTTCATTCCACAAAGCGAACATGCTGCTGAGACAGAGGGGCTGCAGTCGATCACACTACATAACAATACAGGCAGCTAGCACGAGGGATGCACATGCACATAGTAGCAAGAGGTGGCAGTAATGAGCTTGATGTCTGAGCTCAATGACAAAGGGCAGCAGAAGCTGTCGAGACGTTTGTGTAGTGCACAACATGGCTCCCCCTCACCCACTCTTGCCTATTCCTGGCCCAGCCGGGCCCCTTAAATTTGAATCAGCTGTCCCCCCCCCCCCAATGGCAACCCTGCCCACACAAGCCCGTAACACCTTCAACCTTTTCCCAGCTGTCAAATTGGGATGTAGATGTTGGAGGTGGGCGGGCAGTGAGAGTAGGAAGCCATCAGTGCCGTCAGTATCTGCTTGACATAGCCCTAGCCATCAGAAGATGGCGCCAGTTCCCCAGCCAATGTTAGCATTGTAAGAGCAGTGCCCTCAGTCAGCATAGCTAACACTGCATCCCGCTCCAGCAGGTCATGGGCTAAAATTACCGGCGCAGCATGTTAGTCCGCGCACCCGCAGCGGAGGGGCTGCACGGGGACAAGACACCTGCCGCAGAGTAGCCCAGGCACCAGGCCACCAATTCTAGTTGCCAATGCGAGCTGGGGCCTAGGTTTGTTGAGCCCTGGGTTAGAAGATAGCCAATGTTGCGAAATCAACTTACAGGCAAGAAATAACAAAACGGGTAAATACATTTTTCTGAGAGAATGGCCCCGAGATCACCCCCCCCCCCCCAGTTAACCCGATCACTCCCTGTCATAGTGTCACCAAGTACAGTTTTCAGATTTTTCACTGATCACTGTATTGGTGTCACTTGTAACACAAAACAGCATTAGGGCAGTTAGTGGTAGGCCCAGGTAGGTTTAGAGTACCCCCCATTAATCCCCTAATAAAAGGTTTAACCCCTTGATCACCCCCTCAGTTAACCCTTTCACCCTGTCACCAGTATAGTGTACAGATATTTTTTTCTGATCACCGCATTAATGTCACGGGTGATGCTAGTTAGAGTCACTGGCAGTCTTTTATAGCGTCAGGGTACCCACCATATATTGCCTAATAAAGGTTTAACCCCCTGATCACCCCCCAGTTAACCCTTTCACTTCCTGTCACAGTGTCACTAGCATAGTGTATAGATCTATTTTCTGATCATCGTATTAGTGACATCAGTTAGGTTTTAGCGTAAGTGATAGCGTCAATCCCAGCTAGCGTCAGATTAGTGCCAGGTACACCAACGCACACACACTATATAAGCTCCACTATTAGTATAGTGTCTGAACGTATCAATATCATTGATCTGATCAGAAATAGATTAGCGTCCACAGTAGTATAGTGTTCCCAAAAACGCAGCGTTAGCAGAATCAGCCCAGACACCTGTCAGCACCTGCATTTAGCCCCTCCGCCCAGCCCAGCCAAATTGCAGGATCAATAAGATCACTGTCACTTTACAAAACACAGCAAACAAAACTGCAGCGTTAGAGTCATACCTGATCCCTAGCGCGAACAGTTAACATTTTTTTGGTAGCGATTGAAGCAGTCTGACAACCCGGTTCCTTTTTTTTACCTGTGAGTCACACTAGCTGTACCTGTAAATTTAGAGGTCAAAATGTCCAATGAAAGGTACACTAGTGAAGAGGTCTACAGGATACTGAGCATGACGGATGAAAGTGAAGGGGAAGACTCACTGTCAGAATCACAATCTGAGTCAGACTCATTATACGAACCTGTACAGAGAAGTGGCACCCTGACAGAGCAGTACTAGCCAGTTCTTGTGCTGCTCAACCTTCCGGTGAACTGGCAAGCACCAGCGGCCTAGTACACCCTGGTTGAGGACAAACTAGCACTGCTGCAGTAACACTTGGCAACGTGGCAAGTCCCATAAGTGCAGTTCAAGCTGGTGCGGTGGCTAGCACAAGTAGTGTCCCGCAGCCACCAAGAGTTTGAACACAGGCCCATAGAGCCCATAGTGCCCTTCCTGATGTGCTTGCAATTTCCAATTGGAACCCCACCACTTCTGCAGCGCCTCCCAAATTTGACCCTTGCCAGAGAATTTGCCTGGAAACCTATAAAAATTTCTGAATTTAAAAGCTTTCTGGGCTTATCCGTCCTCATGAGCATTACTAAAAAAGAGTGAGTTGCAGTTATATTGGTCCACTGACCCAATTCACCATATGCCCGTGTTCTCTGCTAGCATGGCCAGGGCTAGATACAAGCAAATCATGCGGTTCATGCACCTCAACGACAATGTCTCTGTTGTCCTCGGGGTGACGCCGAGTATGGCTGATTCCACAAAATTCGGCCCCTCGTAAACCACTTCAACCAACAGTTTGCAGCCTGTTTATCCCTGGTGTGTGTGTGTGTGTGTGTGTGTGTGTGTGTGTGTGTGTGTGTTATATATATATATATATATATATATATATATCTCTATCTATCTGTGTGTAGATAGACACACACACACACACACACACACACACACACATATATACATACATATATACACATACACACACACACACATATACATATATATATACACACATACACAGTGCCTTGCGAAAGTGTTCGGCCCCCTTGAACTTTGCGAGCTTTTGCCACATTTCAGGCTTCAAACATAAAGATATAAAACTGTAATTTTTTGTGAAGAATCAACAACAAGTGGGACACAATCATGAAGTGGAACGAAATTTATTGGATATTTCAAACTTTAACAAATAAACTGAAAAATTGGGCATGCAAAATTATTCAGCCCCTTTACTTTCAGCAGCAAACTCTCTCCAGAAGTTCAGTGAGGATCTCTGAATGATCCAATGTTGAACCTCTCTCAAACGACGACTTTCATTTCCCCGACTTATTAAAACGTACGGGTTAAAAAGTCAAATAAACAATTTCAAACTTTATAGGTTATTTAAAGCAAGGTGAAGTACTAACACAGGGTGAACAACAACTAAGAAGTGTTTTTTAATGTCAAAATATAGAAATACAAACTTCGGACTTTACACCGTTTTCGAGCGTTTCAAGTTCCCCCGGCTTGTGAAAGCGTTCCGTGACACATACACACATATATATATACATATACACACACACACACATACACATATATACATACATA
>BLSH010498043.1:723522-734466 GCA_018402905.1 Glandirana rugosa
GGTTGTGGGACATTCGTTGTTATACTGGAAACGTAAGGACTCCTCTTCCCCGATCGAACTGGTATATTCCGTCAAGTTTACGGTTATTCAACTCAGTACGTTCCATTGGTCCTATCCTATACTAAACACTTCGGTTGGAATTACTCCTTATACTTTATACGTTAAAGGGGTTGTGGATGGGGAGATCAAACTGTGTCGAAACCCTGTAGGGGTGCATAATACTTCTCGACGCAGACAGTCACTTGCATTCTCTTTTTACCTAAAATAATATTGAATAGCATTTTAGGAAAAGAGACTCAAGTGACTGTCTGCGTCGAGGGTGGGGAGACTAATCCAAACATGACGAACAATGCTTGACTTACGGTAACCGGTCGTCCTCCAAAATACGAGTCTGGTTACCTTGCATGACTCAACTTATTGGCATTTGAACTGCCTTATATGGTCAAGCTAGCCCCTTCTCCTCAGGAATGCAAAGGTCATATTGTTGCTTACAGGGTGTTGGCCGGGGGGTGGGCTTTTCCCTTATACAAGTTCTATATTACCACAGCAAAATCCTATATGAGTCAGTCTCACCAAGAACAGCCATGAGGCACGTGTCTGGTCCTGGTCACCTATGCCATGAAAGGGACCCATGGCGGGAAACAAGCACCTTTAGTTAAGTATTCTTGATATTTTCTTTATCTGTATCTGTCATTACTTGTAATAAATGTTATATTTTTAAGTATTTGTGTGATCTCTCTTTGTACATATCGAACACAACCCCAAAAACGTGACAAGAGAGTAGGTGAAACTACAACAACTGTACCCAACAGAACCCTCTCGGAAGGCGCCAGACGGACCTACACTGCCGCCTGTAAAACTTTGCGGCCGAAAGCAGCATCCGCAGATGCCGAAACATCAACTTTATAAAAAACTTAGTAAACGTGTGCACCTTCCAGTCCCCACCGATCAGAGACACGAGGGGACCAAGTGACCGCAAACTCCAGCAACCGGCCCCCCACCCGAGAGATGGGCGGGGGGCAACCCGTCATGCGGTAGAGGACTTATCCTCCGCCTTGCCGGACTTACGCTGCCAAGTCCTTTTCCCGGATCCAGCCGAGGCCTTACCGGGCTTGGAGCCCGTCCCTGCCGTGCCGGGGGCACGAAAAAAACTTCTGCCCGGAAGCAACAAGGCCCTGTCGGCAGCGAACATCCCGCAGCTTGGGCTCCGGGAGAAAAGGGCTCTTTCCCCCTGTGAAACTCTTAATGATTTCATCCAGCTGCGGTCCAAACAAACGGCCCCCCTGAAAGGGGAGATCTGTGAGTCCCTTTTTAGACGCCTGGTCGCCCGACCAGGAACGCAGCCACAACACCCGCCTAATGACCACCGCAAAAGCGGAAATTTTGGACAGCATGGGCATGATATCCAACAGGGAGACACACAAGTAGTGTAACCCCTCCACCAGGTGATGAACCTTTTTCAATTCACCCTGCGCACAACTGCAACCCAAATTAGCGCGCGCGGAGGTGGCGCACTCAAGAAGAGATTGAGCTGCCATAGCAGACGCCAGAGCTGGCCACATGGCAGAACCTGCCACCAGAAAAATTGCTTTAGACACAGACTCCGTGCGGCGATCAGCCGCGTCTCTAAAAGAAGGCGAGCCCTCCAACGGAAGGGTCGTAGCCTTGTTCAGGCGGGCCACCGGCGGGTCCACCAAAGGGGAAGCCCAGCGCTTAGTGAAACCCTCCTCAAAGGGATAGCGCACCGCAAAGCGTTTTGGCAGGGTGAAGGAATTTTTTGGAGATAACCATTCCTTAAAAACTGCCCGCTCAAAAAACTGATCATAAGGAAAAGCCTTAGGAGACCTAGGAGGCTTCATAGACCCACACACATAAGTGGATGTCTGCGACTCCCCTGACTGATCAAGTCGCAGGGCCTGGCGAATGTTCGCGATCAGCGCCACCACAATCGCCTTGTCGCACGCCACTGAAGCCCCCTGATCCTCCTCAGTATCTGAGAGGATCAACTCGCCCTCCGACAACTCCACAGGGGTCCCGGTGACCACAGAGGCCACCTCATGATCCGAATCCTCCCCCGAGGATACACAGGGGAGTGGGCGCTTCTTGGGGGGCTCCGGAGCCGTGCCCACCCGGGGAAGGAATTCTGCAAAAACCGCCCGTAATTGGTCCAAGGAGACCATGGGTTCCGGTGCCGAACGCTGCTCCACTGGCACCTCCGCGGATGGGCCCTGCAGAGACCATAGCCGCAGCGTCGCCTCCCTCAACCATCATGCTGTTCGGGAAGCCCCCCCGCGATACCACCACCTCCGCCCGCAATCAGCCAGTAAAAACCGGGAGGATGAAGCCCACCATCACCAGCACCCCAGGAAGGCCAGCTATACCTGCTGCTTTTTCCGCAATGCCTGCCCAGCCAGGACCTGTACCGCACGTGTGTCAGCCACGCTGTTCCAGAGAAAGAGGAAGTAAAAACGTTTGCAGCACGTTTTTACAGAGGCCGCAGTACCACCAGTGACCACCGGGGGCCGCCCAAGAGCTGTAAGAACCGCATGGGCTACCAGAAAATGGCCGCTGCTTCTGCAAAAAAGCGCACATCCACCACAAAATGGCAGCGGAACGGCGGCGTGCAAATCGGTGGGTGGGCAGCGCCCCGGTATACCCTACTCGGGAAGGCTACCCACAAAATGCCCGGATGCCGCTCGCCGCGCCCCTGGGGCGGGGGAGGGGGTCCACTCACCACTCCGACGGGCGATGCGGGTAGCCACCCGTAGCAGACTGTTCCCCCACACGGAGAAGGATTGCTGCTGGCCAGGCCACTGGAAAGGCAAGCGCCAAACCCTGGGCACAAGTGGGGTTAACCACTGGCCACCCGCGCAGAACGGGCCCTGCGCGGCATGACCCTGCTTAGGCCAGGGTAGCTCGCCAGGTGGTGGCTGGGCTGGGGAAAGTTTTGGATTCGTGATATCCACTCTATACCACCAGCCGCCTTCTTGATAGTCTTCATAGGACAAAAGTCCATTTATATTATGATAGTCTTCAGCACAAAAAAAACGCAGGTCCCAGAGGGAACCCAGTCCACTCCTTTGCACTAGGCTAACAAAACTGAATGCCATTGGCCAGCAGGGGGTTTTATGCTCAGGTGAGGACGGCCTCCTGGGAGGGGCTAGCCTATCCCTGTTGCATTTATATCTGTTTTGCCTAGTCACTCCTGATAGGACGAACATAAAACCCCACGTGTTATGAAGAGCTGCGTCTGTCAGTGAACGTAAGAGAAAATCATTTTTTCTCTGGCTCCGCCCACTCTTTTTTAATGGAGTCCGCCAGAGAACTATGCACTGAAAAAATCCTCCCCTGATCTTCTCTCAGGGTCCGGTACATCCCATCGTGCAGAGACAGAGAGGCTTGTTCTTCCTTGATCTCAAGCGTCTCGTAAATCAGCCCCAATAGCGCATCCACCTCCTCCAGCGAGAGCCTGTATCTGGGCGATTTCTTCTCCTGAACCGGTGTATCCCTAGATGACGCTGTCTCGCTGAGGTCATCCAGGGAATCCGATTCTTCTCCCTCTGTTTCATTACCCTCCTCTGGGGTTGGAACGGGGGGGGGTTTCTGCTGGTGGTTTAGGGGTCTCAAGGTTCGACAACATGGCCTTAATTGCATTCATCTTTTTGACTCCTGCAATCAATTCTTTACAAGCTTCAGTAGACTATTTGTAAACCAGTTTGTCAATGCAAGGTCTACAGAGCGGTTTGTTCCATCCTTCTTTAAAAATTTAAATCCACAGGATGGACACCTCTTCTTTCCCCCTGACCTCTCTCCTTCCATGAGCTGCCCCTGAGCAAGAAAGGGAGATAAAAAAGGAGGAGAAGGAAACAAAACCAGGGCCAGTTGTTAACAACCACCATGCACATAGTGAGCCACCACCGACACAAGGCTCATTAGCCCGGATCCGGCTAACCATACAGGGAAGTCAGAGAGGGGCCCCCAGCTGCAATGCCTTCCAGCCCCCCCTTCTTCCTCCCACAGCCCCGTAGGCCCAGCCACCCTCGTGCCTCCTACCTGGGCTGCGCCAGCATCACTGCCACCTTCTGCTGGGTCCATCAATTCCTGCTGCATTGCGCCGCAGAAGGATCCCAGGACCCCAGCACTGTGACCGGCTCTGCTTTTAAAAGAAACAGGCTGGTTCCGGCATCCATGCTCCTGGCGGGACCCGGAAGTGACGACCCGGAAGTCCCCACCCTCCCCCCTGTGTTCCACAGGCCAGAACTCAAGGCCCAATGCCCGCCCCCCTCACAGTCTGCCCAGGATCTCCTTCAGCACAGGAGCCGCAGACATGTGCAGGGAGCGTCAGTCCCTTTGGACTTACTTGGGGGGAGAAGCGCCAGTCTCAGCTTCCCCTGTGGTGACCGGGGGACTCACGATCCACTACTCTCAGGTGAGCAGATTCTTAGAGCTCCCACACCCGCCTCCTCCTCCGTGGAGGAAACGCAAAAAACTGAGGAAGAGAAGGGGAGACGCCCCTCTAAAGACTTAACCCTTGTGTTTCCTGCCTTCGGAGGTGGAGCTATATCTCTCTAGTGCTGTCCTGGACAGACGACCAGAGAAAAGGGAACGTTTTCGTTCTGTCTTCCATTCATGCAGACACGGCAGTTCAAATTACTACGGCGACTGGTGTTGAGAAGCCCCTCTGTGTCCATGAATACAACCTTAAAATGGGAGGAGTGGACTTCAACGACCAGATGATGGCGCCACATTTAATTGCCGTAAGGCCTGATGCAGGTACAGAAAAGTGTCTGTATACTTATTTCAATTGGCTCTGTTGGAACGCTTATGTGCTATACAAAGCGTCTGGACGAACTGGATGCTTCCTAAAATTCCAGGAGGAGATCATCATAGCCCTTCTGTTTCCAAACGGGGCTGTGGCCCAACTTCCCAATTCAAATGCAGTGAGCCAGCTGCATGAGAGGCATTTTCCGGATGTCCTCCCTGGTACTCCTACCAAAAGATCACCCCAAAGATGTCGTGTCTGTAGAAAATGCAGAAATAGGCGTGACGCCCACTATTATTGTCCCTCCTGTCCTGACCAACCTGGTCTCTGCATCGGGGAAGGTTTCCGTCGCTACCACACACCAGTGGCGTATTAACATAAGGTACGGCACGGCACAGTCCTAGGACACATTTTCAAACAGAGTCTTGAAAGATGAGATGGCCATCGCATTTTGAAAGACCCAAACCTGGTACCTTTACAGTTACTATAAATAAAAAAGCCAAAAATTGTTGTAATTTTATTGTTCTTTTCTCTCTACTGATCTGCTCTGTTTTACTGTATTTTTTGCCTAACTGTAATGTTTTATTGTTACTGTGTTTTATCGTGCTTGCTTTGCAAATATGTCATTATACTGTTATACTGTACTGTTATTAGGGGTGTGTAAAATAATCTATGCATCATCGATTCAGAGAACGGGCCACATCGATTGCATGGATGACGTCATCCCCGACTCCCCCGTGCCTCTCGCGGGACAGCCCTGCCCGCTCACTCTAAATTTGAAACAAATCACTGTCAGTCCCTCCGTTTCATGCATTCCTTCCTACAGTGTGTAAGGGTTAATGTAAACCGAAGCCTCTACCTTATTATCTCCGAATGATGGTCAGTCACGTGCCTCCTGACCAGCGCTGAGTGATCGGAAATAATAAAAGGTAGAGACTTCGGCTTACACACAGTAGGAAGGAATGCGTGAAACAGAGGGCAGGGCTGTCCCGGGAGAGGCACGGGGTCTCCATAATATAAATGGACTTTGTAATGTAAATAGGGGGGCTGTATAACATAAATGGACTGTGTAATGTAAATGGATTGTGCAATTAATTTTTTTTATGAAAACCACGGTCAGTAATCGTGATGCATCGTCAATCGTTGATAGGATAACCATAATCGAACTGAATCGTGAGACCAGTGAAGATGCGCACCCCTAACTGTTACTGTGTTTTATTGTTAACCATAGTTTGCTGTGCAGGTATGCCATTCAGCTGCAGCACTGATTTATTTTGACAGCAACAGGGTTTTCCCTCATGATACATAAATCAGCGATTGATTATATATATATCTATATCTATCTCAAATTGATTCATCAGTTTAGGCCAAAATGTATTCTACATATTTTTGTTAAATAAATTGGCAAAAAGCATTTATTGATTGGTTTGCGCAAAAGTTTACAAACTATGAGAATTGATTCATGGCATTTTTATTATTTTATTTTTTTACTGGTAATGGCGGCGATCTGCGATTTTTAGCGGGACTACGATATTGTAGCAGATAGATTGGACACTTTTTTGGGACCATTGAGATTTATACAGCGATCAGAGCTAAAAATAGCCACTGATTACTGTATAAATGTCATTGGCAGGGAAGGGGTTAAGCTGTAGGGGCAATCAAGTCAAATGTGTTCCCTCACTGTGTTATAACTGTGTGGGGGCTGGGCTGGCAGGGACATGACAGAGCTAACTGATCCAGATTACTGGGAACAGTACATCTGTCATGTCACCTGTCAGAACAGGAAACCGACGTGTTTATATCGGTGGTTCCCCGTTCTGGCTCTGTAGTAGGCGATCGTGGGTCGCCAGACACCCACACGCAACTGTACAAATCGCTGCTTATATACGGCGATTTGCATAGCCACTTTGCCGCAGTAAATGTACGTCTTTTGCTTTAATTTGTTCAATAAATGCAAAAATATAATATAATAGAGTAAAGAGAGAAATAAATAGAATAAACGGAGGAGCTACTATAAATTGTTTTGCTTACAAGCTGACCAGAGTTCATTTTGAAACGTTTTTATGGGTCAAAATTCAAATGTACTACACAGATTTCCCATAGCTTCACCTGCAGGCTAGAAATGATAACAGGGCTTCTGATCTTGGGGAGTAATTATTTGTTTAGTTGTTATATGGAGGTGTCTGAATTAGAATAGGTTAGATTTTCACAGAAATTATCATTTAAACAATAAGGTATGTGAATAAATATTGTGGGAGTGAGTGCCAAGATAAAAATAAATCTTCATAGCTTAATTTTAAAAGAAAACCCAAAATCACCTTTGCTTTCAGATATTTGTAGTAAACCTGATGGTGACACAGGGGATGCAGAAATGGAAGCTGTCTCCTCTTCATCTTCTAGCTCAGCAACTGGCAAAAGTGGGTTTTGAATTGCCTGTGCAAGCTGTGTTGGGCTGGATGGGATGCCATTTTCCAACAAGAATTCATCAAGGTCCATATACTCCAGGTGGAAAGATTCGCCATCATAAGGAATGGTCTTATCCCAGATAGGTGGCATGAGCGCCGCAGAAACAGAGAATGAATTTCCATCAAGGCTGTCATCTTTGTCCAATTTGATCTTGTCTTTTTCTAGAAAAAAAACAAAACAAAAAAAAAACATAAGAACACTAAAATATTTAAAAAGTACCTGCATTAACTGCAAACAAAATTGAAATTGGTCTGTAAAAAATATGAAACCGCATTACTCATTTTTGATAAAAAACAATCTAGGATATTATAAGCGTTGCACAGTCCCTACCCTCTAAAGCAGTGGTCTCCGTGGGCCAAATGCGGCCCTTTGCTTGCCTTTATCCATCCCTCAGGGAACCATTCCTCCCACTGACACCAGCGATGGGGCACCATTCCTCCCACTGACACCAGTGATGGGGCACCATTCCTCCCACTGACACCTGCGATGGGGCACCATTCCTCCCACTGACACCTGCGATGGGGCACCATTCCTCCCACTGACAGAGCTGCACGATTCTGGCAAAAATGAGAATCACGTTTTTTTTTTTCCCTTCAACTAAAGATCACGATTCGCTCACGATTCTCACGGCGTAACATCATCCTACATATACAAAGAAATTGGGCTAACTTCACTGTTTAGCTTTTTTGTTTTGAAAGTGTCATTTTTCCCAAAAAAATGCGTTTGAAAGACCACTGCACAAACAGCGTGTGACATAAAATATTGCAACAACCGGCATTTTATTCTCTAGAGTCTCTGCTAAAATATATTACACACATTAATATATATATATATATATATATATATATACACACATACACACACACACACACATATACACACACACACATATATATATATATATTTATATTATGTTTGGGGGTTCTAAGTAATTTTCTAGCAGAAAATACTGGATTTTTACTTGTAAGCAACAAATGTCAGAAAAGATTGAGTCTTTAAGGGCCAATTTACACAGGGGCGACTTGCGCTCCGACTTGAGTCGCCCCAAGTCGCTTGACATCTCAAATCCCGACTTCAAAAAAAGGTTCCTGCACGACTTCAAGGTGACTTCTATCCGACCTGTGCCCATAGGATTCAATAGAAATCACCTCCAAGTCGGATTCCCCATCTTAACGCAAGCGACTTTACAGTGTAAATAATAGAATTTGGGGCAAACCCCTCCCTCCCTTCTCTGATTCGTCTGGCATAAGTCGTGTTGTAAGTTGCCTGAAGTCGCGCTGAAATCACACTGAAAGACGTGCCAAAGTCGGATCACCTCTGTGTGAATGGGCCCTTATTGGTTAAAGTAAGCTATTCTACACACGGGAGTTCATTCCTTTGATAAGTTGTTACATTGTATCTCTTTGCTTCTTTTATCAGCAATGTTCTCAGACTTGGCAGGCTGCCCAGATAGGACACTCAAGTTGCTCCAACTTAGAAAAAAGGTTCCTGCGGAGACTTCAGGCGACTTGCATTGACTTCTATTATTACAGAAGTCACTTGCAAGTCGCCCTGAGTTGCCCGGCAAGTCGGATTGCCCATTGCAGCCAAGTGTCCCAGTGTGAAGCTTATCTCCTCCTGAGCTGACAGTTTTTTCTAGAGTCTGTCTCCATTATGGCTGCTCTGAGAATCGCAGTAATGCGGTAGGGAGATGGGGGGGGTGAATCGAATTCACGATTCTTTTACGATTAATCATGCAGCTCCAATATGCAGACGCGACTTACATATGCGTTCGCAAGCACGTGGGGACCGGGGCTCTTTAATTTTTTTTTTCCTATTGTTTATTTTATTTTTACACATTCTCTTTATTTATTTTTTTTTAATCACTTTTATTCCTATTACAAGGAATATAAACATCCCTTGTAATAGGAATAGTGCATGACAGGTCCTCTTTATAGAGAGATGTGGGGTCTACAAGACCCCACATCTCTCCTCCAGGCTGGAAAGCCTGAGATAAAAAAAAAAAAAAAAGGAACGATCTCAGGCTTTCCTGCCGTTAGGGGTGTTGAATTTAATCGGCGCATCGATGCATCGCGATTCAGACCTGCCCGATTCTGCATCGATGCAGGGATCAGCTGAATCGTGATGCTCGCTGACGTCATCGGGGCTTCTCCCCCTTGTCATTCACCTGGCCATGAGGAGCCACACTGTGCGCATGTGTTGGTGGGGACATGAAGGGCCAGAGCCGGAGCTGAAGGGCGGCTTGGCCTGTCCATGCTGGCGCTGCAGCTGATGCGGCCGGGCTTGTGGTGCATGGGACTCTGGGGAGGAGAGCAGAGCCGTTGGCCCCCGGAAGAGCGGCCATGGCGTTTCCAGTCAGAGGTGTGACGGTGAAGGACAGCCGGAGGAGAGCCGGGTGAGGGTGCCGCTGGGAGGACACTGAAGATGTGGAGGAGTCGGGCGGTGGGCATGCGCCCGCATGGGTAGGAAGTGGCTGCCTGGTCTGTCACTTAGCCGTGGTTGGCTGTTGCGAGTCCTGGGCTGTGAGTGCGGACGAGCTGGTGGGGGTGATCCAGGCTGATGAGTGCACTGCACAGCACACCTTCTCCCGGGAGGAGATCTCCGGCCCCGGGATGGGAACATGCAGATAACCATGCCCCTGACTGGTCACCCAGGCTCTCGTGTTGGCTGCTGTTTGCCTTTACACTAACTGCTGAGATTTTGTTTTGTATCTCCCAAAAGGTACACAAGTATGGGCCCCCAGGATCTTTGGCTGTTATTTTAAATCAAAAAATAAATCATAGCAGATTATATTAAAAATATATCCGAAGATGGAAAGACAAGCGCCTCTTTGGAAAGACTATTCACCAAGGAAGAAATTTCTCAAGCTATTAAATCAAAAGCCTGGGCCCGAATGGGTATCTGCAGCCTGGTCACATATTTGTGGTGTCTACTGAGGAAAGGGGGTAAGGGGCCCCAGGATGGTTGGTGGAGGAAGAGAGGGCCCCTGGGTGGCTGGGGCAGGAGAGGACCCTTGGGTGGCTGGGGGAGGAGAGGACCCCTGGGTGGCTGGGGGAGGAGAGGACACCCACCCACCGACACCCCTCACCACCCACCCACCGACACCCCACAGCCACCCACCGACACCCCACAGCCACCCACCGACACCCCTGTATCCTAATCGTGATGCATCGCGGAATCGAATCGTTGACCTGATAATCGTAATCAAATCGTGAGGCCAGTGAAGATGCGCACCCCTACCTGCTGTGTCCCCGGCATTGTTTTTTGTAATTCCTTTATTTGCATATAAGAGCCATATACCGTAGTCATATAGAGACATCAACAGTATAGATAGACAGCTGAGTACATTGTTAATAGAACTTTCAAATTATGAACAGCTAACAAAGAACATTCAGATGACAATCCAGGTGGAAGTAACCATTAGGATAATCCTACACCATGACTGTAGCATATATAATACTGATTACCCCTATAGCAGGGGAGCACACATCAAGACACTCACAATGCATCAAGAAAGGGCACACACAGCGGGGTCTCATGCGTGCCAACAAGTAGAAAACCTTGAGTTGGCAAGGTAGTTCCATTTTTCAAAGAATCTGAGATTTGAATCAACAGGGAGGAGAGAGAGGAAGGGGGAAAGAAGAGAGAAAAGAAAAAAAGAAAAAAAAGGGAGGAGGAAGCAGAGATATACTGATGCCATATACCGAGAATATACG
>BLSH010498043.1:734476-748252 GCA_018402905.1 Glandirana rugosa
AAGGAGAGGGAGAGGGGGAGAGGGGGGGGGAGAGGGGGAGAGGGGGGGGGGGGGAGAGGAAGGGTGGAAAGGTACCTCGCATTGTTAATTTTGGCAGCAAATTTCGTTTTAGTCCCATTTTAGTCTTCTGCAATGGTTTTAGTTTTGATCGTATTTAGTCTACTAAATCCAGGACATTTTAGTGTTCTAAAATCATTTTAGTCAACTAAAACTCATTTTAGTCTAAAATTGATTGGGTTTAGTTAAATTGTAATGCATTTCAAGCATTTCTCTACAATTTCCAAACTCATTATATACCGCTGGAGTGAAAAAACGAATATGTTATTATTTATGGTATTGAGGTATGAACATGACCTACAGACTAGCGTTAATTTTGACGCCAAATTTCAATTTAGGTTTAGTCTTTCGACTAAAATGGCATTTTAATTTTAGTCATATTTTAGTCATCTCAATTGTTTTAGTCGGATTTTAGTCGACGAAAATGTTTAAGTCAATGAAATTAACACTGGTACCCCGGCATTGTTTACTTCCCCTGGCCCGGAAGTGAGGTCATAAAGTCACTCCTGGGCCTCAGAGTCATAGAGACTGCTGGGGACCATCTGTCCCTCAGATTTCTCGATGACTAACTTCCGACACTGGTGGATTCCTTCTCCGGCTCGCTGATCACACATCATGATCTTGATTTTTTAACAATTAATCATGCAGCACTAATGTGTGTGTGCACCTGTCTGTATGTACGTGTGTCTGTATACACGTGTCGGTATGTGTGTTTTAACATCGTAACTGCAGCATCACCACACCGCAACCACATACAATGCACAGTTGTGTGGTGGTTGCAGTGCAGCCCTATTCATCTGTGAGTACACTTCCAGCTGCAGCCACAGCATGTGTACAAGCCCAGCTGCTGCCTCTCCAGCTAAAGGGGGAGCAGTTGGGGGGTGGTAAAAACAGCTCAACCACGTGGTTTTACCACACCCCAACCGCACGTGAACAAGACCTTGGTTCACATCTGTGTGGCTGCATGCAGGGCAGCCCATTGATTTCAATGGGCTGCCCTACCTGCAGAAATGCAGGGAAAGTCATCCCCGAGCCACTTTTTTAAAATTGTGCCACACCAAAAACACAAAGAATTCATTGCAACCCATAAAGCAGAGCATTTGTCTGTGTGTGAGAAACAAGCACAATTTTGCGTGCATTCTGCAACACATCGTACCGTGAAGCAAGCCTTGGACAGGGGTGCCTCGACACTCAAAATACTTTTCAAGGGCGCCCCAACTGGAAAAAAGTTGTGAAACACTGCTCTATATCACTGTGTTTGTTATTTTGAAAAGCCGATATAAAGGAAAAATAGAGGTCAAGAATGCACTTGTCTGGTGTAGCCAATCATTTTCTGCATATTGGTTCTTTGTGGTCCATGAACAGGGGTTATGGCATGTGTCCTTATATGTATGCCTCTTTACATACCTTCCAACTTTTTTGAGATAAGAACGAGGGAAACCTATTAGCAAAAGCATGTAGGCACAGGACACACCTCCTGCCACACCCCCCTTAACCACTTGTCGACTGCGCTATAGCCAAATGACAGCTACAGCGCGGTTGTCTAGTTCTGGGGCGCTGTCATATGACCGCATCCCGTGATCACTACTGGGTGCGGACAGCATGCTCTGTGATTGCAGTGTCCTCTCGACACTGTTGATCACAGATTGAGGTAAAGAGCCAATCTGTGATCAGCTGTATCCAATCCCAGCCGATCACAGAAATAAACAGATGCTGGTGATCCTTTCCTCATGTTGTCAGCATGTGAATCGGAGAAGAGAGCCGATAACCGACATCTCGAAAAGGGACATCTTCACTAATAATCAGGGCACTGATTATTGGTGTCCTGACTATCAGTACAGTCCCACCAGTGCCGCCAATCAGTGCCCCCCCATCAGTGTGACCGATCAGTGCTGCCTCATCAATGCCCATCAGTGCAGCCTATTAGTGCAGCCTATCAGTACCCATCAGTGAAGGAGAAAAATTACCTGTTTGCAAAATTGTATAACAAACTATAAAAAACTATTTTTGTTTTTGCTAAATTTTTGGTCTTTTTTGTTTATTTAGCAAAAAATAAAAAAACTCAGTGGTGATTAAATGCCACCAAAAGAAAGCTCGATTTGTGTGAAAAAAAAAAAAAAAAAAGCTAAAAATTGTGTTTGGGTACAGTATTGCATGACCGCACAATTGTCATTCAAATTGTGACAGCGCTGAAAAGTTGAAAATTGGCCTGGACAGGAAGGGAGTGAAAGTGTCATGTATTGAAGTGGTTAAAAGGAGAATTATATAAAAAAATTATTAGTTAAACCGACAAGTGCTTTTTAAAAAAAAAAAAAAAATTATATTGGGTTTTGGCATTTACAAATGCAGCAATTTAGAAATTGGATGAAAGGTTTAGCTGGGAAACACTTTTTTGAAAGAAACATACGGACGTACTAAGGTGTCCGTTTATGAAGCAGTGTAAAAAATCCACTGCTTCATTCTCCGGCATTCACAGAGGAGATCATTCTCCTCTGTGTGCCAGTTTATGAACCTGTGTAGATTGCCTCACCTCTTGTGAAGTGAAGCGATCTACAAACGCCCCCTGATGCTGGAATCTCGTGAGACATTACAAGATTACGGCACCAGAAATTCACAGAAACTCAAGAGATGTTGGTTTATTAAGCAGTGATAAATTATCAGCGCTCAGTAACGGACATTCTCGGAGGAGCCCGTCCAAATCATTGATAAAATAATTAGTCCCCCTACACTATATATGTATACATAAACACATACACACATTATATATATACACACACACACACATCATATATATGTATATATACACATAAACAGGGCAGAGGAACATGGCTACTGTGTTGGGGGTCTGAACAAGGTAGGAGGAAATCTATAATCTTCCTCCTTCCCCGGGATTCCCACTTCACTCCCCCGGTTCACCACCTCTGAGCTGGTGAATCGGGGAGGGTGAATTCTGACCCAGATTGCCAGTGAAGTGCGGAGATCGCAGCTTCATAAACTGCCCGTTTCTGTGTCAGTGAATGACAGCTTACCAGTGTGCAGAGATAATCGGAACATGTTCTCTCCCGATTATCTCTGCTTTATAAACTGAAAATGAACTGGGATCACCACTGATCACAGTTTCATAAACGGACACCTAAAAGGAATGACAGAATGGAATGCCCATAGACTTTAACAAGTTCCATTATTCGCTATGGGCATTCCATTATGGCATTCCTTTTAGTACATCCCATTTTATATACAACTATATAAATCAGACCAAAATGTGAGACACAAATGAGGAGGAATGAGAGACTTTGCTCCAAATCAGGGAGAGTGGGGAGCTATGCTCATTGTCATATTAGAAAGTTGGGAGGTATGTGATCACCTACCATAAGCTTGGTGTACATACAGTTGGGGTGGAACCTTTCATGCACATTCTACCTCTGGTGAAGTAAACCCACATAGTGCAGGAAGGGAGCCTCAGCCTACAGCAAGGCCACTAGAAGGGACACTACAGGGTCACCTTTCTGCCGACAGCTATACGGCGACACATTTCCACCAGGCCTCCTATTTCCATGCATCTACAAGCAACCTTGCTCAGCCCTGGCCCTGCTTCTCCCAGAAGAAATGTGGGTCATGGCCGCTGGCAGCTGAGAGGAGGCGCCATGGCCGCTTTTATCTCCTCACCCTCTTCTCCTGTATCCAGAAAGTTCTTCGGAGGGTTTTCTATGAGTTTCTTCAGCACAAGGGGAAATGACTGGCCCAGAAGACACCCGGGAGCGGCCGGAGAGGTAGAGGTCTCAAATGAAGGCTGAGGAGCGGACATCCTGATTGCAATAACACCCAACAGCTAACTAACCAGGCTGTGCAGACCACTGCTTCGTGTTTACTGAATTATTCATGCACTCTATACGCTGACTGGCCAGCTGACAGATTCTATGCAAACGAGTTTTTTTTCTAAGCTAGCTTTCTCGACCAACAGGCTGTCGGCCAGAGACAATGACGTAGTTCGATGGAGGGCTCTTAGTGACTAACCACCACTAAAAGACGCTGCCTGGACTAAGGTAAAGCAGCTCATTGGCTTCCTCAACTACCTCAATTTGCATTAGGCATATCTAGCGTTCTGATTTGTCGACGCTTTACCTTACGCAACTCTACTCACGCCTCGGCGTCACGAGATGCCACAAGCGAAATCGCGTTTTGGAGGAGAGAGATGTTGCTGTGTCAGCCCCGCCTCTCTTTTTTGGGCGTCAATGAGGAGGCGTAGAACATAGGGGGTGTATAAGCATGCGATGCATAGGATTGGTGGGATATGAGGAATGTTGCCGCCCATAGTTTACCACTCCAGGCTGTCACAGGGCAGCAGCACGTGTTGAGAGAAGAGCAGGGTCATGTGATGGGGTGACCACGTGGTTCGAGGAATGTCAGTGTTCGTTTCTGTGTAGTTGAATATGTCTGCTTCCTTTTAGTCCTGCCGATCTCTGCAGCCTATGCACAAGTGCTGATAAATAACACATACAACATTTAATATGCATGGACTAATATTAATGTTTCCAATACAAAAAACTCTACAGACTGTTAGTGCATTTATCACTTTCACTGTAGCAGGATTATTAGACCTGATATATTAATTTAACTAAATAAAGTAATTAAAGCTGAACTCCAGACACACAAACTTTTATTTTTTTGATACTCAATAGCCACAAATGATATGAATTTACTATGTATGCACCAGATGCCTTTGCAAATCCAGATATTATATTGCAAGAGTAGCAGCAACATCAGTGTGCAATACATAGCCTGTGCAGAGAACAGAACTGTGGGAGGGCCCAGCAAGCTCCATCTACTAGAGGACGCCTGCAGAAAACTACAGGAGGAGTGGAGACAAGACCAGTCGCCCTGCACAAGGAGATGGAGCAGCAGCGACCGTTTTTTATTACAGGAAGATCCTGCACAGAGGCAAAGTATCACACTGGGTTATTGCACAGATCTGGAAGAAATTCACAAAGCACACCAAGATTCAAGATTATTGACAGACAACTTTCCATCTTTGACAAAAGTCAATTGTTCATTTGACTTTTGTCAAGCAAGGGGTGCCATCAGAGGTACCTATGGCTCGAATATCTGCTGATTCAACATGAATCGGTCAACATTTGAGCCATGTATATCAATCTATAGTTTGTTGCAGACCCTTTTTTATTAAATCCCCCTAGATGTCTAAAGTCAAAGCCTACGGTGGAACTCCATTTCCTGCTATACTCATTTCTACCTTCCAGCGATGCAGCGGTTACATGATCCCTCACCAACCACCATTATCATCTTCTCCCAAGTGCCAATTTTTCAGTCACCCGATTGGCCAACGGTAGATGAGGTCAACCTGCACATGCCCAGATCAGCATGCATTCAATAGAAGATCGAGCAGGCCAGTAAAGCCTCGTACACACGGGACGACGATCGTACGACAGTTCTTCTCAAATCGTATGTTGGCTGTTGTATCTAGCATACTGACTTCACTACACGATCGTACGACCAAAGAAAGAACGTTCAGGTGCATGTAATTAGCATCCGGGCGTTCCTGACTTCTGAGCATGCGTGTTTTGCACAATACAACTTGTTGGACCAACTTCTCTGTACACACGATACAACGATCGTATGACCGCTTGTTGGTACTACCAAGTTTTCTAGTTTGCTCATACGACTCCCGTTGTACGACCATCGTACGTCAACTGTTCTAATCGCGCATACTAACGATCGATTTCACATACAACAATCGTTCGTACGACCTGTTGTATACGATCGTCATCCCGTGTGTACGAGGCTTAAGTGTGTAGTATTGCAGAAGAGACTAGACATAGCATGTCTCTCCTTTAGATCTACCAATCCCTATGTAGTTGCAGGGCCTGCCTGATTTTGGATACAAATGATTTGGGTTAATTTGATAGGCACTCTTGTTACATAGTTTTAGTAAATCTAAAGTTCATTGTAAAGGCCCATACACACGGCCCAATTGTTGGCCAACAACAGTCCTCCAACAGCCTATTGGCCGATAATCCGACCGTTAGTATGCACAATTCGACAGCCGATTTCCAATTGTCGTCCAACAGAAGTTGGCCCGACAAGACTAGAAAACTTTTGTTGGCCGATTGTTGGCTTGTGTGTACAGAAGTTGGCCAACAAAAGTTGGAAGTGCAAACACACATGCTCGGAATCCAGGAAGTGTTCAGTCGTGTAAACCGCGTTCCTAATTCACAAATCACATTCACCTGAACTTCCTCTTTATACACTTGTAACACCTCACTACGTTCGGCTTTGTTGGACAATTACTTGACTACCGTCAGTACGCTAGACAAAACCGCCGACAGCCAATTTGGACAAAAGTTGCACATGCGGACATACAACAATCGGCTCGTGTGTACGAGGCTTTAGAATAAGCATCTATCATCTAATTTCAATTGGTGTCTATATATGTAGATATGTGTGATTGAATTATAGCCCATGCAACCTTGCACATCTGATGTGAAGTGGGCTATGAGAGGTTGCATAGTGAAGCATCAGATACTACTGATGTTGTTGTATTGGACAGCCAGAAACCAACTATATGAGAGACACCATTACTACACCCTCAAATTAAAACAGAACTAAACCCATTGATTTAATGGTTCCTCAAAACAGTTACATTCTGTGACAGCATATTGTAAATGATAACTTACAGTTGCTTGTGCTCTTAAAGTGGTTGTCAAGTCATGACAACCACTTTAAACTACAGGTAAGCCTACAATAAGGCTTACCTGTAGGTCCAGGAAATATCTCCTAAACCTGTGCGGTTTAGGAGATATCCCCTGTATCTGCATGTGCCAACTTCATCGGCACATGCGCACTGAAGAATCAACACCCGGGGTAGCCCAGGGTTCCGTTTCTTCTGTATTCGTGCCGTAAATGACGGCTCCCGTGCGCATGCGCGGGAGTGACGTCAGCACGGCTCCACCAATCACAGTGCTGGAGCCCGCGCTGTGATTGGACGGAGCCGCAGACCCGGAAGAACGATGTCGCCCGTCACAGCGGTGTGCCGAGACCGCTGCAACAGCTTAGTTCTAAAGTAAGTGTTTCATAATGAGCTAGAATGCGCTGCATACTAGCTCATTATGCCTTTGCTTTGCAGGGTTTTTTTTTTTGTTGGGGGAGGGGGGTGGGGGTGGGGGCGGCTTTACAACCACTTTAAATGAACTGTCAATCCATTTAATGACTGGAGCCATAACTGATCACATGTGCAGCACCATGGCAACTGCAGATCAAACATAGCCCAAGATGGTAGCTTCCTTAGCTGTAAAGCATAGGGAGGTTTAGTTCCACTTTAAAATTTTTCAAGTTTCTAGTTTTCAACAGAGTGTGGTAAAGTGGAAAGTTATAGGCTTTTATTGCTGTTCACATCTTGTTGTGTCTGGGGGCAGGAGGTGCAGGGTTACCCCCTGATGGAGCCACAGAGAGCAATAACAACCTTCCAAAAGTTCTAACCCTTATCTTTTTCAAACCTTCTGGCTAGAGTTACACTTTTACCTGCACTTCTATGTTTTGGCAAAAGCACCAAAAATAAGGACCAGGAAAACTGTAACTTTAAGGCTTCATGCACACAGGACGTTAAAAAAACGTCCAAAAACCGTCAGTAGCTTGTCAGTGATTTTTTTCAGCTGTTATTAGCATTATATTACCTGCGTTTTTCCACGTTTTTAAAGGGCTAGCATTTTTTTTTCCCTCAATTGATCTAAAACGTCCAAAAATGTTGGGGATCGACATTTAGCCATGTTTTTGCACGTTTTTGAGCGTTTGAATGTTTTTACAGCTAAAAACGTCTCTCAGAACCCAATGATTTTGGGTTTTTTTACAGCTCAAAAACGTCACTGCTAAAAACAGTTGATAACAGCCTATGTGTGCATGAACACATAGGATAACATGATGGAGAGTTTATTGACTGTAGAAAAAAACGTCTGCAGCTAAAAACAGCTGCTGTAAAACAGCCAAAAAACTTCCTGTGTGCATGAGGCCTTAGTGCTTCCATCAGATGAACTGGCTGAACAACTAGATAAGGAAGAGAAAGCATCAAAAAACTTTCCTCTGTAATAGTAAGGTGTTTTCATACTTTGTCATCTCGCCAGGTACATAAGCAATAAAACCAATTACACAGCACAGGCGAGCAAGGTAGTATACATGCATTAGCCTATAAATACTTATTTAAAGTCTTCAATAGCTATCTAATATTGTAATAGACTAATTTCTATGTACAGCTTTCCCGATAGAACTGCTGATAAATATTATTTAGTACCATTATGTTAGGCACCGGGGGGGGGGGGGGTCTATTTAAAAAGAGTTCACATAGATATTCATCTGGTGAAATTGTTATGCACATTAGGGGTCTCATTGTACTAACCTATGGGGTTGCTGAGCTTTGAGCATCCCTCCAGCTATTCCAGCAGTTTGAGGATTTGAAATCCCAACTCCTTTTCTCCACGCAGTGCTTCAAGCATGGGCTAGAGTTGATCAATGATCAGATTGATCTGATCCATCTTAGAAGCACTGATGGAGAAGATGAACAGGCATTCAAAATCCCTGAACCTCTGGAGCAGCTGAATGGGTGCTGACAGCTCTGTAGCCCTGGAGGTAAATAAAGCGTGGACTGCAGAGGGCATCCAGTGTATGTTCACCTCTATGTCGGTGTCTCTAGGTGAGCACTTTAAACATTCCTTTTTTTTAATGTAACTACATTCCAAGCTGTAGTTTGTAGGTTTTGCTGTATGTGTGACCAAAAAGCAGCATACCTTGTCAGTCAGTCCACAGTGCAAATTCTAACCTTCCATGTGAAGGAGTGTACTCCCTGAGTGCACAGTGGACTACAGACTGTGCAGGCTCCAAATACTGCCAATTACTTCACAGGGAGGAATAGGAAAAGGGGAGCGGCTTTAACTAGTGGCTATCTCCTTGTCATGAAAATAGTTCCAATCAGCGCATCCCTGCGCGCATGTGTGGAATAAGGGCTCACCTTGCGCATGCGGGTGTGCAACGGAACGAGATGGCGCACACGCATGCACAATGCGCACACACGCCGTGGCCAATTAAGTCCTTTGCTGGCCTTTAAAAAGCTGATCACTATGCACACAAATTGCTGGATCGTCTTTCAGCTTCCAGTGTTCCTGAACCTGAAACCTTGCTTTGTGGTCAGTCTGATTGAACCCCCTATGCACCGCGACCTGAGGTGTGCCATGGTCGCACCGGATAATTTTCCTATAAAAGGGCATATACTCAGAGTATTATGGACATAACCCAGGGAATGGGTAGAAGGGACCAGCCAGAATGCCGACAAACGTGTGGGAGGAGGAGGGAGCTTATAAGACCCAGACTCCTCCCACAAATTCAGGCTAGCCCATGGCCAGCCTTAATACTTGTGGTCAGAGTCTGATTGCTGTCGATGCAAGAACCCCCTATGCACCGCGACCTGAGGTGTGCCATGGTCGCGCCGGATAGTATGCCTATAAGAGGGCAAAAATACACAAACTAGGAATGAATGAAAAATAATAATTATTGAAACAAGATATACAACTAATCAACCAGTGTAGCAAAGCTCACCTGACTTTGTCCTGGGGATCAGGAATGTATCTGCTGTAACAGAACGAACTCCAACGCCCCATGTGCTTAAATAACATGAGACAGGACCCGTTGCTTGGACACTGAAGATGCTGCCCCAGTCCTGAATGAACGACCTGAAAATTGCTTGGATTAAACCCTGAATTGGCAAACAAAATCCTGACGTCAGTTATGAATTGTTTGGAGGTGAGAGGCTGAGCAGGGAAAGGAGTAACGGGATGTTGAGGAGAGCTGTAGAAACATGGAGGAGAGCTGATCCCACACTTCTACAGGACACCAGGAATTATTGGTTTTGAAATATTTGATAACGAAACCTTGACCTGTCTGTCTATTTTTGTTGTTCGGGAGTTGTAGCAAAAAATCATCAGGCTGTCTGGTGAGACTATTTTAAGTAACACTGGAGCATGGCTGCTGGCCTGAGATACTTCCTGGTCGGAGAAAACCATAAAACTCAAATAAATCGCAGCTTTGAGGACAAGGCTGGGACCGGTACCAAAAGGTGAACGGGATAACAGATCAGATATTCCTCTGAACATCTGCCCAGTGATTGGCAACCGTGTGAGACGTGACTGTTCGTGCTACCTCTGGATGCCCTTCAATATGGCTTTATAGGATAAGCCGCAAAAATGGATGGTTTATCAGGATCCTGTGCGGACCTGAAGTGCTGGATACCTGATAAGTATAGTTTAATGGTGTTGAATGACAGGGACAATTCAACATGGCAGTAGGCAGCAAAGACATGTATTTGACATCCCCAGGAGAGTTGCACGGTTATAAAAAGTTTTGAATCTAGCAAAGCATTTCCACGTGGTATTATATGCTCAGAGTGTGTTCCTGGATAATGAAGAAATCACCAGGTTAGCAGCCTGCGCCCTGAATGCGACTAATCCATTATGAGACGGGAGTGAGCTGGAACTGGATTGCTGACCGGATCTGCTTTGGGAAGCTTCAAGAAAAAACGTGGGTAGTCAAGGCAAGATAAGGCATCTGCTGCCCCATTGAAATTACCACTTATGAATTCCCCCTGGATATGGAATTTTACTTAGGCCTAACCATGTCAACCTGCGCATGAATGACATAAAGAGTAAAGAACGGGACCTTCCTATATTGATAATCTCCGCTGTGGCTGAATTGTCTGTAAAAAAGATGACTGTTTGGCCAGACCATGCAGACCCCCACGTGACTGCTGCGGCCACTACGGGATAGATTTCAAATAGTGACGATGTTTGAGAGAACTGGGGTATGTTGACCACCTCCTGAGGCCATGGACTAGCCAACTATTGACAACCAAAAATATCTGCAAAACCCACTGAGGCTGCAGAATCAGAAAAAAATTCTAGGAGACAAGGCCGTAGGAGGATTGATAAACATGGAAATGTCATTATAGTCCTGCAGAATTTGGTCCCACATGAGCAGATCAGCTTGCGCATCAGATTCCAATCTAACAACTGAATCCGTGTCTTGGCACAAGGGTAAGAGAGCCAATAGCCTGGAAACAAAGACCTCCCTTGCTGTATGATTCTCATTGCAAAATTAAGGATACCCAAAAGTGACTGCAACTCCTTCCTAGAACATACAGAAGACCTGGCAAGATCATGGATAGTCCCACAAATCCTATCCAGTTTCTCATGAGGCAAACTAGCCATCATAAGATTGGTGTCCAGCGTGATGCATAAAAAGTAATGACATTGGAAGACCCTTCCACCTTATGGGCAGCCATGGGAACATTTAATTCATCAAAAAGTTCAGTGAGTGCTTGCAGATCCCTAGGAGTCTGATCTGGAGATTCTATTAATAAAAATCATCCAGGTAATGGATGACCCTATGGCAGCCTTAGCCATTGGACAGTATCCAATTGGAAGTGTGAGCAGAAGTAATGAAAAGCCAAGGGCTACTCTTGGACCCAAATGTTAATTTGGTAGTGAAATAGTATTGCTCACGCCACTTGATACCGTGCCACTGGCAGAGGCTGGGTCTGATGGGCAGGAGTTTAAAGCGTCAGAAATGTCCGCTTTGGATAACCACGTGCCTCTGACTAGTTGTAAAATACACTGAATGGCACAATCCACTGATGAATATTTCAGCTAAAATTCTTCCGAGGGGATAAGTGAATTGATACTAGGTATGTGCGAAGAATGAGGAGCCGATAAATCATGAATCAGGCGATATTTATTAGAAAATTTCCCCTTCACCACACCAATGGGGCTGATCCTCCACATTTTGAAAGGTGAAGAGACAAAAGGGCCTATTTCAAAACCTTTGGAGAATTCCACCTCTATTAATTCCTCCACCAACCAAGCATGGGTATCTGCTGACAACAAATTGGCACATTCAAATGTTCCCAATGGTATCGTAATAAGGCCTGTGTTGAACCCCTCTAAAAACCTACCATCAGAAACTGCTTGAGACCTGGAGATGGGTGATGCTCCAACTACACCCCCAACATGCCAACGTTAATTTGGATCAGTCAGGAAGTATTGGAATGCTTGATGGGACAGGCGGCCTTGGGGTGTGCACAGAAACAATTAGCACAGATATGAAAGAGTCTGCATTGGTTATAATTACAGGCTGTATGATTGTAATTATTGCATAATTGCGCTCTCCCCAGATAGTGTATGGGTCTACCCAATTTGTCCACCTGACCCGATGGACCCATGACGGATCCAGTGGTCGCCTGCCTGTGGGAACCTGTGGCTGAAGAGCAATTTTCCAGGTTGGGGCACCAATTGCTGGTATGCACAGATGACTGGCAACTGGCACATACTGGAGATTTCTGATTGGCAAAATGCTTACAGAAAAGCTCCATGTCTATGTTTCTCCAGCAAGTGGCCACTTGAAACTGCACCCAAGTGGCTGCTACTTTGGCAGAGAAGGACCTGTGGTAGTCGTAGAATGTAGAGCCTCCATAATTGTAAGCTAGATCTAACACTTTATGTAAATAGAGATCCAATTCCTTCTATTCTGCTAGGACTGACTGCGCAAATAACATCTCTGAAAATTCCGTATGCTAGGACAAATTCAGCTATGCTCAGCTTGCGGTTGAGTCTGGGGTCCGCAAGCATACTTCTTATTTCCGCAATATCCTGTGAAGCTATCAGTAGGGAAGCCAGGTTCACATCTTACACTACTAGGATATTCTTCGTAACGTTAGCCGGAATAAATGTGCTGGAGACAAAGAAGGCATCACTGGTGATGGAGAAAGAACCACCATGGGCAAAGGTGTGCTGTTACCTGGAGGGGCGCTGGGTTGTTCTGGGCCTGTAGGTGCCAATGGTACCTCTGCTCTGGCTGGCCTGGCTTTAAAAAGCTGATCATTATGCACACAAATTGCTGGATCGCCTTTCAGCTTCCAGTGTTCCTGAACCTGAAACCTTGCTTTACCTGATTGCTTCCTGTTGTGACCCAGCTCGGCTATTGACATGCTCTGATCTGATCTCTGGTGTTTGACCCCCAGCTTGCTTCATGGACTCCTCTTGCCTGATCTCCAGTGCCTTGACCCCCAGGCTTGCCTTACGGACTCCTCCTTGCCTGATCTCTGGTACCTGAACCTCGGCCTGACTAATGGATTTGCTGCGATCTGCCTACCTGTGTTTGACCCTCAGCCTGTATTACGGACTCTGCCTTTATCTCACCTATCTGCACTACCCAGGGCTGAATTACAGACTGTTTGCCTGCACTATCACCAGCCTGCCTCCAGAAAGGTGCTTCACCCCTGCCGGGTGTTTGCTGTCAGCAACTTACATAGACTGTCCTTCACCACAGACCACTCTCCTGGTTCCTGCTGATCCTACAATAACTACAGTCTCCAGGTCAAGCTCACCCTTCTTTACTGGTGACTAGAGTTGAGCGAACCTCTGGAAGTTCGGGTTCTGCTGGTCCGTCCGAACTTCGGGACAAAGTCCGGGTCCGGGTCCGGACGGAACCCGAACGATCGCACGCACGTATTTTCAAGCCCAGGGGTAACTAAAGTTACCCCAAGCAACAGGCACGCTAGCAAGCCCAAGGCAGGCCTGGGCCTGGGCCTGAAACAGGGCTTCAAGCCTGCCTGGTCGTCTTGGGCTTGAAGGTCTCCAAGCGAGTTGAGATCAGTGGTCATTTCTTCCCACT
>BLSH010498043.1:753245-764833 GCA_018402905.1 Glandirana rugosa
CTCAGAGCAACAGCACAGACAGCAGTAGTAAAGTAATCTATCTCAGGATGCAGGATCAGGTCTTAAAATGTCTCAAATCTGTCCCTCACGCAGTCAGCTACCTTTCCCTACACTAACCCAAGGAGCATGTGACTGCAGCACTGTGACTCCAGCTTATAAAGAGGCTGGGTCACATGATGCACCGGCCAATCACAGCCATGCCATTAGTAGGCATGGCTGTGATGGCTTCTAAGGGCAAACCAGTGAAACACTTGTTGATTGGCTGCCCTGCAGCTTCTCAACACGTGGAGTAAAATAGCAGAACCCCGGACCGAACCCGAACGATTTTTGAAATGTCCGGGTCCGGGTCCGTGCCACGGACACCCGAAAGTTCGGTACGGACCCGAACGTTACAGTCCGGGTTCGCTCAACACTACTGGTGACCCGTGCTTCTCTATGCACTGTATCCTCTGTTCCAACTCCAGAGATACACTGCGTTCAGCCACAAGGGGAGCCTCTCTCGGCATATCAGCTTCGGATCAGGTACATGACACTCCTGCTATAGACACAAGCAGACTCATCCACAGTGCCGGCCATAATTGAGCATGCTCATGGGTGGCTCCATGGAATCCTACAGGGGAAAGCAGCCACCCTAAAAGCAGACATCAGGACCAAGCTAATTCTCATTCTCACGGAAAGCAAGAGGGAATACAAGAAGCAACAGGAAAAACTGTAAGCTATTTCAGTGGCACCTGAAATAACTTATAAATATCACCTTAAAGTGGAACTTCACATAAAAAGGGAAGTTCTGCTTTATGTCTTCTTCCCCAGCCCTTTTCCATTTTTGTAACATTTTTTTTTTTTGGGGAGCTGGTACCTAGTTTTGTCAGGTACTCACTCCCAATCCCACTAAAAGTTCTCTCCCCATGTCACAGGTCCCAGGAGGCTGCAGGTCCATTCAGAGGCATGACTTGCGCATGCACAGTGAGGAGCCAGCTGTGAAGCTGCAAGGGGTCACAGCTGGCTTCCCACAGTAAGCATGCTGGTGCCAAGGACCCAAAGACTGGTAAAGAATGGGCCCGGGTGAGGACAGTGCTAGATCCCTGTACAGGTAATTGTCCTTGTATTAAAAGGCAGCAGCTACTGTATTTATAGCTGCTGACTTTTATTATTTTTCTTTTTTGTAAGACTAAGGAACCTCTTTGTGTTATTTAAGTAACCTTAATCCTCATACAAGGCAACACCTTATGACTTTTTCATAGAGAAGAATCAATTTTTTGCACAGCAATTTCTTGGCTACGACTTCAAAGAGGAGGAAAAAGTGGAGATCCGCACTGGGATGTGGGAAGTGTGACTGGTGCATGTGATTTTTCTCTATCAAAGAACAGTCTTCACAATTTAGATACTGGTATTTTGGTCTTTTTATGTCTTTAATTCAACCGTAAAGTGTTACTAAACCCACAACAGTAAAATCAGTCTGTATATGCAGCATAGCATGCTTGTTATACTCAAAATCTTCAGCATTGTGTAAAAAGGGCTGTTTTATCCTCTATGCATAGATTCTTCCCTCCTGCCCTGTCAATCCGAGCAAGTCCATATAATACACAACAGGATAGTATAGCTGCACATGCTCAGCTTGGTCTCTTATGCTGTATAGAACATTTCTTGTTTCAGTTGAACTGTTCAGGTTACATGATATTGACATCGCACATGTGGGCATGCATAGAGGCTGTAGTGGAAATATCCTCCTACTTGAACACACAACTATGGACAAGCTGTGCAAGTTATCAGGAAACCGTGGTATACGGATCATCCCTGAAGGTATATAGTGGCAGTATTTTAATGTAAAAAGAAGATTTATAAGCTGTGGGCACTGGGGGGAGGTCAGATGAACTATTTTCATATTACTGGGTTTAGTAACACTTTACTACTATAATACTTTGTTATATATAGAACATTCAACACTAGCTTTGTTTTCTTCTATGTGCTGAATATTACAAATCAACGTTACTTCCAAACAGAATAAAGAATTGGATCAGAATATATACATATTAATGCTGAATACAATAATGCAGAAAATAGCTGTGATGATTCCTGAGTGGATATTGTAGCTCTTAAAATGAATGAGGGCTGAAAAATAAACATGGATTGTTGAGTATCTTCCTATGGTCACTTGTGCAGCATGTGGTTACTGAAAGTCAAATGTATACTATATTGTCAAAAGTATTGGGATGCCTGACTTTACATGCACATGGACTTTAATGGCTTCCCAGTCTTAGTCTGTAGGGTTCAATATTGAGTTGGCCCATCCTTTGCAGCTATAACAGCTTCAACTCTTTTGGAAAGGCTGTCCACAAGTTATAGGAGTGTGTCTATGGGAATGTTTGACCATTCTTCCAGAAGCTAATTTGTGAGGTCAGGCACTGATGTTGGGCGAAAAGGCCTGGCTCGCAGTCTCTGCTCTAATTCTTCCCAAAGGTGTTCTATCGGATTGAGGCAGTCAAGTTCCTCCACCCCAAACTCGCTCATCCATGTCTTTATGGACATTGCTTTGTGCACTGATCCAAATAATTTGGTGGAGGGGGGATTATGGTGTGGAGTTTTTTTTCAGGGGTTGGGCTTGGTCCCTTAATTCCAGTGAAGAGAACCCTTAAGGCGTCAGCATACCAAGACATTTTGGAGAATTTCATGCTCCCAACTTTGTGGGAATGGCCCCTTCCTGTTCCAAAATGGCTGTGTACCAGTGCACAAAGCAAAGGATGAGCGAGTTTGGGGTGGAGGAACTTGACAGGCCTTCACAGAGTCTTGACCTCACCCAGACAGAACACCTTTGGGATGAATTAGAGCAGAGACTGCGAGCCAGGCCTTCTTGCCCAACATCAGTGCCTGACCTCAAAAATGCACTTCTGGAAGAATGGTCAAACATTCCCATAGCTTAACTAAACCTTGTGGACAGCCTTCCCAGAAGATTTAAAGCTGTTATAGCTGCAAAGGGTGGGCCAACTCAATATTGACTGGGATGCCGTTAAAGTTCATGGGTGTGTAAAGGTAGGCGTCACAATACTTTTGACAATATAGTGTATATATATATATATATATATATATATATATATGCCACAGGCTTATTATTGTTGTTTTATCAATCCTTACTTCATGAAATTATCACTAGTAATTCTCAATTTGCTTGCATCATTTATACAAATCAGACCTTGTATAGCGACCGTAACTATGTTTTTGGTCAAAAACTGGGCAAACTTCTGCCAGTTACTGATGAAGTAGCAAAAATTAGTGCGTGCCCCTATCAGCCCCCTCTCACTACCCAGAAAATTGTTGGCTGATTCTTGGGTCATCTGATAGCCGCTGGCAGCAGCTGTCAGAATGCAATAGTCCAGCAGTGGGGATTTATGCATCCATACTGTTAGAGCTCGTTTACATTACCAGTGCCCTCTAAAGATCTGAAGTGGATCGCTTTTCAAAAGGTGTTAAACAGGTGGGGAGGTAGTATTATATTACCTCCTCACTTCCTGTTTTAACCCCTAAATACTTGCACCACCATGCTGCAATTGAATGCATTGCACACTGAGCTGCCTGACAAATGCGACTTGGGGGATAATTTTTGCCACACCAAGGCATGTGTACAATCCTGTCTACTGCCTTTGCAGCTTCAGGGGGAGCAGTTGGCGGGGGGTGATAAAACCATGTTAAGTGCATGGTTTTTCCAACCCCCAACCACAAGTGTAAACTTAGTCTTAGGGTAGCTGGAGGATCGGTTAAGCTGGCCATACATTAATCATCATATAGCCAGTGAAAAAAAAGACCCCATTGCCCCCATTCACACACTCGCTGTGGATGGTGGAATCACTCCCGCTGTGCTATTGTGTTCTGGCGGTGGGGAGACTTCTCCACCGTCAGAACACACTGATCAATATTGCAGGCTATAGCCGGTAGCACTGATCATTCTGGAAAAACCCAACGGCAAGTCGACTGGCCTAATTTTGATCCATGTATGGCTAGATTTAGATTTTGCCTGTAGCCTGAACGAAAAAAAAATCTGTCAGTGTACGGACATCTTAAGAAAAGCATCTCTTCCCACTCCCACAATATAGGTTTCAATTTTCCCCCAAGCATTACTGGTGTGAGATTTCAGCATGGGCTTGAGGCCATACATTCAGACAGCTTCTTACAATATCCATGGTTTTCTGTGATAGGATGTGTGATCTGGGCTGAAAAACAAGTCTGGGTGGTTAGACAGCTTTAGTTTCTAAACATTGTCTGGGGGTTTATATTAAATCACTGTGCAAACTGTTGGCGCTATATACGGTAAATCCTGTATAATATAATAATAATTAAATAAATGAAAGACAAGTTTCCACAACCTGTGACCTGTATCTTCCTATTAGAATAGAATAAACTGAGCTTTACAACATGGTGTCCTTTTATTATGTAGTGTGAGTCATTTGGTCAACATAATAGTGATTCCTGTTGGGCCACAAAATTCCTAAAATACTATACATGTGGTTAGTTCTACCCCCTCTCCTGTTTCACGCCTATCCCTAGAAAAGCCTAAAGACTATAAGAAAGAATCTCTTTAGATAGGCTAATGAAAACCAATTGTGTCCAGTATAGCATATAATTAGATATCAGGTTTAAAGTAAACCTGTGACAAACCAGAGCCATTATAAAACAACATAGGTGAAAAATGCATACACAGAGTAAAAAGAGTACTTCAGTAAAATCTGCATGCCAAAGCAGTCACCAAATTTAGGCTCCAATCACACTTGGAAATGGGTCCATGAGTACCTGCAGGGGATTCTATAGGAGCCTATGCCAATAGATGTGGACTGGAAGCACCATTAAAAGCAATGGGAGCCTGACAGCGCCCGCAGCTGTTTTTGCATGTAAACTCTTATGCCATGATAACCTGTGGATAATAAACCCTGGATACAGTCTGTCTGCATCCAGGGAAGATTACCTGCAATTACATGTGAATGGCCTCGAATAACTGCGGGCACTGTCAGTCTCCAATTTCTTTCAATGGGGCTTCCCCTGCCAGGAAAACGATCCACAGACATGAATGACTGTGCGCAGCCATACTCTGGTATACAGCAGCAATTGCATAAACATGGGTATAGCGTACAGTCATATGCAAAAATAGACAATGTAGTATATATAAATAGAAATCTATTGACTACCCCGTATTTAGCTTTTGAGATTTTCCCGTCTATTCAAAATCAGGGTATATACGCACAGCTATTTAATTCCATATCTCTGTTATTTGGCATTATGCTTGTAATGCCAGTTTTTCGGATTGAACAGTTCTGTATGATTCTGCAACGTGGGTATGAATGCCTCAAGGCATGAGCTTAGGCGTGTTCGAACACTATTCCGTTGTCAAAGTAGACAGCTAATCAGAGGTGGTGAAGGTTTTCCCCACCCCACAGCTGCACATATTCAAGGGGCAAATATACGTGCAGCTGCAAGTTGGGGATTGCCGCCTCCGCCGCCTATGAATGGCTGTCCACTCTGGGAGCATCCCAGTGGGATAGCTGAGGTGGGTTCGGAGCTCATCCCTGCTCAACATCTACCAAGGTTTTTCAGCCATGTTCAGGAACCTGCACAGCTCTACAAACCACCTGCATACATTTTCTAGGAAACCAAGCAGTGGACTGTATAGTCTGGATCACCATAGGAGCCATTTTAGATGTTACTTCTTTTTTAATTTCTCCAACATTTAGGTGCGATTCGCTGCATTTACAAGCATTCCAGTGCAAAAAATGCATGCTACTGTACTTTTTTTTTTGAAAGCCTTAGAATTGAACGCAGTGTGAACTAAGGTGCTTGGTTAACATGTATTTTACTGTGCATGCATTCACACCTGAAAGCATTTGGTGTAAACAAACTGTCAAGGATGTGCTGTTCAGATTTGTGTTGTGTAATATTGCTCAGGCACTGTAAAAGTTAAGCTGCTATTGCCACATCACTTGGCACGGCTATACAGAGTATGTTGTGTAGCAGACCTCACCCTTTCCATCCTGTTTTTTCATACCTGGAAGACCTGCCAGTATTTCTGAAAGTAGGTCAATGATATGGAAGTAGATCAGCCACAAGCTGAAACAAATGTTCTGATGTACCTCTGACTTGAATAAGCATGTGGTTACACCCACTCACTGTGTTTATCAACAGTATTATAAAACTGGCGCCATTATGACATTGTTCACACCTGGCATCTAAACAAAGGGGATGAAATTCAACTTGCAGTAACAGCAAATATTATAAATGTTGGCTAATCACAGCCTATCCTCAAATAACCTTGCTATTGTATTTGTGTTTGTAAAGTCATAAGATTTTTTATCTTAATGCATTCTCCTCCTTCAGCCCCCTCCCAGACCCCCTAATACCTACCAGAGCCCCATCTTTGTCCAGCGACATCCACGAGTGTCTCTGCCATCCAGGACTCTCCCTCCTTATTGGCTGAGACACAGCAGCAGCGCCATTGGCTCCCGCTGCTGTCAATCAAAGTCGATTAGCAAATCAGGAGAGGGGAGGCTGGGCCAAACTGCAGCTCTATGTCTGAATGGACACACGGAGCTTCAGCTCAGCTTGGGTGCCCCCATAGCAAGCTACTTGCTGTAGAGGCACTCAACAGGAGGGATGGGCCAGGGGCGCCGAAGAGGGACCCAAGAATAGGAGGATCTGGGCTGCTCTGTGCAAATCCACTACAACAGAGCAGGTAAGTATAACATGTTTGGTATTTTTATAGAAAAAAAAAACAAGACATTACAATCACTTTAACTAAAACAGAGTACTCAGTGCCTGAGTATTCTGTGATTATCTGAGTAGTGAGTACCCGAGTATTCTGTGATTACTTGAGTAGTGCGTACCTGAGCAGTGAGTACCTGAGTATTCTGTGAGTACCTGAGTAGTGAGTACCTGAGTATTCTGTGAGTACCTGAGTATAGTGAATACCTGAGTATTATAATGAGTGCCTGAGTATTCTGTGAGTACCTGAGCATAGTGAGTACCTGAGCATCATGTGAGTACCAGGGTATCAGGTGAGTACCTGAGTATTGGGGGAGTACCTGAGTATTGGGCGAGTGCCTGACTATTGGGTGAGTACCTGAGTAATATAGGTTGAGTACCTGAGTATAGGGTCTGAGTACCTGAGTATTGTGTGTGTACCTGAGTATTGGGTGAATACCTGAGTAATATAGTGTGAGTACCTGAGTATATAGTGTGAGTACCTGGGTGTTCTGTGAGTACCCGAGTGTGGCGTGAGTACCCAAGTGTGGCGTGAGTACCGAGTGCTGTGAGGACATGTGTACTGTGAGTATTAGAGGCAGGCAGCCAGCGGATAGTTAATTGGATAGAGCATAATTCCCAGTCCACACTAAATCAATAGGTACGATGCCCGGTGGGTGTGGAGAAGCGACTCAGTGTACATCCTGTCGCATGTATGCGTTCCTTGATCATGCGATCGAGGACGAATACTGCTGTACAAAATGTAAGAACGTTGTTTCCCTGGAAGCCCAGGTTCTGAATCTAAGTAAGCAACTGTCAACACTGAGATGACCTCTCCATGCTTAAGGAGAGTTGGGATCGTACTCAGCAGGTGCCAGCAGGGGCCAGCACAGAGGCTGGTGGAGACATAGAGGTGCAGACACCAGAACAGAGTACTTGGGTGACAGTTAGGAAGGGTAGAAGGGATAGAGTCAGGGAGGCTGATCCTGGGCTGGAGAATCCCAATAGGGACACCCCGTTGTGTGATATTGTGGAAGCCAGTCAGGAATCAGCATCGCTGGAGCAGAGTGGCGCCCCTAGCTGCCAGGGGAGTAACTCCTCCAGCGAGGGTGGGGATGAAGCCAGTGGAAAGGAAAGACAGATTGTGGTGGTAGGGGACTCAATTCTTAGAAACACAGAGAGGGCAATCTGTCACAAAGACAGGAAGCACCAAACTGTATGCTGTTTACCGGGCGCTCGGGTTCGGAACATCACGGATCGGGTGGACAGATTACTGGGAGGGGATGGGGAAGACCCGGCTGTCATGGTGCATGTTGGCACCAATGACAAAGTTAGAGGTAGGTGGAGTATCCTAAAAAAAGATTTCAGGGACCTAGGAACAAAATTGAGGATTAGGACCTCCAAGGTAGTATTCTCAGAAATACTACCAGTACCTCGAGCCACACCAGAGATACAGTAGGAGGTTAGGGAAGTTAACAAGTGGCTGAGGAGCTGGTGTAGGTTTTGGTTTCCTGGAGAACTGGGCCGATTTCTAAATCGGTTACGAGCTCTATAGAAAGGATGGGCCGCAGCTAAATGGGGAAGGTGCAGACCAGCTGGGAATGAGGATGGCCGAAAAGTTAGAGGGGTTTTTAAACTAGGCAATGGGAGGGAGGGTCCAGACTTTGTAATAGCCAGAGTGAAACAGAGTTCAGGGGGTAGTATTGGGGGTAGGAATGGTAGGTCGAGTAAAGAATTTAAATCCAAGGCAAGCAGTGTAACAAGTCCTATATGCAAACGAGGATTACCCAGCAAGGAAACAGTAGGTGTCCAGACAAATCTACCTGGCTTGTTCACTAATGCCAGGAGTCTGGCAGACAAGATGGGAGAACTAGAGTTGCTACTGTATGAGGAGGAATTAGACTTTGTGGGAATTTCAGAGATTTGGTACATTTCTCATGATTGGCTGGCTACCATTCAGGGGTATTCCCTATATCGTAGGATAGGGAGGGCAAAAAAGGGGGAGGGGTATGCCTGTATATAAAAAATGACGTACAAATACATGTGAGAGATGACATTACTAGTAGATCTGGGGAGGAAGTTGAAGCCTTATGGGTAGAGCTACAAAGGGAAGATACCAGGGGGAAAGTAATACTGGGAATATGCTATAGGCCACCTAATCAGAGGGGGGAGGGGGAGGCGGACCTCCTATCGCAATTTGGAATAGCGGCTAGGATGGGAAGTGTCATTATAATGGGGGATTTTAATTATCCAGATATTGACTGGGAGGAAGGTACTGCACATTCAGCTAAAGCTCGCCATTTCCTAAATGTCTTGCAGAACAATTTCATGGGTCAGATGGTAAATGCACCAACAAGAGAAAAAGCATTATTAGATCTTCTGATTACTAACAACACAGACCTGATCACAGACGCGGAAGTAAGGGGCAATCTAGGAAATTGCGATCACAGGTCAATTCGTTTCAGCATAAATTACACAAATAGGAAACATAAGGGGAATATAAAGACACTGCATTTTAAGAGAGCCAACTTCCATAAACTACGCTCCTTGTTGGAAGATGTTAGCTGGGATAAAATTCTAGGAACAATGAACGCGAAGGAAAAATGGGAGTGCTTCAAGAACCTACTAAACAAAGGTATTAGCCAGTGTATCCCAACGGGAAATACATTTAAAAGAGCTAATCAAAGACCGGGATGGTTTAACTCCGACGTAAAGGCACACATAAAAACAAAGGAGAAGGCCTTCAAAAAATACAAGGCTGAGGGGTCTCTGTCTGATTTTCATATTTATAAAACACGCAATAAGGAATGCAAAGGTGCAATCAGAGCAGCTAAGGTAGAACATGAAAGACACATAGCTGAGGAGAGTAAAAAGAATCCCAAGAAATTCTTTAAGTATATAAAAAGTAAGAGAGGGAGGTCAGATCATATTGGCCCCATAAAGAATGATGAAGGTAATCTGGTTACAAAGGATGGAGAAATGGCAAAGGTGTTAAACTAATTTTTCTCCTCAGTATTCACAAAGGAAACGGGGGGCTCAGTTATTCTGAACTACAATGCTGGTCCTCACGGCATGTCACAGGAAGCACCCTCATGGCTAACTGAGGATAAAATCAGGAATAGGCTTGAAAAACTGAACACTAATAAGTCACCGGGACCCAGGGCTGGTGCAAGGATTTTTGACACCCTAGGCGAAACCTCCTTTTGCCGCCCCCTTGGCCCCACCCCTTACTCCACCCCCTTTTCCCTGCCCAGCCTGATCAGCGCCAATCAAATGCAGCCTCACCGGCGCCCATCAAATGCAGTTTCACCAGTGCCAATCAATACAGCCTCACCTGTGTCCATTATATACAGCTTCACCTGTGCCCATCAAATACAGATTCACCTGTGATCATCAAACGCAGCTTCCCCTGTACCCATCAAATACAGCCTCATGGGGGGTGGGGGCAGAGGGGGGGTATTTGGAAGATCAGTCGCTATTTCTATATCCATTTCTAAATGGCATGTGATAATACAATCTCATTATCTCAGTCAGACAGTGTAAGTTTTTACATGAATCAATGCAGAGCAGCCAGTGACAGATCAACAGTGGCCAGGCGCCCCTAGGCTGCAGTGCGCCCTAGGCGGTCGCCTACTCCGCCTAGTGGTAGAGCCGGCCCTGCCGGGACCAGATGGCTTACACCCAGGGTGTAATTGCCAGACCTTTGTACCTAATCTTTAAGAGCAGCTTTCTGACTGGTATGATACCAGCTGATTGGAGGAAAGCCAACGTAGTACCAATATATAAAAAAGGACCAAGATATATCCCTGGGAACTATAGACCAGTTAGTTTAACATCAATAATTTGCAAGCTCTTGGAGGGAGTAATAAGGGATTATATACAAGACTATTGTAACGAGAACAGTATCATTAGCGGTAATCAACATGGTTTCATGAAGGATCGTTCTTGCCAAACCAATCTATTTACCTTCTATGAGGAGGTGAGCTGCCATCTAGATAATGGAAGGCCTGTAGATGTGGTGTATCTGGATTTTGTAAAAACATTTGATACAGTTCCCCATAAACGTTTACTGTACAAACTAAGGTCCCTCAACATGGATCAAAGGGTGAGCACCTGGCTTGAAAACTGGCTACAGGGGCGAGTCCAGAGGGTGGTGATAAATGGGGAGTACTCAGAATGGTCTGGTGTAGAAAGTGAGGTTCCCCAAGGTTCTGTCCTGGGACCAATCCTATTCAATTTATTCGTAAACGATTGGGAGGACGGGGTGAACGGCTCAATCTCAATATTTGCGGATGATACCAAGCTAAGCAGAGCAATACATTCTCCACAGAATGTGGAAACCTTGCAAGAAGATCTGAATTAACCACTTCCTTACTGGGCACTTAAACCCCCCTCCTGCCCAGACCAATTTTCAAGTTTCAGCGCTGTCGCATTTTGAATGACAATTGCGCGGTCGTGTGGCGTTGTACCCAAATAAAATTGATGTCCTTTTTTCCCCACAAATAGAGCTTTCTTTTGGTGGTACTTCAAACATCTGCGCTATTGAAAACGCGTTTGTTTAGTTTTTTGCGGCTAACGCTAAAAAAAATGGTTTTTATACATCTTCTTATATTTAGCCGGTTTGGGTTACTTATTAAAAAAAAAATAAAAAATAAAACCCTATAAATAATCTCGTTTTTCATTTTTTATAACAAGAAAAAAGTTTTAACAGCGAGAACCAAAACAAATATCGCGTTTTTTATTTTTTGCGTCTCCACTAGTTCATGGTGGTTTTCTTTCGAGATAAACACCCCTTTTTTCCTGTAGTTAAAATAAACCCATGTTGCGGTGTGCTGGCGCGTTAACAGTAAGTTTTACGCTGTCGCGACTTT
>BLSH010498043.1:764843-781911 GCA_018402905.1 Glandirana rugosa
CGCGCCTAGACTTTTAGGCCCACCTGCAGGTACCTGCAGGCGGGGAAGTGTGCGGGGGACGCGCGTGACCCGCCGTCGCCGCCGTCGCCGCCGCGCGCGCCGGCGGCGTGCGACGCACCCGCACGGGCGCCCAGCCCGCCTGAGCTACAAGCGAGGACTGGGCGCTAGCGGAATGTCTCGACATCTTGCCCCTTGGCGGCTACATTTGTGCCGCCAAGGGGCAAGACACTGTCCCCTGTTTGTCTAGATGACTAGGGACAGTGACCCTAGTCAATCTAGACAATACAGGGCTGGTCGGGTAGGGTTCCCCGTTCTACAGCTCTGTAAGGCGATCGCGGGTCAGGAGCGAACATCGAGTCCGCCCGACCCGCGGGCACGCCCACGCAGCGTGCGGCGGCCGCGCGCGCCGCCGCTGCCGCCGCTGCCGCCCAGTGCGCGCAGGGGGCGTGTGAAGGGGCGGACGTCCATGGACGTCCACCCGGATTTTCAGATCCGCGCTGTAGACGTCTTTCGTCTATAGCGCGGATCTGTACAGGTTAATTAATGGGGTGGGCAGACAAGTGGCAAATTACATTTAACATAGAAAAATGTAAGATAATGCATCTGGGTACCAAGAACATGAATGCAAAATACTCACTAGGGGGAGAGCCTCTGGAGGAATCTAGGATGGAAAAAGACCTAGGCATCCTAGTAGAGAACAGGCTCAGCAGTGGCATTGAATGCTAAGCTGCTGCAAGCAAAGCATTGGCATGCATCAAGAAAGGGATCAACTCCAGGGATAAATCCATAATTCTCCCACTATACAAATCTCTGGTGAGGCCGCACCTGGAATATGCCATCCAGTTCTGGGCACCAGTCCTCAGGAAGGATGTCCTGGTATTGGAAAGGGTTCAGAGAAGGGCAACAAAGCTAGTTAAGGAATTGGAGGACCTTAGTTATGAGGAAAGATTACAAGCACTGAACTTATTCTCTCTGGAGAAGAGACACTTCAGAGGGGATATTATTTCGATGTACAAATACTGTACTGGTGACCCCACAATAGGGACAAAACTATTCAGGGCAAGGGAGTACACAAAGACACATGGCCATTCACTGAAAATAGAAGAAAGTCGGTTTAACCTTAAAATGCATAGAGGTTTCTTTACGGTAAGAGCAGTGAGGATGTGGAATTCTCTTCCACAAGTAGTAGTTTCTGCTGGGAGTTGTCACGTACCTGGTGGTGGAGTCTGACTATGCAGTGGGCAACCTCTCTTACGGCCCTGGTTCAGGAACCCCTGATAGAGTAGACAGGAGGTTCCAGAGCACAGGGGGGCACGAGGGCTGGTAGGGATGCAGATGATGTTGGGAGGATCCTCCAGGAGCCCGTGCAAGACAGAAGATTGGTGATGCAGGCCGGGTCGGTAACAAGTGGGCAAGTGCGGTACAGAAGGAGCAGGCAAGTGGGTAGTCGGGTACAGGCAGGGTCGTTAACAGGTGGGCAGCTGAAGTACAAGAGGATCAGGCACAAGCATCGTCGTAGGCAAGCTGAGGGTCAGTGCAGGCAGAGTTCAACAAGGTTAGGCAAGCCAGGTCACAGATACAGGAAGTCTTTAGGAAACAGGTCACGGAATCACACTGGGAAACGCTGTAGAATGGACAGCACTTGCTTCCTGGAGCTGTCTGCTTAAATGGCCGCTATTGGCGCCATTGCCAGCGCACACGTCCACGCGCACATGCGCATAGAAGTGCGCAAATGGAGGCTTTTCCCACACACTTTGAAGATGATTTTAGAACAGTAATATGGCTCTATGCGGCTGAAACAGGCTTTTCCCACACACTTTGAAGATGATTTTAGAACACTGATATGGCTCTACGCGGATGAAACAGGCTTTTCCCACACACTTTGAAGATGATTTTAGAACACTAATATGGCTCTTTGCGGCTGAAACAGGCTTTTCCCACACACTTTGAAGATGATTTTAGAACAGTAATATGGCTCTATGCGGCTGCAATAGGCTTTTCCCACACACTTTGAAGATGATTTTAGAACAGTAATATGGCTCTATGCCCCTGCAATAGGCTTTTCCCACACACTTTGAAGATGATTTTAGAACACTGACATGGCTCTACGCGGCTGAAACAGGCTTTTCCCACACACTTTGAAGATGATTTTAGAACACTAATATGGCTCTTTGCGGCTGCAATAGGCTTTTCCCACACACTTTGAAGATGATTTTAGAACAGTAATATGGCTCTATGCCCCTGCAATAGGCTTTTCCCACACACTTTGAAGATGATTTTAGAACAATAATCTTTCCCTTAAAGAAACAGCAGGAGGCTTTCCCTGTACAACTTGGAGATGATTTTAGAATCTAAAATCATTTCCCAGTTCTATAGGGAGAGGTTCCTACTGTTGCTTAAAGGGACAGATTATGGTTTCTTGCACAAAATTAAAAAGTGCATCTACATCTGCTGGTTTAAAAAAAAACAAAAAAATCCCAAAAATAAAAAAACAGTGTTGGCTACCTCCTTCACCGCCACTTTCACTGCCTCCTCAACCTCCAACTCCACATCCACCTCCATTTTTGATTTTTTTATGTGATTTTAGCTTAAAAATAATTTTAAGTTATTTTCCTATCCCCATTTCTTTGTAGGGCACTTGTCTGACCCTTACCCCCATTTTCCTTCCTTTTGCAGACCTCTAGAACTTTCCAGGACTTTGTTACAGCTATTTTTGTGTCTAAAAGTTCGGGTCCCCATTGATTTCAATGGGGTCCGGGTCAAAGTTCGGGTCAAGTCCGGAACCGAACCCGGCCTTTGTCCCGAAGTTCAGCCGAACCTGCAGAACCCGAACTTCTAGAGGTTCGATCAACTCTACTCACTTTCCATTTTGTTAATTGATAAAAAATAATCTATTAACACTTCTATTTCTGAAAGAAATCTTAATTTACAGCATTTTCACACGTGCCTAAAACGTTTGCACAGTAGTGTAAATCTACTTTTAACACTTTTAGTGAAGGCATTATGGAACTGGAAAAGCAAAACTTTTTTCATTTCACTTTGGGTAGAGTAAGGGAAGGTTATTGTTTTTTTCATCTGCATCCCATTGGGGAGATTTCCATTCACTTAGCTAAAAACAGGAAGCGAGAAGAAATCCCTCCAAAGTGAGAGAATCACAGGGTGTCACCAAGGTCACCAGAACTAGTGTCCCCATTGGAAGATTTCCCCTTATTACTGTTCTAGTGTCAAACCAAAACTGGGGATTTTCTTTTACTTTCACTTTCAATGATAATGGTACACAGGACAAATAGAAAGGATGAATCTCCATAACTTGGGTAGAGGTAGCAATCAAAATGAACAGGTGTTCTAATCCTTCTCCACTATATCCAAAACTAAAAAAAAAAAAGTTTTGCCTTTAGTTGCACTTTAAAGTGGTTGTATACCCTTTACAATAAGGCTTACAATAAAGCTATAATAAGGCTTACCTGTAGATACCATGAATATCTCCTAAACCTGCGCGGTTTAGGAGAAATACACTGTATTCGCTTGCGCCAATGTCGGCGCCTGCGCAGTGGAAAAAACGGGCCACCGTTTCTCCACTAGCATCGTGCCGCGACTGTCGGCTCCTGGTGACGTCATGCGACTCTGGCCAGTCACAGAGCCGGAGTCTGCAGCCCCGGAAGAAAGAGGAGCAGTTATGGATGCAGCGGGGACAGCGTGGGCTTCAAATGCAGGTAAGTGACACATAATTGGCTAGTATGCGATGCATACTAGCCCATTATTCTTTTACTTTGCAGGGTAATAAAGAGGAAGTAAACCCCAGCAGGGTTTACTTCCTTTTTAATGTCACTGAAAACTCATCTGACACTTTTCAAAACATGGCATGTTTTGCAAGCATGAATGAAGATCATTTTAGTGCACGATCTAAAAACATTCACAAAAATATAATTGTATTCATACTTGAATTTACAAAAGAAAATACTGAATCTTTGGTGTTATAAAAGCCAAGAAAACATGGGCAGGAACCAAACTCTGTTGTTGAGAAGAGCAAAAAGATTGTGATGGATTTGTTACAGTTTCTTATGGTCTTGGGAAAAGCAGGTGAAAAAAACTTCTAAAAAGTTTCTAAATCATAATCATACACAAAGTTAAATAGTAGCAAGATACTTGGGTTGGTGGTGTGACATTTTGGCATAAACAAACAATTAGTGCAATAGATTGACCTGTACACTACAGGCTTTGCAGTTACACTCTTGGGTTTGAAACACTGGGGATTCCCTTGGGACCCCACTTATTCATACACAATCCAACCACCTTGAGACATCTGATCTCCTGGTATGTTTAAGAACTAGAACTTCTTGCATGGTAGAATGTCATATTAATAACAAGGAAGGGGTGAGATGATTGCCAACTGGAAGATGCTGCAGGCACTGCTTATCTTAGGTGGTCAGAGGGGACAGAGACCAAGGTAGGCTGCTTCCCCAGATGGTTGCTTGGAATAGTTTAGAGCTTCCCAAAACGGCTGTCTGGCAGAATTTGGGGCTCCCATTGACATGAGATCATAACTTGCTCCAGCCAACTGGTATCTCAAATCTATGGGGAATTCAGTAAAAGGGCTGGTTTACACCACAAAAACGCACTCCAGAACCAATCCGGATGCATTTCTGCATGCGTGTTTTTAATGCGTTTTTGGTGAGTTTATGGACGCATTCCAGGTGCTTTTTTTTTAGGGCTGCAACTAATGGTTATTTTCATAATTGATTAGTTGGCCGATTTATTGTTTCGATTAATCGGATAAAAACCTCAAAAAAGGTTTGGTGTATAATTTAGTTAATACAGTATCTGAAGAAATGACACTTTGCTACAATGTAAAGTAGTGAGTGTACAGCTTGTATAACAGTTGTGGAAGATTAGCTCGTGGGGATCACTTTTCAGAGGAAAATATTCAGCATGGAGGTTAGTTTCTTTAAGATCTGGGGCTTGCCAGGTTTATCACAGGTTTGCAAGATCAAAACACATAACAAAACAGAAAACAAAACCACGCCGTCTGATGCTAACCTAAACAGTCGGGTTCCTCTCTATACAGTGTGGGGCTGTCCCCTACACCCACAAAACATAAGCACAGTGCAAACCTTGATCTTTGAGTTCAAATTATTACACAGAGCTCACTCAGCTTTCTGCTTCTGAGATCCAGGATAGAGCTCTCGTCTGCTCTCTTCATGGTCATTAAATGCAGGTGGAGAGGGGTTTGAGTGGACCAGAAAGTCTGGGACAGAACCAGCTCTGCCACGGTGGCTGGCAAAACACGGGTCGGACTCGCTAGTCGCCTCAAAGTGATCGCATACAAGGCGACAAGTATCGCCCATCCATTAAAGTGCCTTGCATAACGTCACATATCACCCCCCCCCCTTTTGCTCAAGCAACTGTCCTGACCATGCAGTGGACCCGGGAAAGACCAACGGCGTTATTTTGGAGCCTTCCGGTCCGGTGTTCTACTGAGAACTTAAACGGCTGTAGGGTCAGGAACCACCTAGTCACCCAGCTATTTTTCTCCCGGTTGTTACACATCCACTTAAGGGGGGCATAGTCGGTGACTAGCCTGAATGACCTTCCCAGCAGGTAGTATTTTAGGGCCTCTAAGGCCCACTTGATAGCCAGGCACTCCACAATGGCATAATTCCTTTCATGCCTATTAAGCTTCCTGCTTAAGTAGACGACTGGGTGCTCCTAACCATCTTTGATCTGGGACAGAACAGCACCTAGTCCCCCCTAAGAGGCATCGGTTTGAATCACAAACTCCTTTGTGAAGTCTGGGGTCACAAGCACTGGCTGTACACAAAGAGCTTGCTTCAACTTCTGGAAGGCCTTTTCGGCTTCGGGATTCCACTTAACCATTCCTGACCCTCTACCCTTCATCAGATTGGTCAGAGGGACAGCAATGGTGGCAAAGTCGGGGATGAAGGTAACACCTTGTAATCCCCAGGAAGGCACAAACCTGTTTCTTGTTCACGGGTTGGAGCCACTTTTGAATGGCCTAGATCTTGTTGGTCTGGGACTTGATCAGACCCCGACCAATAACATACCCAAGGTATTTGGCCTCCTCCAGACCTATGGCACATTTTTTTGGGTTGGCTGTTAAACCTGCTACCCTCAGCGAATCTACCACTGCCTACATCCGGGGCAGATGTGATTCCCAATATGGGCTGAGGATGACCACATCATCCAGATAGGCCGCTACATAGGGCCGATGTGGCCTTAAAGTTTTGTCCATCATTCTCTGGAAGGATGCAGGGGTCCCATGCAGATCAAACGGCATTCGCTTGTATTGGCAGGACCCCTCGCTCCTCCATTAAGAGGATATGTCAGTATCCCTTAGTTAGGTCTAGGGTTGTTATGTACCGGGCACCTCCCAACCTATCCACAAGTTCGTCAACCCGCGGCATCGGGTATGCGTCAAACTTAGACAGGTCATTCAGCTTCCTGAAATCGTTACAGAACTGGATAGTGCCATCGGGCTTTGGGACCAGTACTATAGGGCTCGACCAGGCACTGTGGACTCCTCTATCACGTCTAACTCTAACATGGTTTTTATTTTTCTCGCCACTGCCTCTCGTCTAGCCTCACATATTCAGTAGGGTTTTACATTTACATGGACCCCTGGTTCCGTGATTATGTCATGTTGTAGTACAGTGGTAAGTCCGGGTGGGGAAGAGAAAAAGTCTCTTTTTCTGACAAATTCATTAATGTCCTTTTGTTGCATCAGTGACAAGGATTCGGTTATGGGGACATCCGGGGTCAGGGGTAACCTATCCTTTTGTGGAGTGGGCATTGCCAATAAACTCTCTCTGTCCTTCCATGGTTTTAGGAGATTAACATGGTAAATCTGCTCCGGTTTTCTTTTCCCAGGCTGGTAAACTTTGTAGTTTACTTCCCGTACTCTTTCCCTAATCTCAAAGGGGCCCTGCCACTTTGCTAGGAATTTACTTTCAACCGTGGGGACCAGCACTCCGGGGTTGAAAATCCGGGTTTTGTCACCCCGATTATAAACCCTTCTTTGGGTTTCCTGGGCTTGCTCGATATGCTCTCGTACAAGGGGCAGAATAGCTGGGATTCGATCCTGCATCAAGGAGATGTGCTCTATGCCGCTTCTATATGAGGTGGCCTCTCCTTCCCACGTCTCTTTTGCGACATCTAGCAGCCCCCTGGGATGTCTACCATACAAGAGTTCAAAGGGGGAATACCCTGTAGACGCCTGCAGAACCTCTCGTATGGCAAACATGAGGTACAGCAGCAAAAAATCCCAATTTCGCCCATCTTTATCCACCACCTTTTTTAGCATACTCTTGAGGGTCTTGTTAAACCTTTCCACCAGACCATCAGTTTGGGGGTGGTAAACAGAGGTATTTTGTACAACTTGCACAATTCTCTGGTCACTCTGGACATGAACGGGGTACCCTGATCCGTCAAGATCTCTTTAGGAATCCCCACCTGACTAAACACTTGGACCAGCTCCTTGGCGATATTCTTAGCGGAGGTGTTCCGCAAGGGTATGCCCTCAGGATAGAGGGTCGCATAGTCCAGGATCACCAGGATGTTCTGGTTTCCCCAGGCAGATTTTACTACTGGTCCCACAAGATCCATGCCAATTTGCTAAAATGGCACATCAATTATGGAAGGGGACTACAAAAATGGGGTGACGGGGCCATCATTTGAAACTCAGGGCATGATTCACAGTATTCTTTGATGTCTGCATACAACCCAGGCCAGAAGAATCTCTGGGTTATTCTCTCCTGGTTTTCTCCATACCCAGATGTCCCCCCATTACACGCCCATGGGCCAGATCTAGCACTATCCTGCGGAAGCATTTGGGAACCACTAGTTGTTCTACCTCACTCTCCCCGCATTTCACCACCTGATACAACAAATTATTTTTAAGTGCCATGTAGGGAAAATACACCCCCCAATTAGGGTACACAGGTTCCCCATCCATCACCTTCACGTTTTCTCTGGCTCTAAAGAGAGTGACATCCCGTAGTTGTTCTGTACAGAAATCCTCTCTCCAGACCTCTACGTCAGGTACTACATTCGGTTCACTCTCCCTGTCAGGGTCAGGGTCAGAGACATTGGGTCATTAGCCCCCCACTGTGAGCTATCTTCCAGCTCCTCTGGCTCCCCAGTCAGTACAGGAAAAGGAAGAGGGTCTCCTTCCTCCTCGGTCCTGTCACCAGTCTCCCCTTCCTCCAGACTCCCTGTGCCTTCCCATAACCTCCAAAAATGGGGAAAATCCCTGCCCACTAGGGCGTCATAAAGTAGTGAACATACCACCCCCACTGAATGAGTCACACCCCCACTGAATGAGTCACACTACCGCAAGGGGTGTCAATCTCAACCACCACCGTCTGGTAGTCACAAGTGTCCCCATGGATGCAAATGACAGTGCTAGGGTGTAACTTTTCAGGGTTTACACAATTGCTTTTTACCAATGTTATCACACTACCCGAGTCAAGCAGTGCCTGGTCTCTCATCAACCAAAATCACACACATTTGTTTCTCCATGCGACTTGAACATGATGCTGTGTATGCGACCTGTGCAAAAAGAGAAAGGCGTCTATTCACATAAGTATAATCGCATTGCATGGATTCATCATTCAGGGGGCAATTGACAGCAATATGGCCCAATGTATAGCACTGTATGTGTTCTATACCCAGTCCTCTCAAGGGCCCCCAAGACCTTGCTGGCTTCTTTGGCCAGTCTCCAGGTCTAGAGCCCCCAGTCTCTTTAGCCGTATTAGTCTTATCAAATTTCCCCAAGCCCCTGAACCCTGGAACAGTCTTACTGGGTCCACCGGGTGACCTTTCACCTCTAGATACATTGGAGTGGGACTCAGACGGGCGCAACAAGTCCTCAGCAGCCGTATATCTCTCCACAAGGTCCACGAGTTGGTTGGCGGTTTTGGGGTCCCCATGACTGACCCATTTCCTCAAGGCAGCAGGGAGAGCACGTAGATAGCAGTCCATGATCAAGCACTCCACAATCTGGGGACCTGGCAAGTTCTCTGGCTGTAGCCATTTCCTGGTAAGTTGAACTAGGTCAAACATCTGCGAACGGGGTTGCTAGTTGGTGCGGTAGGTCCACTGATGCACGCGTTGGGCCTGGACTGCCATGGTGATCCCCAGGAATGCAAGTATCTCTGCCCTTAGAGTCTCATAGTCCTGGGTCTTATCTGTTTCCTGATCAAAATAGGCTTTTTAGGGTACGCCAGTCAAGAATGGTGCTAGCTGTCCCACCCACTGTTCTTTTGGCCATCCTTCGCAAAGAGCGACTCTTTCAAAGGTTGTGAGGTATGACTCCACCTCATCCGTAGGTGTCATCTCCTGCATGTTGTAAGAGGCGCATACCAACTTTGGTTCCATTATCACTAAAGGTGCGAGCCCACTCCAGCAGGGCCTCTTGCAAACTGCCGGTTTGTCTCCTGTTGTGCTGCGTTAGCCTGGCGAGTTGCCTCTTGCTGAGCTGCCTGTTGTGCTGCGATAGCCTGGCGACTCTCCTCTCGCTAAGCTGCAGCGGCCTCTGCAACCTGGCGTTGGTTTCCCGCTGGGCTGCATTGGCTTGCAGCTGGGCCTACAACATTTACTCCATCTTTGAAAGTTGCCTCGCTGAACTCTACCACGTTTGGGAGATTAGCTTGTGGGGATCACTTTTCAGAGGAAAATATTCAGCAGTTTCTTAAATATCTTGCGGCTTGCCAGGTTTATTATGACAGGTTTACAAGATCAAAACACATAACAAAACAGAAAACAAAACCTCGCCGTCCGTCGCTAAACTAAACAGCCGGGTTCCTCTCTATACAGTGTGGGGCTGTCCCCTACCCCACAAAACATAATCACAGTGCAAACCTTGATCTTTGAGTCCAAATTATCACACAGAGCTCACTCAGCTTTCTCCCTCAGATCCAGGAGAGAGATCTCCTCTGCTCTCTTCGTGGTCATTAAATGCAGGTGGAGAGGGGCTTAAGTGGACCTGAAAGTCTGGGCCGGAACCAGCTCTGTCACGGTGGCTGGCAAAACTCAGGTCGGACCATTAAGGTGCCTCGCATAACGTCACACAGTGTAAATTTACTGTCCCCTCAAAATAACACAACACACAGGTATTAATGTCTAAACCACTGGCAACAAAAGTGAGTACACCCCTAAGTGAAGATGTCCAAATTGGGCCCAATTAGCCATTTTCCCTTCCCAGTGTCATGTGACTCGTTAGTGTTACAAGGTCTCAGGTGTGAATGGGGAGCAGGTGTGTTAAATCTGATGTTATTACTCTCATTCTCTCAAAATGGTCACTGGAAGTTCAACATGGCACCTCATGGCAAAGAACTCTCTGAGGATCTGAAAAAAAAGAATTGTTGCTCTACATAAAGATGGCCTAGGCTATAAGAAGATTGCCAAGACCCTGAAACTGAGCTGCAGCATGGTGGCCAAGACCATACAGCAGTTTAACAGGACAGGTTCCACTCAGAACAGGCCTCGCCATGGTCGACCAAAGAAGTTGAGTGCACATGCTCAGCGTAATATCCAGAGGTTGTCTTTGGAAAATAGACGTATGAGTGCTGCCAGCATTGCTGCAGAGGTTGAAGGGTGGGGGTCAGCCTGTTAGTGCTCAGACCATACACGACACACTGCATCAAATTGGTCTGCATGACTGTCTTCCCAGAAGGAAGCCTCTTCTAAAGATGATGCACAAGAAAGCTGAAGACAAGCAGACTAAGGACATGGATTACTGGAACCATGTCCTGTGATCTGATGAGACCAAGATAAACTTATTTGGTTCAGATGGTGTCAAGCGTGTGTGGCGGCAACCAGGTGAGGAGTACAAAGACAAGTGTGTCTTGCCTACAGACAAGCATGGTGGTGGGAGTGTCATGATCTGGGGCTGCTGGCACTGGGGAGCTACAGTTCATTGAGGGAACCATGAATGGGAACATGTACTGTGATATACTGAAGCACAGCATGATCCCCTCCATTTGGAGAGTGGGCAGTATTCCAACATGATAACGACCGCAAACACACCTCCAAGACGACCACTGCCTTGCTAAAGAAGCTGAGGGCAAAGGTGATGGACTGGCCAAGGATGTCTCCAGACCTAAACCCTACTGAGCATCTGTGGAGCATCCTCAAAGGTGGAGGAGCGCAAGTTCTGTAACATCCACCAACTCTGATGTCATCATGGAGGAGTGGAAGAGGACTCCAGTGGCAACCTGTGAGGCTCTGGTGAACTCCATGCTCAAGAGGGTTAAGACAGTGCTGGAAAATAATGGTGGCCACACAAAATTTTGACACTTTGGGCCTAATTTGGACATTTTCACTTTGGGGTGTACTCAATTTTGTAGCCAGCAGTTTAGACATTAATGGCTGTGCGTTGAGTTATTTTGAGGGGACAGCAAATTTACACCGTTATACAAGCTGTACACTCACTACTATACATTGTAGCAAAGTGTCATTTCTTCAGTGTTGTCACATAAAAAGTTATAATAAAATATTTACAAAAATGTGAGGGGTGTACTCACTTTTGTGAAATACTGTATTTAAAGTTAAAAAAAAAACTATTTATTCTTGAATATTTATATGCAGTAGTAAATATTAATAACCATATATATGGTTAAGGAACAAAATCTCGAATCCACTCTGAGAATAACAGACAAAAGATATTAAATACATACAATATACAGTACATACAATTAGGAGGTACATATCATCAGACCCTGGACTTAAAACACTGTTTTGTAGATTTTCAGACAGAATTGTAATATAATATTATGCATGACAGACTCCCTTTGGGTAGCTTGATACAAGCTACCTGTGCCTGTTGTCACTTATGCTGCCAAACACAAACAAATTTTTAATTCTAAAGTTTTCGTTTTGAGAAAGTTTGTTCGACTTTCTAATCGTTAGTGGGATAAAATCGACGTTTGTTTTTAACCACACTCACAGGAAAATTCTAAAGAGCAGAATATAAAGCTTTTCTTGATCAAACAAATTTTCGGACAGTGTATGTGGTTTTGGTTTAAAAATTAGATTAATTTTAAAATTGAATGATAAAAGCAAGTGAAATTTTCAAACATTTGTCCATTCATCGAATGTATAAAGAATTTTCGTATGAATTTCGAATGGAAATGACTACATGTCCCAAGAGGCATTACTCCTCACACATTCACAAGCTCTCAAAGCACTTGTGACATGTATGGGCAGTATACTGAGCTGTATGTGTGCTGCACTGTATTTTCTGATATATAAACAAATAATGCGTTCTGTATGCAGGCCAACTAATCAGCTGACCAACTAATCGATTATGAAAATAGTTGTCCACTGTTTTCGTAATCGATTATAATCGATTATGTTGATTAGTTGTTTCAGCCCTACTTTTTTCTTTTTTCCTGTTTTCACTGTACTGGGGTCCAGTGCATTTTTGATGCGTTTTACCACGTTCTAGTGCAGGAAAATTGCAGCATGTTCTACTTTTTTTTCTGGAACTGGAACACCCTGGAACTGACTGCACTGGTGTGAACTATGCCATTGGAAACCATATAACCTACTTTCCATGCGTTTGTGATGGACACGTCACTGGATTGCATGTGGTATGAACTGGCCCTCTAGGAAGAAAACAGATGAAGGGCCAGTTTACACCACATGCGATCCAGTTTGTTTTTTTATGCATAAAAAATGCATGGATAGTAGGTTATATAGTTTTCAATGGCATAGTTTACACAAGTGCGGTAAGTTCCACTGCGTTCCAGTTCCATGTAAAAACAGTAGAACATGCTGCATTTTTTCTGTACTGGAACACAGTAAAACACATCAGAAACGCACCTAAACGCACCAAATATGCACTGGAATACACATGCCCTTAGGGCCAATTCACACCACATGCAGTCCGGTGCATTTTTTTCTGCATCAAAACGCATGGAAAGTAGGTTATATGGTTTCCAATGCCATGGTTCACACCAGTGTGGTCAGTTCCAGTGCATTCCAGTTCCAGAAAAAAAAGTAGAACATGCTGCCTTTTCCTGCACTTGACTGTACTGGAACACGGTAAAAAGCATAAAAAATGCACCTGAATTCACTGGAACGCATAAAAAATGCAACGGAGCACATCAAAAACTTGCCTGCTAAAAAGCATCAGGAAGGGATCTGGAGTGCGTTTTTGTGGTGTGAACCAGCCCTTATTTAACCACTTCAGCCCCGGAAGGATTTCACACTTTAGGACCAGAGCCCTTTTTGCGATTCGGCACTGCTTCGCTTTAACTGACAATTGCGCGGTCGTGCGACGTTGTACCCAAACAAAATTTGCGTCCTTCTTTTACCACAAATAGAGCTTTCTTTTGGTGGTATTTGATCACCTCTGCGTCATTTCTGATCGCCGCTATAAACAAAAGAAGAGCGACAATTTTGCAAAAAAACCCAAATTTCTTACTTTTTGCTAAAATACAAATCCAAAAAAAAATATATAAAAAACATTTTTTTTCATCGGTTTTGGCCGATTTATATTCTTCCTCATATTTGTGATAAAAAAAATCGAAATCGGCGTTTATTGATTGGTTTGCGCAAAAGTGGCCGCGTTTACGGATGATGAGAATTCATTTTCTGGGGTTTTTATTTTTTTTCTGCGATCTGCGATTTTTAGCGGTACTGCGATATAGCAGCGGACATATCGGACCATTTTGACACTTTTTTGGGACCATTGGCCTATTATACAACGATCAGTGCTATAAAAATGCACTGATTACTGTGTAAATGCCATTGGCAGTGAAGGGGTTAACCTGCAGGGGGTGCTCTAAGGGTTAACTGTGTTCCCTGGGTGTGTTCTAACTGTGTGTGGGCTGCCCTAGCAGGGGAAGGGGAGCGATCACAGCTTCCATATAGACGAAGGCTGTGATCACAGCCCTTCCCCCTCTCACAGAATGGAGATCCGTGTTTACTTACACGGACCTCCGTTCTTTCACTGCGGGGGGGGCATCGTGGGTAGCCGGCGGAGATCGAGTCCGCCGCACCCGCTCCCTGGCCCCCCCCGAACACAGTGAGCGCGCGTGCTCACAGTGCATGATATCGCAGCCGCCATCGTATGACGGCGTTTTGCGATATCGAGCCATCTTATCGATATCGATATGCGGTTCACGGTCGGCAAGTGGTTAAGGTTAAGAAAAAAGAGGGTGAAAAATGCACTGAAACACATCAAAAACGAGCATGCAGAAAAGCATCCGAAATGCATTCGGACTGCAATTCTATGGTGTGAACTGTCCCTTGGGCTGACAACCTATATTAGTGTCCCAAACAGTAAAAATGCAGAGCTACTCAGGGAAGTTATACTTACAAGGCAAGGTGCAATGATGCTTTCTTGTGCAGCCCCTGTGATATGACATGACCAAGTTCAAAGAACACATGCATCAGGGCCGCCACCAGGGGGGTACAACCCATACTTATGTAAGGGGCGCCGAGCATCCCAAGAGGTATTTCCACCCGCTGCCCGAAGGCTGGATGATTGACAGCCACAGTAGCTACTCCTTTCCGTTCACCTCCCCTTCTACCAATCGCAGGATTGAATCCCGAGGTGTCTAATCAGCGGCGCCTGTGAGGAGTGAGCTTGGCGTTACGTTGCTCCGGCAACCAGGAAGTGTGGCAGAGTGGCTGAAAGTATAGAGCCATGAGACAGCTCCTGGTGCCCATGAACAGGACTGAAATAGGGGGGGGGGGGGCATCTCCCGGTCTCATTACATCTTCTCCTGCCGCTCCCCTGGTGCCCGATATCCTTCCCATCCATAGGTGTGCGCAGCCTATTGCATTAGGGTGTGCACCCCAAAGCTCAACTGCATATGTGTGTGTGTGCATGTGTATATATACTGACAGTGTCAGTAGGGCAGAGATTAGTGGCAGTAGGGCAGTGAACAGTGTCAGTCATTTTTATTTATTTCAATTTTTTGATTTTATTTTTACAATTTTTTGGGAGCTTTGGTGAAATAACAGGGGTTTAAACTGGGGGAATCTGTGCCACACCGGATGATTAGGGTGTGCCCAGGCCACATGTACTAAGTGGAATGTTATGTTACAGGTAGTGACTGGATTACTTACTTGATATCTCACAATTTATTTATTCTCCCCAAGTAACTTTTCACGTGGGTCTGCTACTTATAGAATTGTTATTGCTTTGTGTCTATGGTCTTCATTCTCCCACCTAATCTCCCTTCTCTATGCTTGCTGCTATGTTTATAATCTATGTGAGCCTGATTCAGTCTTTTGATCACTACAGAGTGCTTCACAAACATTCCAGCAAGAATAAAGAATTCCTAATATCAACTTTGATTGTCTCATGCCTAGCAGAGGGATTGTGGCTCTATAGATAGCTGCATTTTACCAATCTTCCATGCAATTCTGTCACTCTGGATATCAGCTTTTGCTACTAACACTTTCTGCTTATTTATCACTTCTTTTTGCTGCCGAGCCCTAAAAAATAATAATAAAAAAACTACTGACACGGTTCTCTGCCCTACTGACATGGTATGGAGAAGGAGGAGCATACGGGATGGAGGAGGAGGAGGACACGGGATGGAGGAAGAGGAGACATGGAATGCATGAGGGGGACACAGGATGAAGGAGGAGGGGGCACGGGATGGAGAAGGAGGAGGATACAGGATGGAGGAGGAGGAGGACATGGGATGGAGGAGGACACGGGATGGAGGAGGACACGGGATGGAGGAGGACATGAGATGCAGGAGGAGGAGGAGAATGGAGGAGGACATGGGATGGAGGAAGAGGACACAGGATGGAGGAGGACACACAATGGAGGAGGAGGAGACATGGGATGGATGAGGGGGACACGGGATGGAGGAGGAGGACATGGAATGGAGGAGGAGGGGGACACGGAATGGAGGAGGAGGAGGACACGGGATGTAGGAGGAGGAGGACATGGGGTGGAGGAGGAGGAGAACACAGGATGGAGGAGGAGGGGGACTCGGGATGGAGGAGGACACGAAATGGAGGAGGAGGAGACATGGGATGGATGAGGGGGATACAGGATGGAGGAGGAGGACAAGGGACGGAGGAGGAGGGGGACATGGTATGTAGGAGGAGGGGAGCACGGGATGGAGGAGGAGGAGGACATGGGATGGAGGAGGAGGAGGACACAGGATGGAGGTGGTGGGGGACTCGGGATTGAGGAGGACACGGGATGGAGGAGGAGACATGGGATGGATGAGAGGGACACGGGATGGAGGAGGAGGAGGACACGGGATGGAGGAGGAGGGGGACACGGGATGGAGGAAGAGGAGACATGGGTTGGATGAGGGGGACGTGGGATAGAGGAGGAGGAGGACACGGGATGGAGGAGGACATGGGAAGGAGGAGGACATGGGATGGAGGAGATGGGACTGGAGGAGGAGGAGGACATGAGATGGAGGAGGAGGGGGATATGGGATGGGGAGATGAGATTGTAAGAGGATAATATGATATGGGGAGATGGAACTGAAGGAGGAGAATGAAGAGGTCATGGGAAGGAGGGGGACATGGTATGGGATGGTCAGTGAGTGGATTTGGTGGTACGGCCAGTGGGCAGGCCCTAGGGAATGTTGGTGGTCAGGCCTAGGGGGGCCCAGGCCTAAAGCTGTTTAAGGGGCCCCAACATTTCTGATGGCTGCCCTGGGAAGCATCATTGCATTGTGCTGTGTGTCTGCAGCTTTCCTGTGCAGCTCTTCCATTTCCTAGATAGATGATAAGCATTGCTTCATTAAATCTATAGTGCTTTGCTACTTGTATTGGAGTAGGAAACCCTATGATGCCTGCAACTGAAGGTATAACTAAAATAGTTTTTGCAGCTAATAGCATGGTGCCTAAAGGGAGGGTGCCTCATTAACCACTTCAGCCCCGGAAGGATTTCCCAGGTTAGGACCAGAGCACTTTTTGCGATTCGGCTCTGCTTCACTTTAACTGACAATTGCGCAGTCGTGCGACGTTGTACCCAAACAAAACTTGCGTCCTTTTTTTCCTGCGTTCAAAACAAACCCATGTTGCAGCGTGCTGACGCGTTAACAGTCAATTTCACTTCGTC
>BLSH010498043.1:807698-836103 GCA_018402905.1 Glandirana rugosa
TTTTTTTTTTTTTTTGTCTTTTTAATATATGTCAGCCCAGGTATTTATAACCCTGTAGTTGTGTTAAGATTAGAAAAACCGAGATATGTGGTGGTGTTACCTAAACTTTACTTTGTTCTACACGAAATTGACGTCTGAAAGTCGAAAGCTGAAAGTCTGCAGTTAAAGCACATCTTGTTTCATTTCAAATCCATTGTGGTGGTGTATAGAGCCAAAAAGATTAGAATTGTGTTGATGTCCCAATATTTATGGACCCGACTGTATATAATTTTTCTGTTTTTTTTTTTTTTTTTAAAGCAATTAAAAAGGAAAGGTGATGGCACTGACTAGGCTGCTAAATAAATAAGGGCTAGTGAAAGAAAAAACCGTGCCTGCAAAATATTTCACCCTGCACTATATGTGTGTGCTGCCATCATAAGATAATGCATACACATAAAAAACATGGGTCAACAAAAATAGCATAAATAATTAACACAGATAGTAATTAGTGTCATAAGTATTGTGAATAAATGTCCACTTAGGTATCCCAACACCACGTAAATCCTTTTTCTCAATGTAAGTGATTGCTCCACCCGTGCTCATTCAAAAAGTGAAGGTGGCAATTCACCAAAAAAGTTTTGACCCCTTTTTACAGGAAGGTCAAAACCAGCATGTTCCCAAATCCTGGGGTGTTCTGAGACTCCACTCCTCTCCACTAGAGGGATATGGCCTGGTGCTACAATGTAAGAAGGACTCCACAGGAGACCATGAAGGAAGTCTTATAGTGTAATAAATTTATTTAAGATTAAAAGCAATGTAGGATAAAAAGATTTCACTCACATTTGTCTGTGCCAGAGACCCGGCACTGAGGTGTATTCAGCAAGATATAAGCGAGCTAGTGAATGCTTGGGCTGGTCGCTGTGAGATATGGTGATCTCTCAGGATTCGCGTGCGCTCCAAGCCTCGATATCGTCCCGTGTGGTGATAGGGGATATGGGGACCCGGAAGTGCTGCTGTAACAAACGTCTCCGACGTGCGTTTCGCCGTAAGGGGCGTCTTCAGGAAGTGATGTAGTAAAAAAAACGAAAATTTTGTATAATTTTTTAAAAAATTGGATTTTTCTTTGTTTCTGTAATAACATTTTAATAACCCAAATAAGTGTATATTATTTAGTCTTTGGGAAGGTTATAGAGTCTAAAGCTATGGTGCCAGTCATTTAAAATTGATCACATCTGATCATACCTGATATACTGACGGCCTATCTCATATCTTGAGACTGGGTTCACACTATTGGGAATTGGATGCGGATTTACCCGCATCCAATTCGCATGGCAGGAGAGTGTGACCGGCTCTCATAGGAGCCGGTTCACACATCTCCGGGGCGGCAAAAGAGCGCACTGCAGAATGGTCCTGTACATCTTTGGCTCTATTTCAGGTCCAAATTCCAGCAAAAATTCAAACCTGATTTGCCCCTGCAATGGAGAACAGGGACTCACCGGACCCTCTGCTGCAGGCCGCTCTGCAGAACAGTGTGAACCCAGCCTGAGACACTAACAAGCCAGGAATGTACAAACAACCCCCAAATGGCTACTTTTTGGAAAGTAGACATTCCAAGATACCTAGTAATAAGAGGCATGGTGAATTTTTTGAAGTTGTAATTTTTCCCACAATTCTTTGCAAAATGAAGATTCTTTTTTTTTTCTCACAAAATTGTCATATTAACGGGTTATTTCTTTCACATGGCATATGCATACTTGCAACTACATGCTAAAACACATTCTGATACTTCTCCTGAGTATGGTGATACCACTTGTGTGAGACTTTTAAACAGCCTGGCCACATACAGAGGTCCAACATGCACCTCCAGGGGTTCTAGGAGCATAAATTACACATACAGTATCTCACAAAAGTGAGTACACTCCTCACATTTTTGTATATATTTTATTATCTCTTTTCATGTGCCAATCCTAAAGAAATGACACTTTGCTACAATGAAAAGTAGTGAGTGTACAGCTTGTATAGCAGTGCAAATTTGCTGTCCCCTCAAAATAACTCAACACACAGCTATTAATGTCGAAACCGCTGGCAACAAAAGTGAGTACATCCCTAAGTAAAAATGTCCAAATTGGGCCCATTTAGCCATTTTCCCTCCCTGGTGTCATGTGACTCATTCAACGTCTCAGGTGTGAATAGGGAGCAGGTGTGTTAAATTTGTTTTTTTTTGCTCTCACTCTCTCATACTGGTCACTGGAAGATCAACATGGCACCTCATCGCAAATAACTCTGAGGATCTGAAAAAAAAGAATGGTTGCTCTAGGAAAAGATGGCCTAGGCTATAAGAAGAATGGCAAGACCCTGAAAATGAGCTGCATCACGGTGGCCAAGACCATACAGCAGTTTAACAGGACAGGTTCCACTCAGAACAGCCATCGCCATGGTCGACCAAAGAAGTTGAGTGCATGTTCTTAGAGTCATATCCAGAGGTTTATAAATATGAGACTTGTCCCAACAGGCTGTTAGGATCAACAGCAGAGCTTGAGACATACATATAGGGATTTTGTGGGAAAGAACCTCAGTGATGAGCACAGTCATAAGTAGTGAATTAAAATTTCACAATTTTTATTAAATCTCCAAAGTATAAAACTCCATATAGTATTTTACCATAGGAACGATACATAGTACAAGATACCAAGTGCAAATAACATCAAGAGTACATATTAGGGATATTGTTTCACCAACGTTTCGCAGTCTTGCTGCTTCATCCAGGGCTATGCCACTTCTCTTGGAACTCTATCACAAATAACATACTTATTAGTCATGTATATTCAACATATGCACAAATAGCAGATAACATAAAAACAACTTCCTCTTTTTGTACATGCTCACCACAAGTAAAACAATATTTGTATTCAATAAGCTGCTCGCCTTGTTCCCTCAATGCTGCCGCCAGACCACAAGGACGCTAGATGGACAGTGATGTCAGATTCACCTGTCCCGCACAGGCAGGTACTGGAATGGGGCATCCACAAGGGGGGTTCAAAAGATGATGCAACATCCACACCTAGCCGGATTGGATGATTGACCATGAACGTACCAGTCATGAGCCTCCGTCCACATGCGGGAGGAGGAGAAGACCAACTCCCTATGGAGAAACATATGAATACCTCCTAATTATAATGGCCCCTAATAAAGATTATATATAAAAACATTGTACATTCACTTAGGACAGCAATGTCCTTCTAAATTATATTATCCGGCTGTGCACTGGTGGCAAGCCAATAAACAGCAAGCCATTCACAGGACCTGCATTAAACTGCCATTCACATAATGGCTTGGTATCCAAAGTGCATGGCCCTCCCAATATTTTATATTGTATTATAATTGCCACCATCCTCGTTCAGCTTCACCAACACCAAAAAGGAGGTGCGGGGTGGGCCAGAGAGCGTATTGGCTACTTTAGATAAATGAATAAATATATCAGGTTGATTGGACCAGGTCTGGGATAAATCATTGGGTCCCAGTTAGGTATTCCGTGCAAAACTGTAGTTTAACTAGTGTAGAGGACGCCAAGGGTGGGTCCTGGACGGGTGCTATATATCACCAATATTTGGGTTATGGTCTTTTTGAAAGGAAAGGGGTAGTGCTCAGGGGGTCACCCGAGGGGGTGAGAGGTTCCGGGAGTAGCGAGAGCACAGGGAGGGCTGACTCGCAGTTCTCCCTACTTTTTATAGAGAGGTAGTAGGGACCCGGAATTTCGGAGGCCCTAAAGTGATATTCGGGTGGGATAGGGCCTCCACCCCTGATCACAGGGAAACCAGCACACATGGGGGTTAATAGCAGCCAGGAAGTAGCTCATAAGGAGAGGAAGTGGTGTGTAGCTGGGGTGTGAGGAGGAGCAGGGAGGAGACACCAGTATTTTGGCAGAGCTGAAAGTGTTTGGAGACCCACGTGTGCTGGGGACTGAAAGCAAAACTTACCTGACAAGGACCGTGCAAGGTCCTGGGTTGAAGAGTCTTCCAAGAACTGTATGTTACTTTTACTTTATTTTGTGCTGAAGATAAGCGGACTTTTCTGTTGTTGGTTTTGTTTTTGCTGCTGAAAGCTTACCTTTGTTTTGTTTATTGGGAAAATAAACCCACTGACTGTTTAAGTTACCGGCTTGTGCACTCAATCCTGTGAAGCTACATCCCCCAACTTTACACTAGTTCATAACTCATACTTAACGGTCAGAATATTTAGAATGCTAAAAAAGGGGATTGTATATGATCTAGCCTACCTATACTTCCACAGGGTCCATCCACTCCGTGTCCGCATGTGAGAGCCGCCGTTCGGAGGCTGACACTGAAATGCCATCACCCCTTGTGCTTTATACACCAGTCCCACCGGAAGTGATGAGGCCGGCGCAGCCTCCTGACGTCACCACCGGCGTGGACACCCAGACGTGACACAGAAGCCCCATCCGAGAACCGCCCTGTTGGGCGGCACCGATGAAGACTCCGTGTCCACCCCTGCGGCAGATGCGGTCAAGGGAGGCGGGAGAATATCTGACATCACCCCGCTAGTCACAGCATTGAGGGAACGAGGCAAGCAGCTTATTGAATACAAATATTGTTTTACTTGTGGTGAGCATGTACAAAAAGAGGGAGTTGTTTTTATGCTATCTGCTATTTGTGCATATGCTGAAAATACACGACTAATAAGTATGTTATTTGTAATAGAGTTCCAAGAGAAGTGGGATAGCCCTGGATGAAGCAGCAAGACTGCGAAACGTTGGTGAAACAATATCCCTTATATGTACTCTTGATGTTATTTGCACTTGGTATCTTGTACTATGTATCGTTCCTATGGTAAAATACTATATGGAATTTTATACTTTGGAGATTTAATAAAAATTGTGAAATTTTAATTCACTACTTATGACTGTGCTCATCACTGAGGTTCTTTCCCACAAAATCCCCATATGTATGTCTCAAGCTCTGCTGTTGACCCTAACAGCCTGTTGGGACAAGTCTCATATTTATTAGTTGAAATCTGGGAGGGGGATATAACCTCACTGGTTTATGTCACTATCTCTTTCTCTACATCATATCCAGAGGTTGTCTTTGTAAAATAGACGCATGAGTGCTGCCAGCATTGCTACAGAGGTTGAAGGGGTGGGGGGTCAGCTTGTCAGTGCTCAGACCATACACGACACACTGCATCAAAATGGTCTGCATGGCTGTCTTCCCAGAAGGAAGCCTCTTCATAATTTCTTGACAACATATCACACTTTGAAGGCCCTGGAGCACTAGGACAATGGAAACGTCCACAAAATGACCCCATTTTGGAAAACAAACACTCCAACGTATAATCTGAGGCATAATGAGCCTCTTTTTTACACAACGTTGGCCATTTATAAGATATTTCTAACACCTAGCATGTACAAACCATGAATTACAGCCCAAAATGCATTCTGATACTCCTCCTGAGTATGGCAATAGCACATGTGTGAGACTTTTACACAGCTTGGCCACATACAGAGGCCTATTATCCAAAGAGCACCGTCAGGTGTTCTAAGGGTGTCAGAGAACACCTTTGAGCAATAGACCAAGATTGCCCGCTCCTTTGCACAGGTGCACGTGGGGGCACGGCAGGTGCGTGGGCACGTGCGAGACGCCACTGGCGCCAAACAGGCCATTTAAATTGGGCAGCACCATGTAGCCGGTGCTGTCCGTTCTACAGCGTGTCCGTGTTCTTGAGTGCCTGTTACCCGTTTACCTGTGACCTGTTTCCTGTGATCCGGCTTGCCTTGACTCTGATTGAACTCTGCCTGCACCGACACCCAGCTTGCCCACGACTACTCTGTACCTTGCCGCCTGCCTGTTGATGAACCAAGCCTGTACCTGACAACTCTCCTGCCTGCACCCTCTGTAACGCTTCACCAGCCTGTTGCCAACCCTGCCTGCATCACCACACTATTTACGAGACCGAGTCTGTGCAGGGAGCCCTCTCCCCTATGGACGATCTGTGTGCTCACCTTGCTGGTCTCACGCAAGCGGTAAAAAACTTACAAGAAGGCTATACCCAATTGGAAGAGTGGGTACAGGAACTCTCTGCACCTATAGCCCCAGGGGCTGGTCAATCCGCAGCCTGTACCATTGTGGCTCTGCAATCAGAGCCCAAGGTCCCCCTGCCAGACAAGTTTTCTGGGGACCGCCGCAAGTTCCGGGCCTTCCAAAATTCCTGTGAGCTGTACTTTGGCCTTCAACCACGCACCTTCTCTCTCAAGGCCACCAAGGTGGGGCTTGTAATCTCCTTACTTCAGGATGAGCCACAGTCATGGGCCCACTGGCTATGATAACAGAGAGCCCCAGAAGTCCCCACATTGGCCCTGTTTTTTCAAGCCATGGCTCGACTTTATGATGGCCCACACCAGGCTGCCACAGCGCGGAGGCTACCTTACATGCCCTGCAACAAGGCCGCCGCACTGCAGTGGACTATGTCACGGAGTTCTGGCACTGGAGCGCAGATACGGCCTGGAATGATGCCGCACTTTGTTATCAGTTTCGCCTGGGTCTGTCAGAGCCTCTTAAAGATGAGCTTGCCTGAGTAGGGGTGCCTCAAACCCTTGACGCAGTCATCAACCTGGCCATCCAAATTGACCGGCGTCTCCGGGAGCGACACACCGAAAGACCTCCGGGACCCCTGAGTCCCACCTGGAGGCTCCCACGTGTTCTCAGCTACCTGAATCCTGCTTCCTTCACTCCAGTGACCTCCTTCTCCCCCAGGATCACTCTGAGCCTATGCAGATAGGCCTCCCACATCCGTTTCTCACCCCTGAAGAAAGACAACGACGCTTCTCCCAGAACTTGTGTCTCTACTGTGGGGAAACGGGACACGTAGTCAGATTCTGCCCCGCCAAGCGCAGTAAGTGTCCTCTGACTACCAGGGTTGAAATGCCTGTCATGCCAAGTCATGTTTCTCACCTTGTTCTCTCCCTCTCTCTGCAGCTTCCCGCAGGGACTATCAGGGTTACAGCAATTGTTTGATTCCGGCGCTTGCACTTGCTTTGTGGATCAAGCCTTTGCAGCTCTGCACCAAATCCCTCTGCAACCAAAAACCCACAAAATGATCATCCGCCTGACTGATGGATCCATCATTAAATCCAGCAAGGTCTCCCACAAGACCGCTCCCCTACCTGCCAAGATGCCGGACGGCCACCAGGAACTACTTCTTTTGGATGCCATTGCATCCCCTCTCTTCCCCATCATCTTAGGCCTGCCCTGGCTTCGGGCACACAGTCCCATATTGACTGGACCACAGGGTCCATCAAATTCAGGTCTACCTACTGCCTCCAACATTACCTGAAACAAGTGGAAAATGCAGCATCCCCATTGCTCTGTTTGGATTCTGACCTTGACCCAGACACCCACTTGTCTGTTCCATCCGCCTACCACAACTTCCTAGATGTTTTCAGCAAGAAAGGAGCCGAAAAACTACCACCTCATAGACCCTATCACTGTCCCATCAAACTCTTGCCTGGGGCAGAAGTCATTTCGGAAGGATCTACCCACTATCAGAACCTGAGCTAGCGGCCCTCAAGGCCTATCTCGATGATAACCTAGAAAAGGAGTTCATCCGACCCTCCGCAAAAACTACCACCTCATAGACCCTATGATTGCCCCATCGAACTCTTGCCTGGGGCAGAAGTATCTTTCGGAAGGATCTACCCACTGTCAGAACCTGAGCTAGCTAGGACTATTTAGAACTCTATGTCATAATTTATCTGGATGACATTTTGATCTTCTCTTCCTCCCTTGAGGAGCACCACAGGCACGTTACCAAAGTCTTAAGCCACCTTCAGCTACATGGGCTATACGCCAAGGCAGAGAAATGTGCCTTTGAACAACCCAGCATCCAGTTCCTTGGATTTGTTATTTCAGTCACAGGCATCAACATGGATCCTCAAAAAGTTTCCACCATTCTGGACTGGCCAGCACCAACAGACAGGAAAGGGGTCCAACGATTTGTGGGCTTTGCTAATTTTTACAGAAAATTTATTAAAGGCTTTTCTGCTATCATCACCCCGATTACACAGCTGACAAAGCAAAACTCCTGATTCTGTTGGTCCACCGAATCCCAAACTGCTTTCCAGACGCTCAAAACCCTGTTCACTTCAGCACTTATTCTGAAGCATCCTAACCCTGCCTTACCCTACGCCCTGGATCTGGACCCTTCAGAGACTGCTCTGGGAGCTGTTCTCTCCCAAAGACAAGACTTCAATGCCTTGCTCACCCTGTAGCTTTCTTCTCTTGCAAGTTGTCCGCACCCGAGAAGAATTATGATGTGGGAGACAGGGAGCTGTTGGCCATCAAACCGGCCTTGGAAGAATGGCGATAATTGCTTGAAGGGGCCACGCATTCCATCCTTATATATACTGATCACAAAAAACTAGAATACTTGAGGACGCCAAGAGATTGAGACCCCGGTAGGCCCGCTGGGTGCTCTTCTTTTCCAGATTTCAGTTCTATCTGACATACAGGCCGGGATGGAAGAACATAAAACCGGATGCTCTTTCCCTGATGTTCTCTGAGTCTGGAAACACCATTCCGTCCAATACGATACTTCCCCCGAGGAATTTTCTGCTCACTCCGGAAAAGATTTGTTGTCGCAGATCAGACAGGTCCTGGCCGGCTCCTCTGGTCCTTCTGATTCTAGACTACTGGTGAAGGATGGGCTATGGTGGTTTGGCCACAAGATCTTCGTCCCAGCAGGTCAACGCCTAAGGGCTTTAGGACTCTGCCATGACCACAAGTTGGCTGGACAATTGAGTTGCTCTCTTATTCCTTCTGGTGGCCGCGAGCTGAAGAGGATTGTAGGAGGTACATCAGCTCTTGCCCCATCTGTGCCCGAAACAAGACGGACAAAGCTAAGGCTTGGGGCCTCTTGAACCCACTCCCTGTACCTGAATGTCCATAGTCCCGGATAGCCATTGACTTTATTGTGGAGCTGCCTCCTTCTGAGGGATACTCTACCATTTTCGTGGTGGTTGACCGTATGACCAAAATGGCTAATTTTCTTCCAATGAGAGGCACTACCACGGCTGCCGAAACTGCAGACTTCGTCAATAAATAGTCTGGCTTCATGGAGTCCCCATTAATATTGTGTCAGATCATGGGGTCCAATTCACCTCCAGATTTTGGAAGGCCCTGTGCTCAGTATTGGAGATTGAATTATCTTTCTCATCTGCTTACCACCCCCAGACCAACGGCGAAACTGAGAGAACGAATCAGACTTTGGAACAGTACCTTCGCTGCTTTTCTTCATTCTCTCTGGATGACTGGGTTGCACTGCTGCCATTGGCCGAGTTTGTATACAACAACACCATCCACTCGGCCACCAAGCAGTCCCCATTCTGGGTGAACTATGGGTTCCATCCCACGTTCCTCCCTAACCTGACTCCTGAAACCATGGTTCCAGTGGCACAGGAAGCCACAAGTTTCTTTGAAACAAACAATAAACTTCTGCAGGACACCCTGTCTAAGACCCAGGAACAGAATAAGGAGACCTTTGACAAGAGAAGGCGGGGGAATTGGAACTACAGCCGGGCAACCGAGTCTGGCTTGCCACCCGGAACCTGAAATTGGCATGCCCCACAAAAAAGGTGGGACCTAAGTTCATTGGACCATTTCCAATAAAGAGGAAGATTAATAGGTTGGCATTTGAGCTGGATCTTCCCGGTTGCCCCGATCCCTCTCTGGGACGAAAGATGGATCCACCTGAACCAATTCTGGTTAACGGAGAATAGGAGTTCGAGGTGGAAGCCATCTTGGATTGCCGGAAGAGGGGTGGTGTTACTCAGTATTTGGTAAAATGGAAGGGTTATGGGCCCGAAAAAAATTCCTGGGAACCAGAAACAAAAATTCATGCAGCAGAATTAATGGCAAGCCTTCAGAAGAAATCACCAGGGAGTTGGTACCCAGCAAGGCATCCGGAGGCTGTCCCTTGGGGGGGGGGGCAATGTCAGAGAACACCTTTGAGCAATAGACCAAGATTACCCACTCCTTTGCGCACGGGACGCCACTGGCGCCAAACAGGCCATTTAAACCAGACAGCACCATGCAGCCGGTGCTGTCCGTTCTGCAGCGTGTCCATGTTCTGGCGTGCCTGTTACCTGTTTACCTGCGACCTGTTTCCTGTGATCCGGCTTGCTTTGACTTTGATTGAACCCTCCATTGATGTAATACACCACTGATAAAAAATGTTAATGATACAAAATATATCTCTTCTTATAAAAGGACAGATCAGTTTACACATGGTACATGTGGAATGATACATCTTACAGCACTTCTGAAGAAGGGAGAAATCTCGAAATGCATTAGGTACTATTTACCTGAGTATAACATTGCTATCAACATGTTAATCTGTACTATCCTAGTGTGCTTTTTTTTTTTATATTAGCTGCTTTTAATTAATATGTACAAATAAAATGTATATTTCTCCTATCGTTCACTGACAGACCCAGCTCTCCATTACGTGTGGGGTTTATGCTTGTCTCACCAGGAGCTAACTAGGCAGGAAAAAGAAACAGCTGGCCCCTCCCATGGGGCCGTCCTCTCTTCCCACATAAACCCCCTCCATAGCATAACTCAGCAGTTTCAATGCCTAGTTTGCAAGGAGTTGACCTGGCTTCTCTTTAGGGGAATTGCGGTCCTGTTTGTGACCATTCTTTTTTATTTTATTTTATTCTTCTATCAAGATTGATCTGCTATCAAGAAGCCGGTCGGGGCATAGAGAGTCCATGGGCTCTGTACTTTCCACGACCTGGCCAACTGATGCGAGCCAGTCCCGAAGTATGGGGACTCGCCGCAGAGTGCCCGTTCCGTGCGGGTGGCCTGGGGTGATCACCGCTTACGCCCAGCCCCAGATGCGATTCGGTAGGGCGATTATACATACAGTCCAGGCAGGGGCGGAAAGTCTGCGACTGGGTGGCTACTCACGGCGCTCGTCCAGAGTGGTGAGTGAGAGTTCCTCCCTTCCCCCATTTTCAGGGGCGGAAGGGGGACCGACGAACAAAAAAAACCAAAAAAATGTTTTTCTTTTTGTCCGGGTAGCCGCCGGCAGGGGCGCGTGGAGCTCCTGCCCCCCTTCACACCCCCCCTTACCCCCGTACCGCACCCCATTCACTGGCGCCGTTCGTTTTCGCCACCATGTGGCGATCGGCCGCCATTTTGCGGCGCACCGCCGCCATTTTGCCGTAGCCGCAGACATATTTGGCCTATGGGACTTTCCCTCTAGCGCTCAGAGCACCCGTTTGCGGTACTGCACGTCTCTGTACAAGGGGTTTCGGCCTCTAGTGTCTAACGGCGGCCATTTTGACCACATGTCTCTGCAAAAAACGTATGTCTCCCATAAAGAGAGGCGTTAGCTTCCATGGTTTAAGAGATATGAGCATTCACTCTAAGGTCAGTGTAGATTCCCATTGGTAACGGGGTACTTTGCAGCAGTCAATGGGCTTAAGCACTTCATGGCCATTCAGTGTGACCAAACCCCCGTATCTTTGCATTTTTTGCTACATACGTTTTAGATGCTTTTAAAATAGCCTGACAGGAGTATGTATCATGTGTGCGCTGTAACTTAGAGGATAAAGGGGCGGTGGCTGCGCGCGAAAAAGCGTTGGATCGCCGCCATTATCACTGGCATTCGCACTACGCTGCGATTGAGCCAGGATGGTGAATCGCAGTCTTCTGCGTATGTGTGTGGGTCCTCTAGGCCCCCTAGGGCCCTGTTAGGAAAGGAACAATTACTGGCCAAATTCTGGCATTTCCGCGGTGGTGCGCACATTTGCGCGCGTTCGCGCGCTCCCGTGCGCGTTCACGCGCTCCCGTGATGGGCCTATTCCCGCCAAATGTGCCTATTTAAGCCTGGAGATTTCTGAGAGCAAGTGCTCTACAGCGTTCCCGACCTGTAAGCCTCGGCTCCTGATATCTGTTCCTGTGTTGTTTTGCCTCCTGTTGACCCGGCTTGTCCTGACCTGCTGTCTGCTACCTGCACCGACCCCGGCTACCCACGACCATCCGATTGTCTGCTCCCTTGTACCTCTGCTGCCCGCCCGTTAACGAACCTTGCTTGGACTTTGACTACTCTTTTGCCTGATCCTTTGTACCTTCCTGCCTGCCTGTTGCCGACCCAGCCTGAACGACCATCCTTCGACCTGCACGTCTCCTGGAGCATCGCTACATCATCGGTGACCCTCCAGCCCTCGTGCCATCCCGCACTTGAATGCGGGTCCTTGAATCGGGTGCGCAAGAGCGGTTGTTCCCTGCACAAGACAGACTCCACCGTCAGGTACGTGACAGGCCCCCAAGGCTTACCCCTACGATCAATTCTTTGATCATTTTCTTTACCGTGAATGGCAACGTCCGCGGCTTTCCTTTTCGCTGTCAAGACGGTTCGCTGCTCGCTATCCTTTTGAGGAAAGCTTTTTGAAAAAATGGGAATCGCCTGTGGTGGACCCACCGATAGCCCGCCTTAGTAAGGCGACGACCATTCCTCTGGAAGGGTCTCCTTCTTTCAAGGACCCCGCTGATAGAAAAACAGAGGCGCTTTTAAAGTCGCTTTTCCTGGTGGCAGGTTCTGCCGTGCGACCAGCCCTGGCGTCCGCCATGGCGGCTCAACATCTGTATGAGCGTATGGCGGAGCTCCAGTCTGATCTGGAATGCGGCTGCCTGATGAATGCACCGCAGAGGGCTGAGTTTTTGCTCCAAGAGTTCAAGTACCTTTGTGATGCGGCCGTTGATTTACTGCCGGTCCACGTTTGGATGAGATCATTAAAGACTTTACGGGAGGTAAGAGTACCTTCCTTCCAGAGCCCCGGAGGCGTGAGTTTCGCTGTAGACAGGGGCCCCGTCCCTCGAGTCAGAAGAGGTTTTTTCACGCCTCGAGCGCAACAGGTAAGGGGACCCATCCCAGTAAGGTCACTGCAGGGGCCGGAAAACCTCAGTGGCAGCGCAAAACCGAAAAGGCGGAAGACAAGTCCTCCTCAGCCTGATGAGTTGCCCCCACCCGGTTTTCGGGTGGGGGGACATCTTCTGGGGTTCGCAGACTGGGGGCTGGCTCACATTCCCGATCGTTGGGTCCGGGAAGTGGTGTCCACCGGGTACAGGATAGAGTTCAACACTCTACCCCCAGACAGGTTCTTCCCATCGAACTTAGGGCTCCCGCGGGATCGCCGGGAGGCCCTTTTCGGGGCTGTTCAAGCACTTTCAGACCAGGGGGTGATTGTGCCAGTGCCTCCAGAAGAGAGGTTTCGAGGTTTCTACTCGAATCTATTCGTGGTTCCCAAAAAAGGGGGGGGGGGGTTCGGCCAGTATTGGACCTAAAGGCTCTGAACCGGTATGTCAGGGCACGGAAATTCCGGATGGAATCTATCTGCTCGGTTGTGGCTGCCCTCCATCAGGGGGAATTTCTGGCATCACTGGACATCAGGGATGCGTACCTCCATGTACCCATTTGTCCACGGCATCAGCGCTTCCTGCGCTTTGCAGTGGGAGACCTCCATTTTCAATTTGTGGAACTCCCCTTCGGTCTGGCCTCAGCACCCCGAGTTTTCACAAAACTGCTAGCCCTGGTGTTGGCGTTGCTGCGTCAGAGAGGCATTGCGGTAGTGGCCTACCTTTACGACCTGCTCCTGCGAGCGGAGTCCGCCTCGGCTCTGGAGGAGAATGTGAGGATCACAATGACCTCGCTGCAGGATTTCGGCTGGTTACTCAACCTGCAGAAATCGTCGGTGTCGCCAGCCAGTCGCCTGGAGTACCTGGGTCTGATATTGGACACAGTGCAGGCGAAGGTGTTCCTCCCTCTAGCCAAGTTGCTGTCTCTGCAGTCAGCAGTGTGAACCCTTCTGTTGCACCGTCGGTCTTCGTTACGATTCTGTATGCAGGTGCTGGGGCTCATGGTCTCGTCTTTCGAGGGGATACAATTCGCCCAGAGTCACACTCGTCTCCTTCAGCGAGCAATTCTGGCCCGGTGGGACAGGTCACCTCGGTCCTTGGACCTTCTGATTCGTCTGAGCTCCCAGACCAGGGCGTCTCTGACCTGGTGGCTTCGGGACTCGGCCCTGACTCAGGGGAAGTCGTTCCTGCCCCTCCAGTGGGTGATCATCACCATGGATGCCAGTCTTTCAGGCTGGGGAGGGATTCTGGGGCAGCTGTTGGCCCAGGGCCGTTGGTCGGCACAGGAGGCTCGCCTCCCCATCAATGTACTGGAGCTGAGAGGAATCAGATTGTGCCTATCTCACTGGACAGTGAGATTGCAGGGCCGTCCGGTCCGAATTCAGTCGGACGATGCCACAGCAGTGGCGTATGTGAACCATCAGGGCGGCACAAGAAGTCCAGCAGCTGCGGCGGAGGCAGCTCTGATACTGCATTGGGCGGAACGTCACGTTCCGGCAATCTCCGCCATTTACATTCCAGGCGTGGAGAACTAGCAGGCGGACTTTCTCAGTCGTGGTCTCTCCACCCGGAGGTGTTCAACCAGATTTGCCGCAGATGGGGGACGCCGGACGTGGACCTCATGGGGTCTCGGTTCAATCACAAGGTAGAGACCTTTGTGTCCAGAACGAAGGATCCGTTGGCAGTGGCCACAGACGCTCTTGTGGCCCCCTGGGGTCGTTACCGACTTCTGTACGCCTTCCCTCCAATAAAACTGTTACTGCGATTGATCCGCAGGATAGTGGCGGAGGGAATACCAATAATCCTGGTGGCTCCAGATTGGCCTCGGCGCACTTGGTACGCCGACGTGGTGCAAATGGTGGCAGACGCACCCTGGCGGCTCCCACTGAGAGACGATCTTCTGTCTCAGGGTCTCATCTTGCACCCTGCTTTACCATTGCTGGCTTTGACGGCTTGGCTATTGAGTCCCAGGTGCTAAGAGACAGGGGAGTCGCTGACTCAGTGATCCCTACATTGTTGAAGGCTCGCAACTCTACTTCACGCAAGATTTACACCGCACCTGGAAGGCTTATTTAACTTGGTGCGAGGCGGAGTGTCATAACCCTCGCTCTTATGTTGTATCCAGGGTCCTGACTTTTTTGCAGCAGGGCCCTAACAAAAAACTGGCTTTGAGTACTCTCAGGGGCCAGATATTGGCTCTGGCAATTCTTTTCCAGAGACCTTTGGCTTCGCACTCGTTGATTCATACCTTTGTTCAAGGTGTACGACATGTGGTGCCTCGGGTGAAGGTTCCGATGGCTCCGTGGGATTTAAATTTGGTGCTTTCTGTACTTCAGAAACCGCCTCATGAGAATATCAGGGAGATTTCCTTACAACTGCTGTCGCAGAAGGTGGCTTTCTTAGTAGCCATCACTTCCGCCAGACGGGTGTCTGAATTATCAGCACTCTCGTGCAAATCTCCCTACCTGGTACTGCATAAGGATAAGGCGGTCTTGCGACCCTCTCCTTTTCTTCCGAAGGTGGTTTCTTCCTTTCACATTAATGAAGATATTGTTCTTCCTTCATTGTGCCCTTGTCCATCGCACCCAAAAGAAATTGAGTTGCATGCTTTGGACGTAGTGAGGGCCTTAAGAGTGTATTTGTCTGCTACAGCTTTTGCCTTGTTTGTGCTGACAGAGGGTCCGCGCAAAGGTTTGGCGGCCTCCTCGGCTGCGATCTCTCGTTGGATCAGACAGACTGTGACCCATGCGTATTCTGTTCGGGGCAAGATCCCTCCTTTTCCGGTCACGGCTCATTCTACCCGGGCTGTTAGCACTTCCTGGGCTTTTAGACACCAGGCCTCGGTGTCACAGGTGTGCAAGGCGGCCACTTGGGCCTCGGTTCACACTGTCACTAAGTTTTATAAAGTTGATGTGTTCGCATCTTCGGATGCTGCTTTTGGCCGCAAAGTTCTGCAGGCGGCAGTATAGGTGCGTCTGGCGCCTCCTTAGAGGTTCTGTTGGGTACTGTTGTTAGCGTTTACCCACCCCTCTTTTTGACACAGCTTGGGGACATCCCCACACATAATGGAGAGCTACGTCTGTCAGTGAACAATAGGAGAAAAAGGGATTTTATTAAAACTTACCGTAAAATCCTTTTCTCCGAGTTCACTGACAGACGCAGCACCCACCCTTCTGTGCTCTGTTCTTTGTACGGCTTGTGTACGAACTGCAGATCTATGCTATGGAGGGGGTTTATGTGGGAAGAGAGGACGGCCCCATGGGAGGGGCCAGCTGTTTCTTTTCCCTGCCTAGTTAACTCCTGGTGAGACAAGCATAAACCCCACACGTAATGGAGAGCTGCGTCTGTCAGTGAACTCGGAGAAAAGGATTTAAGGTAAGTTTTAATAAAATCCCTTTTTTTATATATATGTTTTGATCAGTTTATGTGCCTTAAAAGTCCCATCCTGCGAGGGGTTTTCTGTCTACAATTATCAGGGATGTTGGCACTCTACGCTCTCATTTGCTCATATTTCTCTGTGTAAGGGCTGGATCATTTGATCATTGAAGTCGACTCCCCCCCATCAACAAATTATAATTGTGGACACATGCTGATTTCTGGATTGGGCCGTTCCTTCCTGGGATTTCAACGTAGGTCTTATTATGAATTCATGAGGGCATGTACAGTAGGATACCTCCTTTGTCCCTCTACTTGAAAGCCAATATCTCCTCATTCTGCAAAGTCACTGTCACGTTGTTGGTTTATTGTCACGTGCTAGGTTCTGGTCAGAAGGAGAGGACGTAGAGGGTATGATCTGCAGATGACCTTCCAGTTGGAAATAACCTTCTTGTAGGTTCTTCACGGCTTGCATGAGGGCTGCAGCTTGTTTGCACAAAGCCTCTAGTGGAGACGCACCTTTGTCGGCTTCAGACATTTTTTGGCTGACTGGAACTGTCACGTACCTGGTCCTGAAGCCGAAATGCTGAGAGGGCTCTCCTAGCGGCTGAGTGCTCTGTGCCCCTGAAGGTGATAACAGGGAACATGAAGCCCAAAGAAGCAGGTATTGCCAGCTGTGACACAGATGAGGGATGGTGGTGTGGAGATCTCTCTGCAGGTGGATACCAGATGAGGTGAGCAGTAGGACCCAGGGGAGCTGAAGGTTGTGCAGGCTGAACACAGCAGGCTGGATACAGTAGGTAAGTACTGCAGGCTGGAGCAGCAGGTGAGTACTGTAGATAGGTACTGCAGACTGGGTACAGCAGGTAGGCACCAAGGTGGACCACAGCAGAAGGGATAGTTGGGGATGGTAGCAGAGGTCTGTCCGGAAGCCAGTGGTCAGCAGATCACATATCAGAATCGTGGTAAGGCAAGCGGGGTCATACATAGGACAGGAGACAAGAGAAGATTTGTGGGCAATCCGAGGTCAGAGATTGGAGCGAGTCAAGAAGTATCCAAGGGCAGGCCGGATCGGTAACAGGTGATCAGAAACAACAGTAAATACAGAAACAGGGAGCTGAAGACTAGTCGGCAATGTCTATGTGCTGCAGTCACTCTTTTAATGGCCAGAGGGCACCAGGATTTGACATGCATTGTGTGCTCCAGCACACACACGTTGTCACCGTGGCAAATGTGTGTTCGGAATACGTGTGCACGCATTCGTTTGGGCACGGCCATATTGGAAATTGGCCACTGTCCCAGGCCTTTGGGCAACTCTCCTCCGGCTGGTCTCCTCACCCCCCCCCCACCCCACGGGCAGCTTCTGGATGCCCAAACATGATATCTTTTCAGGGTTTGTGTTGAAGAACTCACAGAGCAATCTGGGAGCATAAATATTCCCTTCGGGCTCCCAGGAATTCTTTTCAGGAGGGTAACCTTTCCACTTGACAAGATATTGAGTTTGTCTTCCTCGTTTCCTGCAATCAAGAATTGCTCCTACCTCAAATTCAGTCTCCTCACCCACTGTAACGGATGGTGGTGGTGGGTCTTCTCTTCTTTGGAAAACAGTCTGAAGAAGCAGATTTCAGAAGAGACACATGTAAGACCGGGTGGATTTTGTAGGATCGTGGAAGTGTCAATTCAAAGGCCACTGGGTTTATTACTCTCCTTATCTCAAATGGCCCAATGAATCTTGAACCATATCGTAGTGCCTTTTATAATCCTCCTGAACTTTTGAAATGGCCTCCTGAAGAACCTGATAGTTGGTTAGGATGGATGTTAATCTGTCTTGAACTGCGGGCACATGAGTATCTGGCAACACGTTAGGTAGAAAGGATGGATGGTACCCATAGATGGCCCAGAATGGAGTCTGGTTGGTGGCTGCATGAACTGAGTTGTTGTAGGCAAACTCAGCACAGGGTAACAGAGATACCCAATAATCTTGAGAGAAAGTGGAAAAACACAGAAGGTATTGTTCCAGGGTTTGGTTTATTCTTTCCGTCTGGCTGTTGCTTTGGGGTAAATTGTACCCCTCTGTCAGAGACAATGTTCTGGGGCAGGCCATTGAGCCTTACTATCTCCTTTATAAAGGCCAGTATCAGAGGGAGTGCCCAACATAGGTACAAAATGTGTCATTTTAGACAACCGGTCTACTATCACAAAAATAGAAGTAAATCCCTCAGAAAGGGGTATTTCCACAATAAGAAAAAAGATGCTAAAATAACGCTACCCTGGTAACAACCTTGGAGTGTAGAAGTATTCAAATGCAAAGTAAAAATCTAAGCAGATATCCCGATGGATATAAATTGAGATAAGTATGTAGGTTTTTAAAAACAAAAGAAGCAAAAAGCATGTGTATATAAAAATTGCAATATACAAATGAGGTCCTGGAGGTTAGGAACATAAATAATGTTATAAAATTAGTCTTTGGCTGTCACTATTGCTATGTGCGAGGCTGCCTTCTCAATGAGGACTGGGAATCCAAAAACTGAAAGAGAAAAAGAAAAAGGGTAGGGCAGAAAGGTGCCAGACAGGCATAGTGTGACACTGTTTATTACAAGATATATGTTTATAAACACTAATAGCACTCACATAGTGGAAAGGGAGACAGGTTGTGGCTAGAGATATTTGATCCAGGGCAATCCAAGTATGCTACCATGAATTCCAGAAAGAAAATGTGGATGGTGATCCCCGGAGAGCCAGCAAAGCATGGATTCAGTGTCAAGGTAGCAAATGTCGGTAAGACCAGGGACCGCCATATTGCCGAGCCGGGATAGGTATCCAGGGAGAGGATCCTCAGCGTAAAGAAAGTGTTGTCAGCCCAACCAGTATGGTGACCAATAGGGACGCGTTTCGAAAGCAAGCCACGCCTTCTTTGTCAGCCTATTGTGTACAGGTAACCTCCGGGATTATATAGAAGCAGCGGATTAGCCTAATGACTCTCAATTGGAGTGAGTTAATTAACAGGAATTGATTCACCCAATGTTGGGAGTAAGTTAACCCTAAGTCCAGGCTAAGCTGCTAATAATGTCCATTAAATATATTTCTTACAAATATTTATAACAAACCAATTTGTTTATATAGAAAAAAATCAACAATGTATCACTAAGTCTTTAAAAAGCCTGTATATGTGTGTATACACAAATAAAGGTGAAATAAAAATGGAGTGGTTATGGATTCCCCAAATTTATTAGCAATATATATTTATTTGTCTATTCCTATAATTAGTCTAGTCTATATCAAAGCTCTGATAAAGTTAATTGTGATGGTACAATAATAAGGTTTGCAATAAGGGCTCATTCACACATGCGGAGCCCGTTTTGACGGGCTCCGCTGCTCAGCGGGGATCCATCCGTTGATCCCCGCTGAGCCGACGGATGACAGGACAGTTTCTGCACTCCGTGCAGAGACTGACCTGTCAGAGTTCCATTCTCCTCTATGGAGAATCGGATGAGCACAGACCGTAGGTCCGTGCTCATCCAATCTGATCCGCCAGACGGATGGAAAATAGGGCTTCCATCCGTCTGTTTCTGGCGGATCGGAGCGGATCGGGTGTCAGCGGACATGTAACCGCTGACATCCGCCGCTCCATAGAGCACAATGGAGCGTCCATTTGGGTTCGCCTGAAAAACTGACAGGCGGACCCAAACGGTCTATATGTGTGAAAGAGCCCTAAAAATAAACACTCTGCTTTAACCACTTCCAAGGTATCTAGTAAGTGGCATGGTGAGTTTTATGAAGTCATTTTTTCCAACAATTCTTTGCAAAATGAATTTTTTTTTTCAACAAAATTTTCATTGTAACAGGTTATATCTCTCACATGGCATATGCATACCTCAAATTACACCCCAAAACACATTCTACTACTCCTCCTGAGTATGGTGATACCACATGTGTGGGACATTTTTACAGCCTGGCCACATAGAGAGGCCCAACATTGAACTAGCACCTTCAGGCGTTTTAGAAGCATAAATTACACATCTCATTTTTCAACCACTTATTACAATTCTGAAGGCCCTGGAGCACCAGGACAATGGAAACGCCCACAAACTTACCCCATTTTGGAAAGCGAACACCCCAACGTATAATCTATGAGGCATAATGAGTCTTTTGAACGGTTCATTTTTTTTTCAGAAAGTTTTGGAAAATGTGGGAAAAAAATGAAAATGCATTTTTTTTACACAAAGTTGTCCATTTATAAGGTATTTCCAACACATAGCATGTACGAAGGAAAAATGACACCCCAAAATACATTCTGCTACTCCTCCTGAGTATGGCAATATCGCATGTGTGAGACTTTTACACAGCCTGGCCACATACAGAGGCCCAATATTGAACTAGCACCTTCTGGCATTTTAGAAGCATAAATTATACATCTCATTTCTCAACCACCTATTACACTTCTGAAGGCCCTGGGGCACTAGGACAATGGAAATGCCCACAAAATGACCCCATTTTGGAAAGTTAACACCCCAACATATAATCTATGAGGCATAATGAGTCTTTTGAACGGTTCATTTTTTTCCAGAAGTTTTTGGAAAATGTGGGAAAAAAATGAAACCGCAATTTTTTTTACACAAAGTGGTCTATTTATAAGATATTTCCAACAGATAGCATGTACATGGCAAAAATAACACCCCAAAATACATACTGCTACTCCTCTTGAGTATGGCGATACCATATGTGTGAGACTTTTATACAGCCTGGCTACATAGAGGCCCAACATGCAAGGAAGACCGTCAGGTGTTCTAAGGACACATAGCATGCACATACCAAGAATTACACCCCAAAATACATTCTGCTGAGTAAAGGGTAGACAAAAGATTACCTGTGGTTTTAGTAGCGCAGCTGTCCACAGGAGGATAGCACTGGTCCAGGCAGCAGGCAAGGACTAGGTCAGCTACAGCGAACACAATTGTCCAGGCAACCGACAGCGAACGCAATTGTCCAGGCAACAGGCAGGAATACTGTCCATAGTACAGGCAGGGATACTGTCCATATACAGTCCAGGGTCAGTGCAGGCAGAGATATTGTCAACAGTGCCAAAATATTGGTCCTGGTAGTAGGACAGAGAACGCAATTGTCCAGGCAACAGGCATGAATACTGTCCATAGTCAGTACAGGCAGCAGGTAAAGATACTGTCCATATACAGTCCAAGGTCAGTGCAAACAGAGATATTGTCAACAGTGCCATAATATTGGTCCTAGCAGTAGGCAGAAACATGGTCCATAGTCCAGGTAGCAGCAGAAGTGTGGTCAGTTCATTTGGCAGGCAGAGGCATGATGGCAGTAAGTCCTTCAGGCAGCAGGCAGAAGTAGAGCCTCGGTCAGGACAGAATGGGGACAGGGGTAGAGGCTTCTCCCACCCAAATCTCTTTGAAGCCTCTGAGTCTCCAGACCCTAATCTGGGAGAGAGAAAACAAAAACAATGTTTTCTTCTTCCAGAAAAAACATTCTGGAGCCCCTCACATATGTGAGACCCCTGTGTTGTGAATCCCACTACTCCCATTGCAGGGTACAAGATCAGTCCAAGAGGGAGGCAAAAAATGTGGTCAAACAGTCCAGGGTCAGTTCCAGATCAGGCAGAGGTATGTACATAATCGGTAGGCAGAAGCGTGGTTGAATAACAGTCCAGGGTCAGTTCCAGAGCAGGCAGAAGTATATACAAAATCGGTAGGCAGAAGCATGGTCAAATAACAAGCCAGGGTCAGTTCCAGAGCAGGCAGAGGTATGTACAAAAGCGGCAGGCAAAGGCGTGGTCAAATAACAAGCCAGGGTCAGTTCAAGAGCAAGCAGTGACATAAGGGGTGCGAACTGGAACAGGAACTGAGGAATCACTAATAATTGACTAGAGTGTGATAACGCCGGAAGCAGTCACCTATCCAGAGACCTGGTTGGTAAGGGCACTGGGCACAATAATAAGTGGTGTCTCTTCTAACTCCTCCACTAGAGCACACCCAGCATCTTTTCTGGCGTTTTTGGTCTGGGAGGTATTTTATCGGGGAAATGGCGCTCGGAGAGTCTGCCACACACATCGGATCTAATATTTTCTGGTGAGCCATTGGGGTATAGAAGTTTGGTGATGATATCCTCCTGGTAGCCAAGGCAGGGTTTGGGGTTTACGGTGGAATTGCGGTATAGTACATAGGTGTTGTACATGTCCAAATGAAAAAAATAGAGTGCACCTTTTTCATGCCAGTGGTATGTTCTTCACATAGATACATAGGGTTCCATCATTTGGTCGTTTAGGTCAACTCCTCCCATGTACAAGTTGTACTCGTGGATACAGGTTGGTTTTTGTATTGGGCCATTCCTTCTCAGGATCTCCACAAACTAATTGTTATGTATGGACGATAACATATATACATCCCTTCTGTCCCTCCACTTCACAGTCAGAATTTCCTCATTCCGCAGACTCGCCATCTTTCCTTTTCTAAGCCTCATGTTGACGAGTCTTTGAGGAAAGCCCATCCTATTTTTTCTGACTGTGCCACATGCTGGCGTACTCTTCCTGTAAAGGTTCCGGAACAGGGGTAAACTTGTATAAGTTATGGACATACAGGTGGTAGCCTTTCTCCAGGAGTGGGTAAATGAGTTCCCAAACGATTTTCCCGCTTGAGCCTAAATAGTCTGGGCAATTAGGGGGATGCATCTGGGAGTCCTTCCCTTCGTACACTTTGAAGGCGTAAACGTACCCCGTGGTTTGGTCACATCATTTATATACTTTCACCCCATAGCGGGCTCTTTTACTGGAGATATATTGTTCCCAGCCTGCCGCAAAATTTCACAAGGGATTCATCAATACATATATGCTGGTCCGGTGTAAACAATTGGGGGAATACTTCTGAAAAATAACGGAGAATTGGGCGAATTTTATAAAGTTGGTCATAACTTAGGGCATTTCGGGGAGGGCACTGGGTATTGTCGTTAAAATGTAGAAATCTCATGATGATGGAAAATCTTGTCCTGGGCATTATTGATGAGAAGACCGGCATGTGGTAGATGGGGTGGGTGGACCAATAGGAGCGCAGTTCATTTTTTTTGTTCCCATGCAGAACGTGAGGCCCAAAAAAGTTTTGAACTCTTCCACCTTTATGTCTCTCCACTCAAAGGGACGGGCATAATAGGAGGTTGGATTATTTTGGATGAATTGCTGTGCATATAGGTTGCAATGGGCCACAATTGATATTAGCATGTCCTCCGTGAAAACCAAATCAAAGAAATTCATGGGTGAGAAATTTTCTGTGTCCACCTGGACTCCTGGCTGGGCAGTCAAAGGGGGAATCCTAGCTTCTCCTGAATTAGGAGGAAGCCACAAGGGGTGCTGAAGTAAATAGGGAAGGCCGACATGGGACCTAACCCTTTGGGGCCGAGGTACAGCGGTGCTGGTGAATGGCACTGGGGTGCTGGTGGATGGCACTTGGGTGCTGGTGAATAGCACAGCAGTGCTGGTGGATGGCACTGGGGTGCTGGTGGGTGGCACAGTGGTGCTGGTTGATGGTATTGCCTCCTCACCAACGTGCCTTCGCCTGGCGGGTGGACAATATTCCTCATCTGAGTCCGGCTGTGATTCGCTACTTGAGACTGGATCGTAGGTCATATCAGACTCAGGCTTAGACTCAGAGGAACCTGCAAGAGAGAGCTCCCCGTTGCTCCCTTCAGCCGCAAGAATATTGTAGGCCTCCTCAGCATTGCTGCAGCACTAATTGGCACCAATGACACGTTTGGCACTAATGAGGTGACACTGATGGGCACTTATGACACGTGACACTGATGTGACTGATATCAGGTGGCACTGATGTCAGGAGGCACTGATGACACATGGCACTGATGACAGGTCGGGTGGCAGTGATGACACATGACACTGATAACTGATGGCACTGATGACATGATACTGATTGATGGCACCAAGAGGTGACACTAATACGTGGCACTGATGACAGGTCAGGTGGCACTGATGACAGGTTAGGTGGAACTGATGATATGTGGCACTGATGACAGGTCAGGTGGCACTGGTGACACGTAACACTGATGGAACTGATGACAGGTGGCACTGACACGTGGCACTGATGACAGATCAGGTGACACTGACACGTGGCACTGATGACAGATCAGGTGACACTGACACGTGGCACTGATGACAGGTCAGGTGGCACTGATATGTGGCACTGATGACAGGTTAGGTGGTACTGATGACAGGTCAGGTGGCACTGGTGACACGTAACACTGATGTGGTACTGATAACACTTTGATAACACGTGACACTGATTGATGGCACTGACACGTGGCACTGATGATACGTGGCACTGACAGGTGGCACTGATGATAGATAGTGGCACTGTGATGGGCAGTATTTGGGCACAGTAGGAATCAAATCAGTAGTGTTTTAAAACTCACTGTAATGCAGGCAGCACAGATCGCTCACTCTCTCCTCACACAGCGATGTCTGAGTGAGGAGAGAAAGCCGGCAACGAGAGATGATCTCATATGTTCACATGTGAGATCATCTCTCATTGGACCTGCCGATCACGTGGTAAATGGCCGCTGTGATTGGCCATTTACCACGATCTGCAATTGGCTGTGTCCAAGGGACACAGCGATCACAGATCTTGCGGGCGGGGAGCGGGCAAATGGGCGGACGTCCATGGACGTCACCCCGGCAATTGAGATCTGCGCTGTACCATCTTTCGGCTATAGCGCGGATCTGTACTGGTTAATAAAGCAAGGGTCTCATTTATTTCCCAAGAAAGTAGAAATGCTAGCATAAAAACGCTAAAAAGAATATTACAGAGCATATAAAACAAAGATCATATATAATACGTTAAGTAAAGCCATCCTCTGTGTTGTGTATCTTCAGCTGGCTTGATAGGGCAAGAGGAACTTTTTAGCTGATCAATACTTTTTAAACTGCACTCAAACACCACCCACACATACGCCCAATGCCAGCCTATCTAGGCAGTCTTTCTTCTCCTAGCCAACCTCCAAGAAGCATGCTGTGATGTCCGCTAGGAAGTATGCTGTAGCGACCATTAGGGGCAGCATTTGCCTATGAATCAGCGTTATTTGACCTGGGTCAAATCTCTAGTTACAGCTGTTCTTTTGATCTTCTTTGCCTTCCGGCAATCAGTCACCTTATCAGCAGTTGACTTTTGACGCTTTTGTTTACAGCCACGATAATCAGGCACTTCAAACTTTATTACACCAGGTGGCTTGGATCCAAGCTTTACTGCCCCGCCAGGGGACATGACTCCCAGATGAAGTTTATGATAAACACTGGAAAGAAAAGGAGGATTATGGTTCCCGTTAGGACACTCTTTAGGACGCACCTTATCCCATAATCATTTAGGGTTGAGGTTCCCAAGAGGGACCAAAAGACAATTAAACCAAGAAGCATCAATTTATATAAAATCACAAAATGTTATTTATTTTTTGTTTAAAAGTTTAGTTCATTTTAACACATCATAAAATACGAGAGGGTCCAGAACAGTGTGGATACATTGGTGGTGAGTGCCACTGGTAATGATGTCATGCAGTGTGAAAGAAAACTCCCAACATGTTTCGCCAAAACATTGGCTTCCTCAGGGGATTCACGTTGACATCAAATTGTACTAACATAGAGAAGAAAACATACAATAAATCAGCAATAATGCACTAAAATACAGCTTGCAGTATATGTCATTCTATTGGCCCACATCCCCCCAGATAGAAAAGTGTCCCTCCCCTCTCACTCCACGCCACTCACCCAATCGGGAACCAGGCCAGGAGCAACACCAGAAAGGCAAGCCCCTCACCCACCGCAAGAGGGCCCAACACTTTGCCCCTGCAGAAGACATCACCAGTTCAGGCTGAAAGGAAATTAATATACAACTAAATCAGGGCAAAATTGAGATAAAGACCATAAAGGCTATCCAAAAACTTTAGTAGTTCGAAAAAAGATAATAGGCAGAAAGGAGGACAGATAAACTCAAAAATGAGTGAATAGTGGGTATACAAGAATATCATCTACTATATATAATATAAAAGGTCAGATTAGCACCAACAAAAATACTCAGAGCACAACTTACTTGGACCCACTATACATACTCTGTATACTCAATATACTATACTCAAAAAAAGAGAGGGAGAGGGGGAGAACGTAGGGAGGTCAATCAGCTGACCTCTGACCAGATCTCAGCAACAGATGTAAGTGTGAAAAAGAAGGAAATAAGTTGGATATAAAAAAACAGCCATAAAGATAGGGAATAAAAAGAATAATATAAGGGGAATTTTTTGATCATGCCTAGAATAGGGTCCATACTAAGGTGAACATATAAGGCCTTCCAGAAGGGGGCACTGCTCTATAGATGTTTTTATAACAAATCAGACATTGTGGAAATATCAGAGATGTTTCCCAGATCTAAGTACAAACGATTCTAGAGCTATTGATTATCTTCCACCAAATAGGTAACCCTATTTTGGATCATGACATTTATTTTTCAAAGTTTTTTTGGGGCTAGCTAAATAAGCATAGCCCAAAAGTTATAAGGGAATAGGGGAGTGCAAACTCTAAACTGGCATGATCGGATAAGTTTTAATCAAAGTAAAAGAAAAAAAGGGGTTAAACAGGAGATTGCCAATTTTGTTATACAGTCAAAGGGGTTGCTTAAGATTGGTGACTATTCACAGAATAGCAGGGATAATAAGTATGCATATATATACAATAAAAAGTGAACCCTTACAAAAGTAGCAATAAGAGGTCACAGACGGAGGGAAGAATACTTAGTAAGGACTGGCGTTCGTACCTGGTATTGGTCATACTTCACGTCTTCCACCCGGCTGACGTCTGACGTCACCGGCCGGAGTGAGGACGAAATCCACCAGGGCGCATGCACGATCGGCCCGATTCACAGCTCCAGGCAGGGCTGGACTGGGACAAAAATTTGGCTCTGGACTTCATCCAAACCGGCCCAGGGCACATCAAGGTACAGTGCACATCAGGGCAAAGGGCACAGGACACATCAGGGCACAGCACAACAGGGCACAGCACAACAGGGCACAACACATCAGGGTACAGAGCACAGCGCACATCGGGGTACAGCTCACATCAGGGCACAGCACACATCACATCAGGGTACAGCACATCAGATTACAGGGAACAGCACATCAGGGTACAGTACATAAGAGTACAGAACAGGGCACATGGAGCACATCAGGGCCCATCAGGGCACATGGAGCACATCAGGGCACATCAGGCACATTAGGGCACATCATGGCACATTAGGGCACATCATGGCACATCAGGGCACATTAGGGCACATGGAGCCCATCAGGCACATTAGGGCACATCATGGCACATTAGGGCACATGGAGCACATCAGGCACATTAGGGCACATCATGGCACATTAGGGCACATCAGGGCACATTAGGGCCCATCAGGGCACATCATGGCACATGGAGCACATCAGGGCACATGGGGGCACATCAGGGAACATCATGGCGCATGGAGCACATCAGGGCACATTAGGGCACATGGGGGTATATGGGACACATCAGGGCACATTAGGGCACACCAGGGCACATGGGGGTACATCAGGGCACATGGGGGCACATAAGGGTACATCAGGGCACATGAGCGTACATCAGGGCACATGGAGGTACATCAGGGCACATGGGGGTACATCAGAGCACATGGGGACACATCAGGGCACATAAGGGTACACCAGGGCACATAAGGGTACATCAGGGCACATTAAGGCACATGGAGCACATCAGGCACATTAGGGCACATCATGGCACATTAGGGCACATTAGGGCACATGGAGCACATCAGGCACATTAGGGCACATCATGGCACATTAGGGCACATCATGGCACATGGAGCACATCAGGGCACATGGGGGCACATCAGGGCACATGGGGGTACATGGGACACATCAGGGCACATTAGGACACATGGGGGTACATCAGGGCACATGGGGGTACATCAGGGCACATGGGGGCACATAAGGGCACATAAGGGTACATCAGGGCACATGAGGGTACATCAGGGCACATGGGGGTACATCATGGCACATGGGGGTGTACACGGGACTACATGGGA
>BLSH010498043.1:849969-862630 GCA_018402905.1 Glandirana rugosa
GGCCTGGGCCTGTAAAGTTTTTAGCAAGCCCAAGCCAGTCTGCTATCTGTCCTCAGAGCAACAGCACAGACAGCAGTAGTAAAGTAATCTATCTCAGGATGCAGGATCAGGTCTTAAAATGTCTCAAATCTCTCCCTCACGCAGTCAGCTACCTTTCCCTACACTAACCCAAGGAGCATGTGACTGCAGCACTGTGACTCCAGCTTATAAAGAGGCTGGGTCACATGATGCACTGGCCAATCACAGACATGACATTAGTAGGCATGGCTGTGATGGCTTCTAAGGGCAAACCAGTGAAACACTTGTTGATTGGCTGCCCTGCAGCTTCTCAACACGTGGAGTAAAATAGCAGAACCCCGGACCGAACCCGAACGATTTTTGAAATGTCCGGGTCCGGGTCCATGCCACGGACACCCGAAAGTTCGGTACGGACCCGAACGTTACAGTCCGGGTTCGCTCAACACTAATTATGAGTCACTCCGTGGGTGAGATACTCCTACGAAATGTAGTGTTTTGTCTCACAAGATGGCTCTCAACCAGACCCAGCAGTTCATCGAAACTGTAAGACATAATATATAAGGTCATTAATAAATATTTTAGTGCGAATCCTACTTACACAAACACATTTACCTCAGTCACATGCTGGAATATATAATTATTTAAATATGTCAAAAAAATAGTATGTAATTACCTTGCTACGGACATTCTTGTGTAATTGAAGAACTTGTCCTCAAAATTACGCAGATTGGCATACATTGCCCAAAACTGCCCTCTGGTCTCTCGATTAGCTATCACTGGATGGACCCAATAGCGACGTCTTCTTCGCATCATCAGCTTACGCTGCCTCTCCTCCTCTTCCATCAATACTTCCAACCCAGAAGTAATCACAGCGGTGATCAAATGAGGCAAAGAAGCCATTTTTTAGCTATGGTTAAAGGGGAACCAGGAAGAAGGAAGAGGAAAAGGAATGATGTCAGCACAAGTATTTATCTGATTGGCCACAGGCTAAAATCGCCTGCATTGGAAACTCCTGTTGAAATCGCCTGAAATCGCCTGAAGTCGCGCCGCATTGCGCCGGAATCGCGCCGAAGAATCGCCTAGCAAATTCGCCCGAAGTCGGATCGCCTCAGTGTGAACCGGCCCTTAGTCTTGTTAACTTGCTGCACATTTTCACTGGCAAGTTATACACTTGCAGAGCACTTGAAGCACAAGTTCTGGTTGACACTTTTCCAATTTGTAGCAAATTTGCTTGGCAAGTCTCTTGCAAGAGCAAAGTTGCAATGATGAGTCTACAGCAGTGGTTCTCAACTCCTGTCCTCGGGACCCACCAACAGGCCAGATTTTAAGTATTAGCTTGGGGAGATGCAGACTAGAATACTGCAATCACTGAGCAGCAAATGATATCACCTGTGATGCATTTCAGTTATCCTGCAAACCTGGCCTGTTAGTGGGTCCCGAGGACAGGAGTTGAGGACCACTGGTCTACAGCAAGAGCTCTGCAAGTCTTCCACATGAAAATGTAGCCACAATGACCCCTGTGGTGGGATGACCATTTCACAACATTTCTGAACCAGAACTTGCAACAGACTTGAAGAATGTTTGCAAAGAAAGTTGATCTGGAGTCATGCAACGCAGACTTGTTGCAATCATACAACAAACTTGTGAAGCCTGGCAAGTCTAGCAATTACTTGCTATCTGGGGGGGGGGGGGTTAATGGGCCGCCTCAACAGGGCTAGGATGCAGGCCTTGGCCACATTGAGAAGGTGAACTGTGAGTGAAGATTTATATCAGGCCAATGGTACTCTATTGATGTGTAGTAAATAACTCATGGGTTGGTTGCCCAGCTTTACTGTTGTAAGCTTATGTACTAGTTGACATACTTATTCCAAGGTTGCATTTACTGTATAGCCAACCACTGGTTAGGTATGCAATTATATGAAGTCTTAAAAACACTAAGCAAGAGCATATTTCTCTTTAGAATTTTTTGTTAATAATTCTGCATTTTCCATTTAAAAAGCTAAACTGTCCTCACATTCATGTCACCATGCATGTTCATATAGATAGAATATATAAATGAAAGAGCTACCATAATTACCCCCATCTTTGCTAGCGGAGTCCCGCTATTAGTCATCCCTCTTGTGGTGGAGGGGTTAACTGCAAAGGATGTATTTGAAGTCTGAAGGAAATGGAAATTTTACCTGGTTTATAGCAAGCATCCTCTATCATTTTCTGCTTTTAGCTCCATCTCTGTTGAAATGAGCAGTGCTGCCCTAACATTGCAGGCACTTAATGATAAGTGTTTGGATCAGCTGCGAGACAGGGAAAGGCTGTAGTTTTAGAGATTTAGTGCTCTGTTTTATAGACCCATTTAATATCTAGCTTCTCAGTTATATACTGTAAATGTTCACATAGGAAAGGAAAGTAATCTTAGTTGCTTTTCCTCTTTCCTCTGTGTTGACAGATATTTTAGTACTCTGATTTCAAATATTTTCTTTTTTATATTAACAGAACTATTTATGTTTTAAACTGGCGGTACTATACACACAATTACTGTCCTTGTTTTTCATTTTTGCTACGTTGGTTTAGTTATTAGTTTACTTTCCTTTCCTTTTTAGCCTGCCTGAGAACAAACGTCAAATGTGTAACCGTGAAAACCAAAGGATCTGCATGTGGGAAGAGATTCCCTTCCCTGGAAGGGGTACCCCCTATTACAGCCTCCCAAATCAGCTAGCCAGGTTTTCCAATCTCTTCCAGTTTTATGGAATTAGACGCTCCCCATAGTACATCAATCCCAACAAGCCACTTCCAGACACTGGCATACTGAACCCTCCTAGGTCAACCATGGCTGCTCATGCTTCTTCGACAGGGGTCACATCCTATTTCTCATCCTCAAACCTCCATAGACATTCTATTGATTTTATCCTTCTCTGTCAACTGTCGGCTGGCAAAGGGAATACCATAAATCAACCCTGCAATTCTCACTCTGGCCCAAACTGCTCCACGCACCCAGATAGCAAGGATAACTTGCCACTACCCAGATATCAAACAATTGTGCTGCAAGTTTGGAATGACTTGCTAAGCTATTGCTAGACTTGCCAGGCTTCACAAGGCATTGTCTCCAGATCAACTTTATTTGCAAACATTCTGCAAATCTGCTGCAAATTCTGGTTCAGTTATGTTGTGAAAAAGTCATCCCACCAAAGGGGTCACTGTGGCTGAAGTTTCATGCTGTAGACTTGCAGAGCTCTTGCTGTAGACTCACCTCTGTAACTTTGCTCTTGCTAGAGACTTGCCATGCAAATTGGCTACAAATTGGAAAAGTGTCAACTAGAACTTGTGCTTCAAGTACTCTGCAAGTGTACAACTTGCCAGTGAAAATATGCAGCAAGTTAACAAACTAAGGCCTCATACACACGGGTGTATTGAAAAATGAGCAGCAACGTTGGGACCAGCGCCAGGAAAATATCGGTGTTAAAAACACAATTTTATCGACGTTATGCATTGACGTCAATGCACATTTTTCTGCACTAGCTTTCAGCAGCATTTCTCTGCCTCTACTCAAAATCAATGGTTCCCCATGTCCCTATGTTCCCTGCCTTCTGAGGGGTCTTCTGTGGAGTTTCTGTCTTCTGAGGGATCTTCTGCTCTTTTGCCGCTGTCTCCTCGGCTAGCTTCTCCCTCTTCTCTTCTGGAGATGTTGACTTGTCGCTCTCTTCCACTCGAATGCCGGGTCCGTGCTGCACCGTTGCCTTATATTGGCATGGGACGGGGTCACCTGCTGACGTCATCCTGAGCCCCACCCCGAGATGTGACATCATAAGGACGGCGGCAAAAGAGCAGAAGACAGAAGATCCCTCAAAAGCAGAAACTCCGCAGAAGGCCCCTCAGAAGACCCCGCAAAAGAGCCGAAGAAAGAAGACGATGGAGAGGGAGAAGAGAGGGGAGAAGACGCCTGAGCTGATTTAATAAAAGATGTGTAGTGTGTTCTTTTTTACTTTTTTTTAGGTGAATGGGTAGGGGTACGATGTACTCCATACTCATTCACATAGGGTGGGGGTCCGGCATCTGGGTGGCCCCACCCTTTACTATAAATAAAACGTCAAACCAAAGAGAGCTCAGTCAGCGGGAGCCCTCCCATGGAAGAGGAGCTGTTCGTTTTCGGGGGACACTTATTTTTATTTTTTATTTTTTAATAAAGGACTTGTCCCTAATTGTCTCCTGTGTTTTTTATTTTTTGACACTTTTGGTGAAGTAGTAGGGGTAAGATGTACCCAATACTAATTCACATGGGGGGTCAGGATCTGGGGGCTCCCTTATTAAGGGGGCTTCCAGATTCCAATAAGCCCCCCACCCGCAGACCCCCACAACCACAGCCCAGGGTTGTGGGGAAGAGGCTCTTGTCCCCATCAACATGGGGACAAGGGGCTTTGGGGTGGGGGTGCAGAGCCCCCCCTGTCCCAAAGCACCCATACTTCCCATGTTGAGGGCATGTAGCCTGGTATGGTTCAGAAGGGGGGGCGCTCGCTTGTCCCCCCATCCTGGCCGGCCAGGTTGCATGTTCAGATAAGGGTCTGGTTTGGATTTTAGGGGTGACCCCACGCCAAGTTCCCCTTGAAATCCAAACCAGACTCGAAGGGCCTGGTATGGACTGGGGGGGACCCCACACACATTTATTCAGTGATTTATATGTATATTGCCGGGAGCTGTACAACTTCCTCTTCAGCAAACACTTAAGAGAAAAGAGAGCTTAGAGCACCAAATCTTCCAAAATCTCATTGGAATAGTAGTTATTAGGGATGGTCCGAACATCCCCCGGCTCGGTTCGCACCACATGCGAACAGGCAAAAAATTTGTGCGAACATTTGAACACCGTTAAAGTCTATGGGACTCGAACATGAAAAATCAAAAGTGCTTTTAAAGGTTTATATGTTCTTACCCTAAAAAGTGTATGGGGACCAGGGTCCTGCCCTAGGGGACGTGTATCAATGCAATAAAAAGTTTTTAAATCAATCGTTTTTTCAGGAGCAGTGATTTTAATAATGCTAAAGGGAAAAAAAATGAAAAATTCCTTTAAATATTGTGCCTGGGGGGTCCCCTTGGACTGCCTGTGAGAGGGCACACCTCTGTGATGTTTAGATCATAGCCAGAGCAAAATAACATTTCCAAAAGAAAAATTGTCCCGACAATATAAAAAAAAATCACATAAAAAATTTGCGTGAGGTCCCCCCACCCCAGTCCATACCAGGCCCTTCGGGTCTGGTGTGGATTTTAAGGGGAAGCCCGCACCAAATTTATTTAAAAAATTGACATTGGGTCCCCCCTAAAATCCAAACCAGACCATTATCCGAGCATGCAACCTGGCCGGCCAGGATGGAGGGGGCTAGCGAGCACCCCCCCTGAACCGTACCAGGCTACATGCCCTCAATATGGGGAGTATGGGTGCTTTGGGGCAGGGGGGGCTCTGCGCCCCCACCCCAAAACACCTTGTCCCCATGTTGGGGGGGCTCTGCGCCCCCACCCCAAAACACCTTGTCCCCATGTTGATAGGAACAAGAGCCTCTTCCCCGCAACCCTGGGCTGTGGTTGTGGGGGTCTGCGGGCGGGGGGCTTATCGTAATCTGGAAGCCCCCTTTGATAAGGGGGCCCCCAGATCCCGACACCCCCCATGTTAATTAGTATTGGGTACATTGTACCCCTACTACTTCACCAAAAGTGTCAAAAAAGAAAAAAAACACAGGAGACAATTAGGGTCCTTTATTAAAAAAAGAAAAAAGAAAAATAAGAGTCCCCGTTGTAATCCATCGTCAATCATGGCGCGCAACGGACCCGAAAAAAAAAAAGCTGCAACAGCTCCTCCTCCATGGGAGGGCACCCGCCGACTGAGCTTGGTTTGTTGTGCCAGTTTATTTATATGGCAGGGCGGGGCCACTCGATGACATACAGGCGTGACCCGCCCCCTCTGACCTCACATGACATCAGAAGGGGCGGGGTCACTTGCTTACATCACCGAGTGGCCCCTCCCTGACATATAAATAAACTGTCAGAGCAAAAAGTGCGCAGATGGTGGGACCCCTCCCAACAGGGAGGAGCTGTGTGCACCTTCTGCACGCAATGCATCATGGGGCACTCCGCAGCAGCAAAGTCGCTGCAAATGCCCCATAATGTTCTAAATTCGACAAACGGGCAAACGCCCAATGTTCGAGTCGAACTTACGTTCGGCTCAAACCGTGGGCCCATCCCTAGTGAAGTTTTCACTTAAGCACTGCTTTTATTATTTATAATCGCACATCATTTTTTGTTAACTATTTTAATGAACCAATTATTTGCTAGCATGTGATATTGGGTAATCGTACAAGCAATAATAGCGGCAATTGATGCATTAGGCCAATATTCTCAACAGTGATCTGTAGACAGTCAATAAGATCCAGATAAAAAGAAAATGGATGGAGGTGCTAGATGATTAATGAGAAGAACAGAATGAGAAAGGCTAAAAATGTGAGTTCTAAGTGGGTGTAGGTCTTACCTCATTGGAGGCTGAAGGTCAGATGGGCAGGTTAGAGCTGCAAGGTTTGTTCATGTGAAGGATGCGGTGTATTTATTCTGGAAAGTTCAGGAAATTATGGAGTTTCCCCTCTCACCTGCCCTAGACTTGCAGTTTGCTGCAAGCCAAGGTTCATGGGAAAGTGATAATTTAAAAAAAAAATGAATATGTACAACATATATTTACAAACAAAAGTGCTGCGCTACTATCAACCATAAATTCTAATAAAAATATGTGCAAAAGAAAAGTTCATTGGTCATAAAGTGCGAAGTCCCAATATACAACAATCAATAATTAAAATGTACCACACGATGAATAACATGATAAACATAGTGCAAATATTAAATGTTGCAAAAAAGTATAATATTGCAAAAAAGTATATATATAAAAAAAAATATATATATATATATATATAAACAAAGCCCCAGTAAGTGATATCTTCTGATCCTCTGTGCAAACAATTATTCAAACCTAAGTGCTGAAAAATCCACCACCAGTCTCTTATACTGCTCACCTTATCCCAGATAATAAACATTCATCCCCACCATGAGATATGAAACGACTGGAAAGATTCCACACTAACGATCGACTCCTTTCCAGCTGGGAACTCACCTTTTGGATAGGGCAGCTGAATCCTCTCAGATGTGTATATATATATATATATATATAAAGAAAGGGTATATTTAGTGATCTCTGTTTAAAAGGTCATTTATTTTCTAAAAGGATCAAACACACTTACAAGGAAGGCACATCAAAGCCGCGCGAGCTGGCAAAGCCTCATACATCATTCAGATGGCTGCAACCGTGGCGTCCAGACACAAGCTCCTACCCCCTAGATGTGTATCGTCAGGGTGTGACTTCATCAGTAGGGGTCGAGCTATAGCACCCAATGGATGCTTAATATACTGCTGAATAGTAATCCCTATGCAGCGGAGCCTAACTTTCACACCAGGGGTTACTGCACTAAGAGGGAGACACCACCCACAATAGGCAGCAACTGCTAACCTGGTCTAATCATCCCAGCACTCCCACCTGCCAAACAGGAAGTGGACACAATCCGAATTCAGCAAAGGGACACCATCAGCTATTGCAATGTTCAGCTACCAAACCATATATTTAAGATATTATTTATAATATTATTAATAAAAAACTCTTAAAAGAGCCTGTATCCAAATTACACACCATTGCAGCCATCTTTACAAAATAAAATATACCATTCACTAAAAAGAATTAATAATAAATTAATCAATAATACCAATAAATCCTATACCAGAGCCAATGTGTTAAAATAAATAGTAAACGAATACAGAAAATATTTTACATAAAAATATACAGAAATAATAAAATACAACTTGAGAAAAAAAAATGATATGATATATAAATTAAACCACTTCCCGTGAATATAAGCGGTGGCTGTTTTTAATGGATGGTATCGGGATATATCCCGGTACCGACTTTTAGAGCGGGAGGTAGGCTATCCGGCAATAATGGCCGATCCGGCTCGTGAGCTGCTCGGGCGTTATCCCAGGGGGCGGGAGGGGACACCCTCCTACCGCCTTCCGCCGCTCTTCTCCAGCCTCCTGTGACACCGGGAGACTGGAGCTCTGCTCCGGCTCATCCACCGGCTAGAAGGAGACCTGAAGGAAGCCAGAACTGGTCTCCTTCATCAAATTCTGGAAGTGACATCACAACGTCAGTTCCGGTTTACTCCGTGGCCAACGGCGAAGTTTTTGAAAAAATGATAGTATTCAGAATCGCTGTTTTTGGCGATTTGAATGCTGTGAAGTGCAAAGGAGTGATGGGGGGTCTTTTAGACCCCCCAGCCCTCCATAAAGAGTACCTGTCACCGCCTATTACTATCACAAGGGATGTTTACATTCCTTGTGATAGCAATAAAAGTGTTCAGATTTTTTTTTTAAAGGAACAGTGTTAAAAAAAAAAAATTTTAAAGCAACACCGTCCCCGCGAGCTTGCACAGCAAAGAAAATGCATATGTAAGTCACGCCCGCATATGAAAATGGTGTTCAAACAACACATGTGAGGTATCACCAGAGTGTGAGCAATAATTCTAGAGCTAGACCTCCTCTGCACCTCTAACCTGGTAACCATTATAAATCTTTAAAGCATCGCCTATGGAGAATTTTAAGTACCGGAGTTTGTCGCCATTCCACGAGTGTGCCCAATTTTCAACCGTAACATGTATGGTATCTATTTACTCAGTGTAACACCCTCTTTCACAATATACAAAAAAATTGGGCTAACTTTACTGTTGTCTTATTTTGTAACTCAAAAAAGTGAAAATTTTCCAAAAAAATTGCGCTTGAAAGACCGCTGCGTAAATACCGAAATACCATGTGACGAAAAGTATTGTAATGATCACCATTTTATTCTCTAGGGTGTTTGAAAAAAATATATAATGTTTGGGGGTTCTAAGTAATTTTCTAGCAAAAAAAAACGTTTTTAACTTGTAACCAACAAATGTAAAAAAGGGCTCCGGTGGGTAAGTGGTCAATGGGAAAAATAAAATGGGAAAAAATACCAGATATCATATAGATCAATAGAAGAATAATTAAAAGTAAATGATTAAATATCTATACTTATAGACAGATACTGATGCCCAGATAAAATGACATAACCTCAGATTATCTATCACTAATGAAACAATTGTCAAAGCCCACGTTCAACCACATGGAACAAAGACCTTGATCTCAAATATTCAAGAAGACTTGCGTCTACTCAGATGTCTCATATAGCCCCCCCCCCCTCCAATGTTTGCTCACTTATTCAATACCCCAAAATCTAAAATAGTCCAAACATCTGTTGTGAATGTATTTAAAATGTTTAGGGACATTGCGGGACTCCACTCCTTTTCTTATACCCCTAATATGCTCTTCAATACATATATGTAATGCACAAGAGGTGCGACCTATATATTGAAAGCCGCAACCACATTCTAAACCATATACTACCCCAGTGGTAGAGCATTTAATCAGATCACGAATCTCATACTCTTTTCCTGTGCTAGTTGATATAAAGTTTTTTCTCTTGTTTGGGTTATTTCTGGAATGCCTTCATGCCAGGCATCTCCCACAAGCATAAAATCCCTTCAGGAAACCAAAAAGGGCATTCCTTTTCTGTACCAGTAGGTCTCCTACTCCTGGAGCCAAAAAATCTTTCAAGGTGGATGCTTTCCTATAGATGAACCCTGGTTTGTCTGGGAGCTGAGGTCCCAGAACCTTATATTTTTTAAGAACATGCTAATGCCTACCAATAATATTTTTAATATGTTTTAATTGCATGTTATAATTGAAAATTAGTTTATATTCAATACCTGGATTCAATCGTTTACATGACTCACTACATAGAGCATTGCGATCCATATTTAATACTTCTCTTCTAATTTTTTCTATGGCTTGGGTGGGATAACCTTTTTGAGTAAATCTTTGAGCAATGATTTAAGATTTGGCCAGATAGTCAATGTTTTTAGAACAGTTCATACACAAACGCACAAATTGTCCCTTAGGTATGTTGGCCAACCATAGGGGATGATGACAACTATTGAGCAGTTAGTAAGAATTTCTATCAGTAGCCTTGAAATGATTGCTAGTGAGCAGTCAGCCTTGCTCTTTGAAAATTCATGAACCCCATTCTTTCAGTATGTACTGACCAAGTTAATTTGATGTTGCTGGCATTAAAATTCATTCTTGTCTTAAAACTATCAAATCCAGACTGATCGCCTTTCCATATGATCAACAGATCGTCAATGTACCTCTTGTAACACAAGAGTTCATCCTGGACAATAATGAAAAATCTATCTAGCCTCCCAACATGCCATAAACAGATTAGCTACCGACGGTGAGAACCTGGCTCCCATCGCAACATCACATATTTGTAAATAATAGTCATTATTATACCAAAAATAATTGTGACTCAAACTAAATTTTAAACATTTAATAATGAACTTCTGATGTTCTACCGTCAGATCACCCCATCAATATCCTCACTGGGGACAATATGACACAAGAGGCAAGTACTAGGAGCCCAGTATATACACCCAGGGGCCCGCAATTCATCTCACTTGAATTACTCGAATCAATAGAATGTACCGGTAGATAATAGATATACCCCTTTATATGATGAAACCGGTGATCATCCCAGGAATTTTTTTTTAGGGAACCCTGTGGACTCCCAGCAGAATCATCCACTGGCTGGAAGTCCATATGGGGGAAAAAGAAGAAAAAGAGAGGGAGGAGAGCTAGGAGAAGGGAACAAAAAAGAAGATACCAGTAGGGACAGATGTCTTCAATATTAGTGATCAGGTACTCAACAATGATGAAATTAAGTTGCTTGACAGGGGCTTGAAGTATGCCCCTGCCGATAATCTGAATAAATTTGACACATTTTTCTGATTCAAAGACCTTAAATATTTGTTATTCTGAACAAATATTTCCTATCTAAACCAGATAATAGACCCCCTCAGGTAATTAATGGTTGTTTCTCTACTCTTAAAAACACATCAGTATTCAATCACCCTAATAGTGATAATACATTTTTGGAATGTTTTAAAAATCTAGTGACTGATGATTTAGAAAATTTAAGGATGAAAAAAATAGATTATCCATAGTGGATCAAGAAGGGTATTCAAGATCTTGAGTCAAAAAACAATGTGGTTATTCGTCTTGCTGATAGGGATGGGGGGGGGGGGTGTTTGATTATTATGAATAAAGAATATTATAGGGAAGAGCTGGAGAGGCAATTGATGGATAAAGACACCTATCAACTTTTGAATAAGAACCCAGTTTATGAATACAAAGATAAACTGAGTAGACGTATTAAGAAGGGAGAGAAAAAAGGTCTATTAAATAAAAAGGAAGCATTATATCTTAATCCCACTGCATGTATCATCATTTATTTTTGCCTAAATTACATAAGGACCCAGTCAGACCACCCAGAAGACCAATTATCAATGGCATAGAGTGTGTGTGTGCCATGTTGGGTCAGTATATATATTATTTTTTGCAGCCATTAGTGATTAAAACTGAAGCATACATCAAGAACACCAAACATGTTATTCAATACGTGGAGTCATTAGAGGAAGCTCAAAGATGTATCTTGGCCACGGCTAATGTCGGGTCACTGTACACGATTATAGGGCATAGAGATGCAGGGAGGGCAGTTAGATGGGTGTTGGCCAGCTCTGATCTGACTGTAGAACATCAGAAGTTCATTATTAAATGTTTAAAACTTTGTTTGAGTCACAGTTATTTTTGGTATAATAATGACTATTATTTACAAATATGTTGTGTTGCGATGGGAGCCAGGTACGCACCGTCGGTAGCGAATCTGTTTATGGCATGTTGGGAGGCTAGAGAGATTCTTTATGATCATCCAGATGAACTGGAGAAAGGAGATCAGTCTGGATTTGATAGTTTTAAGACAAGGATGAATTCTAATACCAGCAACATCAAATTAACTTGGACAGTACATACTGAAAGAGTGGTGTTCCTGGACTTAGAAATTTTCAAAGAGCAAGGTCGACTGCTCACTAGCAGTCATTTCAAAGCTACTGATTCTATTGATCTATATGCTATAGCTAGTATTTTTCCCATTAAATTTATACAGTTGTGTTCAAAATTATTCAACCCCCACTGAAATTGATTGTTTTGGTCGGTTTGACATTGATTATGATCATTCAGTCATCCTGCTTACAATTAAATCAAAGAGGCACGTGTAGGTCAGACAAATATAACATAACATTTATAATGAAATAACCACAAATGTCTTTTCTGAGCTCACATCATTATCAGTTTTATTCAACCCCCAAGTGACATTCAATCTTAGTACTTAGTACAACATTCTTTTACAGTTATAACAGCTTTTAAACGTGAAGCATAGCTTGACACAAGTGTCTTGCAGCGATCTACGGGTATCTTCGCCCATTCATCATGGGCAAAAGCCTCCAGTTCAGTCACATTCTTAGGCTGGCGCACTGCAACTGCTTTCTTTAATTCCCACCAGAGGTTCTCAATCGGATTTAAGTCTGGTGACTGCGATGGCCACTTCAAAATGTTCCAGCCTTTAATCCGCAACCATGCTCTAGTGGACTTGGAGGTATGCTTG
>BLSH010498043.1:877374-892008 GCA_018402905.1 Glandirana rugosa
GTACCGTGGAGTACCGTTTCTTGAGATACTCCTAGACCTTTTTTCTTAACAACGAGATGAGCAACAATTCTTTTTTCCAGATCCTCATAGAGTTCTTTGCCATGAGGTGCCATGTTTAACTTCCAGTGACTGGTATGAGAGAGTGAGAGCGATAACATCACATTTAACACACCTGCTCCCCATTCACACCTGAAACCTTGTAACACTAACAAGTCACATGAAACTGGGGAGGGAAAATGGCTAATTGGGCCCAATTTGGATATTTTCACTTAGGGGTGTAATCACTTTTTTGCCAGCGGTTTAGACATTAATGCCTGTGTGTTGAGTTATTTTGAGGGGACAGCAAATTTACACTGTTATACAAGCTGTGCACTCACTACTTTACATTGCAGCAAAGTGTAATTTCTTCAGTGTTGTCACATGAAAAGATATAATAAAATATTTACAAAAATGTGAGGGGTGTACTCACTTTTGTGAGATACTGTATATATACAATATCTTTCTGTTAGTTATTTATATTTTGCATAGGAGATCACACCACTGTCTTTATTGGATTTTTAATAACCAAGCTTGAGCCCTGATGAAGGAGGATGCTTTGGCCCCCAAACATGTTAGACATTTTTCTACTGGTTGTGACTTTATTGAAGAAAAAATATGTGATTTTTTATTTAACCCCTACAGATCCGCGCTATTGCCGAAGTACGGCTCCAGCGCGGATCTGAAATGCCGGGACGACGTCCATGGACGTCGTTCCCTGTGCACGCTCCCGGAGCGCCCCCTGGCGGCAGCGGCGGCGCGCATGGCCTCCGCACGCTGCGCGGGCGTGCCCATGGGTCGGGTGGACTCGATGTCCGCTCGAGACCCACGATCGCCTTACAGAGCTGCAGAACGGGGAACCGTCGATGTAAACACGGCGGTTCTCCGTTCTGTGACAGGGGACAGGACAGATCTACTGATCCCTGTCACTGGGATCAGTTAGATCTGTTATGTCCCGACCAGCCCCGCCCCCCCACAGTTAGAACACGCCCAGGGAACATTGTTAACCCCTTCACTGCCCCCTGCAGGTTAACCCCTTCACTGCCAATGACATTTATACAGTAATCAGTGGACATTTAAATTTCTGATCGCTGTATAAATGTCATTGGTCCCAAAAATGTGTAAAAAATATCCGACATTTCTGCTGCAATATCGCAGTCCCGATAAAAATCACAGATCGCGCCATTACTAGTAAAAAAAAAAAAAATAAAAACACCATAAATCAATTCCCATAGTTTGTAGACGCGATTACTTTTGCGCAAACCAATCAATATACGCCGATTGCGATTTTTTTTTTTTTACCAAAAATATGTAGAAGAATATATCGGCCTAAACTGATGAATTATTTTTTTTTATGGATTTGTATTTTAGCAAAAAGTAAAAAATATTGTTTTTTTTTTGCAAAATTGACGCTCTTTTTTTTGTTTATAGCGGCGATCAGAAATGACGCAGAGGGGATCAAATACCACCAAAAGAAAGCTCTATTTGTGGGAAAAAAAGAACGCAAATTTTATTTGGGTACAACGTCGCACGACCACGCAATTGTCATTCAAAATGCGACAGCGCTGAAAACTGAAAATTGGTCTGGGTAGGAGGGGGGTTTAAGTGCCCAGTAAGGAAGTGGTTAATCATTTGGGGCTTGCTTTCTTTCATTTTTACAGAGAGACATTTAGACTCTATTTAGTGGTTGGGTAGTTGTAAAAACTTGTGTTTTTACCAACCCTCCACAAAATGTCTCCCTTAAACTGCGAAGACAACAGATGGGGAATTCAGATGCCACAGCTGTGATGCTTTGCTTCAAGGCTGTGGCAAAAATGATTTGCCCTGTTGTGTTTAGCAGGCAGTATCGCCTCCAAACACATGCAATGCACATGTTTGTGGCATGGTAGTGCGGCATTTACAGGGTTAAAACAGGCGACGAGCAGGTGATATGTCGTCACCTTTTCACTGCCTGTCAAATGCCTCTAAAAAGTGATCCAACAGCGGATCGCTTCAGAGTCGCAGCAATCTCGCTGAATGTCTAAACTTATCTTAAAATAGTAAAATGTATCTGCATAATACATTCATCTGCATTCTTTTTAGCTAAGCTGAATGCAGACACTACCCAGCACAAATAGGTACAGTGTCAGAATCGTTATCTCTCATTAAAAAAAGAAACTAACTGGAAATGATCACCTTTAGGAATATGCAGTATGGTTATTTTACATTTTACCTATGGAACTGGGAAAATTGGGATCTGTTCTGAACTTGTACATCAAGGAAACCAAAAGCCAGGCAACACTTCTCTCTCAGAGACAATGCTAAAAACAATGCGTATTCTCACAAAGATGTGACATGCCCGCCTGTACTATACCATGCCAGCAGTCTTCAGTATATCAAACACAGCCCCGGATATTGTTTCACAGCTCAGATGATGACATTACTTTATCATTGCAACATCTGCATTCTAAACACCCCCAGGTTTAGCAGAGTTTTTATCCCCCCTACATTTTCAATGCAAGCAGCAAAAAGTCCAAACATGATCCGGAGAGGCAATGTTGTCACCAAGCTATTTTTAATACCTGCTTGTTCCTGATCTGCAAGTGAATTGTGCTTAGCTTGCCACGCGTCCTATCAGGCTGTGGAACGACAAAGAGAAGACTTGCTGAATAATTCATGGGAGGCAATTTTCTTCTAGTCACTGACTCATCAATCACAGCTGTCTAACAAGACAAGTGTGCCCCTACAGAACAGGGCTTATTCTCTGGAGTTGGGGACTTTCCAAGAGACCCATAATAATATTATCATGTATTTATGTAGAGGCTCCAACACTCTTACATGTACAGAGCTGTCTCAGACCTGGAATGTGTTGGTATTGTTCAGTTAGGTGAATGCACTGCCAACAGGAAACCGAATCCATACTATACCATTTCATTAAAATGGAAATTCAAATAAAAATGTGCAAACAGGCAGGCTCTTTATCCAGGGAGGGGATATACTATAGCAGGGATTTGCAATTAGCGGACCTCCAGATGTTGCAGAACTACAAGTCCCATGAGGCATAGCAAGACTCTGACAACCACAAGCATGACACCCAGAAGCAGAGTCATGATGGGACTTGTAGTTTTGCAACAGCTGGAGGTCCGCTAATTGCATATCCCTGTACTATAGGGTTCATTTGCTAAAACTGTTCACTTTGCAAGGAAATTTTCTCTCAGCCTAGTGATTGTGGGGGAAAATTTACTTTGCAGAGAATGCCCAATCACGTACCGGGAAAATGAAAAAAAAAAACAATATTTTTTGGTTGCATACGGTTAAACATTGGAAGCCAACACATCTTCATCTCATTCATTAAGCTAAGAGAAAATTCACTTAATATTCCCTGAATAATTATTGCCTGACTGTTACATAGTTACATAGTTAGTCGGGTTGAAAAAAAGACAGTTCATCTAGTTCAACCAATAAAAGGGGAAAAAATACAATCCCATATATACAATCCTATACCCACAGTTGATCCAGAGGAAGGCAAAAACCCCAGCAAAGCATGGATCCAATTTGCTATAACGGGGGAAAAAAATTCCTTCCTGATCCCCCGAGAGGCAAATGGATATTCAGTGGATCAACTTTACCTATAAATGTTAGTACCCAGCTATTTAGGAAATAATCCAGGCCTTTTTTAAAGCAATCTATAGAGCTGGGCAGAGAGAGTCTATTCCACATTTTCACAGCTCTTACTGTGAAGAAACCTTTCCGTATTTGGAGATGAAATCTCTTTTCCTCCAGACATAGAGAGTGCCCCCTTGTCCTCTGTAATGTCCTTAAAGTGAATAACTCAACATCAAGTTCACTATATGGACCACTTATGTATTTGTACATGTTGATCATATACCCCCTTAATCTCCTCTTCTCAAGAGAGAATAAATTCAGTTCCTCTAATCCTTCCTCATAGCTGAGCTCCTCCATGCCTCTTATTAGTTTGGTTGCTCTTCTGTTAGCAATTTTCTTTACAGTAAACTAAGTTTGCCTTGTGTGGCGCAGTGTACAATATCAGTATCTGCCAGGATGAACAAACTCCTGCGCATGAGCATCCTGGCATAGCCAATCAAAATGGCTAAAGATACTGAACCTGACGGAAGATGGGGGAAGATGTCAGGGAGCTTTCAGATGTCAGATTGCTGGGGGGGGGGGGGGGAACAAGTGCAATTCCACTTTAAGTGGATGAATTGCATAGTCTGTTTTGTGTGAAATGTTTTAATTTTTTTTCCCATTCAGCACACAAAACTGTCAAAAGAACATATCTTGAAAAACAGGTTTGCAGATTGGTTAATTCTGCTTGCACCTAAAAAAAATAATAACTAAGGGTCGTGTCACAGGGCAGATTCTGCTGTTGGGAACACATCGCCAGCAGTAGAATCACCAAGGAGAGCCTTCTACTTCTGAACTCTATGGAATTTTCCCCTCAGTAGTTAAGACTATTGCCATATCTCCAGCAATAGCGAGTGGGCAGTGAGGGATTTACATATTGACATAGTGGCACGCTGAGAGGATGAACCAACTGCCTATCAGGCACCTGGTTGGATACTGACATTATTGTTGGGAACCTTCCAAAGTTTGGAGCAGCTCTGTGACATCAGCCGGCTGATTGTAGGTCACAGGAGTGCAAGAATAAGCACACTTTTTTGACCCACCAAATAGTCTTGACCATACTAGAGCTCCACCCAAAAAGGGAAGCTCTGTTTGCTTCCCGCCCCCTCCGCTGCCACATTTGGCACCTTTTGGGGGGGGGGGTAACTGTTTTGGACAGGTACCCGTCCGCACTTCCAGATGACCTTGCCGTGGCAAGGTCCCCCAGAAGTTTGGCCCCCCTCCACCTTCCCCCGCCACTGGGCCATTTACAAAGCACAGTGTGCTTCTCGCTTGCACAGTAGGGAACCCACTGGTTTCCCTTACAAGGAATGGCAACGGCAGCACCCGAGAGCCAATTAAAAAACCTGGATAGGTAAGTGTCCTAATAATTGTAGCTGCTGACTTTTAATTTTTGGTGGGGGGGACTGGAGCTTCTCTTTAAGGTTTTGAATTCTTTATTTTCACCAGGTAATCCTGTGAATTACTCACATTCTGTTCCTGTGGTCACTCTTCCATTGTATCTATTGGGGGAGAAGTTATTGTTACCCACATAGGACATCAAATATGTCTTCCTCTCTTCATCTACATAACATGGGGGATAGGGGAGATACCATTGTTTGAGATTTGAATTTGTCCCACAGGAAGTGACAAGGACACAGAATTTCTGGCATGATCAGCAGATATGTTCTTTGGTTGCTGAAAATGTTCTTAACCTAAAAAACACTGTTGCAAACACCACATCTAAGGATGGGTAAATGCAATATATTACATTTATGTGCTTGGGTTTAGATCCTTCAAGAAAGCTGTTATGTGTAGTGTAAGGCAAGCCATAAATGACTTATTTTTTTTCATTCAAACAGCAGGTTAAATAAAAAAATATATTGATTCCCCCATCCACACATTCAATATGGGGGGATCCTTCCATAGCAGAGCTATGGTATTCTGACAGTGTGGAAGCTTCCTCACCATCAAAATACACTCATTAGAACTTCAACAGGCTGCCCATAGAATAATCAAAATACAGCTGGTCTATTTCTGGCTTAAAGTGGTTATAAAGCCAGAAGGTTTTTTTTTCTTAATGCATTTTTTGCATTAAGATAAAACGCCTTCTGTGTGCAGCAGCCCCCTTCAGCCCCCCTAATACTTACCTGAGCCCCATCTCTGTCCAGCGATGTCCACGAGTGTCTCGGCTGTCAGGGAATATCCCTCCTGATTGGCTGATACATAGCAACTGCATCATTGGCTCCCGCTCCTGTCAATCAAAGTCAGTTAGCCAATCAGGAGAGAGGGGTGGAGCCTAACCGCAGCTCCGTGTCTGAAAGGACACATGGAGCTGAACTTGGCTCGGGTGCCCCTAAAGCAAGCTGCTTGCTGTGGGGGCACTGAACAGGAGGGACGGGCCAGGAGCACAGAAGAGACACCCGAGAAGAGAAGGATCCGGGATGCTCTCAGAAAAACCACTGCAACAGAGCGAGTAAGTATAACATGTTTGTTATTTTTTTTTAAAAACTAGACTTTACAATCACTTTAACTTTTTCCCTTTAATCTCCTTATAAGGGCTATTTCACACTTTGAAATGATTTGAGTTTTCAACTGCAGTTTCTGTGTAACGATTGCATGGCTCTAGGATGTTTCTTTATGCATCCAACAGAAAGTGGGGCACCATTGCTGCACATAGCCATCCCATTTCATACGATACAGAGATCTCACTACAGTATAAACAGCTCCATTGCTGGCAATTGGTGGGAGTTTTATTGCGTGTTCTCTGTTTAAGTATGAATGGGTCCTTACATAGCACATAGTTGGCAAGTCAACATATGGCATGATGTGCAGTAACTTGTAGCACCCAATCCAGTGTTTATCTTTTATGATTTTAGAACATTCTAAGCAATGAAAGGTTATTGGGTGTAATGTGTTATTGAACCTTGCATGGTGCCTATTAGGCCAATGTATGGAGATATGCCTGAGATCCATTGTCCTTATGTCTTTAATCACAGGTTTAAGGGGTATGGGTACAAAATCACAGTGGTAAATTTCAGTCAATCCCAGATTTCCAAGTAGCCTGTAGGTCACATACTGTGTGAAATGATATGCAGTGTTTCCACTATCTTAGCCTTGATAAAGGAGGATTTATTGCCACCAGAAACACATCGGATACTGTTGTGACACCACTGTTAAGAATTGATTTTTGAACTGATTATTTGCCTCTTCTACTTCTTTTTGTGCAATTTTCTCAAATAGGGTGCCCCACTTCTACCATAAAATTCCCTTACTTTGTGTTTTCAAAACAGTCTACATCCATTAAACAAGGACCATTACCAACTTGCATTTGAAAAAAGATGAGCATCAAGTCTGAAGCATCTATGTTTATTTCTAAAAACAAACAAAAAGTGAAAAAACTCTCCAAAGAAAGGGACTTTAGGCATACACGGGCTGGGTACACACAGACACCATGAATTGTAAGATTCAAATATTAAATATTTCTTAGTACATCTATATGCAGATAAAAAAGCCTAATGGGCATATCACATACAAGGTAAAAACTTGGACCACATAGACAGAACAAAACAGAAAACATTAAGCAATGACATATGGTGTGGTGATGAGCCTCCTGAAGTTGGAAAAGAACTGTGAAACAGCTGACGCGTTTCGAGAGAGTTCTTCTTCAGAGATGTTCAGAGTAATACAGAGTCAGACCAAATAAATCACCATATGACCCTCCAATGCTTGGAGTAAACTAGATCTTCACAAGAAATTGTAAGATGTGGTATTCTAATTGTATTAAAAGATTTCTGGAGAAGGCTCAGCCATTCTGTGTTTGTAATGACAAAGCAGAGAGCCACAGCTATAAGGCCAGACTGCCACTTCGGGGTGTAGCCATTATGGATTAGATCCGGGAAGAAGAAAAGGCCCAGCTACATATGTGTGGAATGTCGACAAGGTCTATATAAGGTGGGCCGGACAGGGGCCGGGCTACAAGCCAGCCAGGAGTGCTGGAGCCGGGGGTGCAACACAGCGGCTGCGCGACTGCCCTTGGTCCCCGAGCAAGAGGCTGCCAGCCAGCATCAGATGTTTCACAGTTCTTTTCTAACTTCAGGAGGCTCATCACCACACCATATGTCATTGGTTAGTGTTTTCTGTTTTGTTCTGTCTATGTGGTCCACGTTTTTACCTTGTATGTGATATGCCTATTAGGCTTTTTTATCTGTATATAGATATACTGATAAATATTTAATATTTGAATCTTGCAATTCATGGTGTCTGTGTGTACCCAGCCCATGTATGCCTAAAGTCTCTTTCTTTGGAGGGTTTTTTAATTTTTTGTACATCTTGAGATGTTGGCATACATTCAGAGTCCACATTACTCTCTCTCTTTTTGGTTATGTTTATTTCTACAACATGAAAGGCATTGAAGTGGTTGTAAAGCTTTGTTTTTTTTTTAATAAAAATAACAAGCATGCCTATACTTACCTGCTCTGTGCAATGGTTTTGCACAGAGGAGCCCCAATCCTCCTCTTCTGGGGTCTCCCATCGGTTCTCCAGGCCCCTCCTCTTCATCGGATGCCCCCAGGGAAAGCCAATTTTGCTCCTGTGTCCATTGACACAGACAGTGGGATTCAGCACCCCCCCCCCCGCGCGCGCGTGCTCTTACGTCACTGGTTTTGATTGACAGCAGTGAGAGCCAATTGTTTTCTTTGCTATCAATCTGTTCAATGAGGAGAGAGACAGCCGGTGCGCTTGTGTACATCACTGGATCGGATGGGCTCAGGTAAGGAAAAGGGGAGGTCTGCGGGCAGCTGCAGCACAGAAGGTTTTTCACCTAAATGCATGGAATGCATTTGGGTTGTGCTAGGAAATTATATTTCTGCCTCTAAAGATGTTAAGTACTACAAAGTTGCCATTTGTTCAGTATTTGTATTATCAGATGTTCTTTTCCATGTTTTTTTCTTTTTTCTACTTCCTTATAAGATTGAGGTATCTGTCATAATTTTTTCTCCATGCCTGAACTTTTGGCCCTGTTGTGTTTAGAAATGATATATCTTAAAATAGTGCTGCTGGTTTTACAGTAAAACTAAAGAGAAAACTTTTCAGTTGGGATAAAGGGAGGGTTTTAACCATTCTCATGGTTTTTTTTGCCATCCATATCCCATTGGGGAGGTTTCTCTTCACTTCCTATCTCATAGCCAAAACAGGAGGTGAGAAGAAATCCCTTCAAGGGGAGGAAATCCTTGCCATCAAGGTCACCAGAACTAGTATTTCTATTGGAAGATTTCCCAAAATTTAGGAATTCCACTTCTCCTTATCACTTTAAAATGACAAGGGTAAACAGGACAATAAGAGAGGGTGAATCTCCTTAACAGGGAAACAGATAGCAATATAATCCTGAGCACCATCTCCACTCTAATCAAAACTCATTAAAAAAAGTTTTGTCTTTAATTATAGTTTAAATAAATACAACACAACCCCTAATTTAATTTGCTGTCATTTGTTAGCTTATAAAAACCACAGCATGAGACAGCTGCCCAAAAATGTGTCAGAAAGTAATTTTGGACACAGATGTGTTACTAATAAGTATAACTATATAAGTGTAAAAATACTGTTGTTTGGAAGCATATGTATTTCTCACCTCCATTAGGTGCCTCAATTTGTAGCTTCTCGGTTTGCTGGACAGATCATTCCAGAAAAGTATCTAGGGTTTGATCTTAAAAGATGAAGACTGAAGCATGTTGCATGCAAGGCTATAGGAAAAAACAAACACATTTGATATGTACAGTATCTCACAAAAGTGAGTACACCCCTCACTTTTTTGTAAATATTTTATTCTAGCTGTTCATGTGACAACACTGAAGAAATGACACTTTGCTACAATGTAAAGTAGTGAATGTACAGCTTGTATAAAAGTGTAAATTTGCTGTCCCCTAAAAATAGATCAACACAAAGCCATTAATGTCTAAACCGCTGGCAACAAAAGTGAGTACACCCCTAAGTGAAAAGGTCCAAATTGGTCAATATTTTGTGAGGCCACCATTATTTTCCAGCACTGTCTTAACCCTCTTGGGCATGGAGTTCACCAGAGCTTCAGAGGTTGCCACTGGAGTCCTCTTCCACTCCTCCATAATGAAATCACGGAGCTGGTGGATGTTAAAGACCTTGTGCTCCTCCATCTTCCATTTAAGGATGCCCCACAGATGCTCAATATGGTTTAGACATGCTTGGCCAGTCCATCACCTTTACCCTCAGCCTATTTAGCAAGGCAGTGGTTGTCTTGCAGGTGTGTTTGGGGATATTGCAGGTGTGTTTGGGGGTTATTATCATGTTGGAATACTGCCCTATGGCCCGGTCTTTGAAGGGAGGGGATCATGCTCTGCTTCAGTATGCCATAATACATGTTGGCATTCATGGTTCCCTCAATGAACTGTAGCCAGTGCCGGCAGTACTCATGCTGCCTCAGACCATGACACTCCCACTACCATGCTTGACTGTAGGCAAGACACACTTGGCTTTGTACTCCTCACCTGGTTGCCGCCACACACACTTGACCCGATCTGAACCAAATAAGTTTATCTTGGTCTCATCAGACCATAGGACATGATTTCAGTAATCAATGTCCTTAGTCTGCTTGTCTTCAGCAAACTGTTTGCGGGCTTTCTTGTGCTTCATCTTTAGAAGAGGCTTCCTTCTGGGACGACAGCCATGCAGACCAATTTGATGCAATGTGCTGCGTATGGTCTGAGCACTGACAGGCTGACCCCCACCCCTTCAACCTCTGCAGCAATGCTGGCAGCACTCATATGTCTATTTCCCTAACACAACCTCTGGCTATGACGCTGAGCACGTGCACTTAACTTCTTTGGTCGACCATGGCGAGGCTTGTTCTGAGTGGAAACTGTCCTGTTAAACCGCTGTATGGTCTTGGCCACTGTGCTGCAGCTCAGTTTCAGGGTCTTGGCAATCTTCTTATAGCCTAAGCCAACTTTATATAGAGCAACAATTTTTTTTTCAGATCCTCAGAGAGTTTTTTGCCATGAAGTGTCATGTTGAATTTCCAGTGACCAGTATGAGAGAGCGAGAGCGATAACACCAAATTTAACACACCTGCTCCAAATTTACACCTGAGACCTTGTAACACTATCGAGTCACATGACATCGGGGAGGGAAAATGGCTAATTTGGCCCAATTTGGACATTTTCACTTAGGGGTGTACTCACTTTTGTTGCCAGCGGTTTAGACATTAATGGCTGTGGGTTGAGTTATTTTGAGGGGACAGCAAATTTACACTGTTATACAAGCTGTACACTCAATACTTTACATTTTAGCAAAGTGTCATTTCTTCAGTGTTGTCACGTGAAAAGATATAATAAAATATTTACAAAAATGTGAGGGGTGTGCTCACTTTTTTGAGATACTGTATGTATATAATGCACTTTCACATCATTGGAGCACAGACTTCTGAAAATGCTAAACGTGCACTTTACCAGACATGAAATTTTGCAGTTAAGCAACGCAGCTCGGTCACCTCCCTAAGGCTACTTTCACACTGAGCCACTTTACAGGCACTATTTAGTTAAAAATAATAATGTAAAGCATCTCAAAAATCCCCCTCCCAATCCACTCCAATGTGAAAGCCTGAGTGCTTTCACACTGGGGCGGTACGCTTGCAGGACGTTACAAAATGTGCTGCAAGCAGCATCTTTGGGGCAGTGTAGTGAGCGGTGTATACACCGCTCCTCTACCGCCCCTGTCATTGAAATGAATGGCAAGCGATTCCGAAGCGGCTGCACACAGTCTCGGAAGCGTGGAGCGCCGGCACTTTTAACCCCATTTTAACCCCTTGTGGGGGCTCAAAAGCGCTGCGCTCCCAACTGAAAAGTGGTGCTGCGGTGCCGGTAAAACTCTGCTACAACGAGCGGGGATTTACCGCGGCTGCAGTGTGAAAGTAGTCTTACTTAGCTCCCAAGCCCATGATTGTACCATGAAGGAGCAGCAACAGACTGGTGAAATAATTTTTCTACTCTCTCCTCCTGTCTCCTCCTGTCTTTATTTATATTGTCATTCAGTGTCTGTGCCTGTTGGCCCCACACGTTAGAACTCTGTAGCTGTCAATTACCTTAAGCCCCTGTTCACATCTATGTGCTATGACAATGCACACATCGATTCATATTTTTAACTCATGTTTCTTTAAATAATTCATTTGGGCCAGGCTAGCCCAAATTAACAATTTACTACACTAACAAGTGGGCTTGCTGGACATGCTGCATTAACTGTATGTAGCCTCAGTTTCTATGAATGAATACAAAGCTTCCTCTGATTGGCTTAGGTGGAGAGGTAGGCGGATTATGTCATGCACTCCACCTCAGCCAATCAGTGGAAGGTTTGTATTCATTCATAGAGCGCAATGGCTGACATGTGCTCAGCCTGACTATTTTGTTTCGGAAATGGGACGAGAAGTTCTTGCCCCACTGCAGGAACACAGTGCTGTATGTAGTCCTGTGCAGTAAATACTGAGTTTGGGATAGCTTGACCCAAAGGAACTATTTAAAGGGATGTTCAATATGGAGTTAGGCCTTAATTTGAATGGGCTACCAACAATAAAAAAAACTACACTAAAGAAGTGCATGACTCTTTAAAAAAAAAAAAAAAACACATTGTACTAAAACACATTGTAATTGTAGAAATTCCACTTCATTGAAGAAAAACCTTCATGTGAACATCCCAGATATCAAGAAATTGTGCTGCAAGTTTTAAAATGACTTGCTAAGCTATTGCTAGACTTGCCAGGCTTCACAAGTTTGTTGCACAATTGCAGCAAGTCCACATTGCATGCCTCCAGATCAACTTTCTTTGCAAACCTTCTGCAAGTCTGCTGCAAGTTCTGATTCAGTTATGTTGTGCAATAGTCATCCCACCACAGGGGTCACTGTGGCTGAATTTTCATGCTGTAGACTTGCTGAGGTCTTGCTGAAGACTCACCACTGTGACTTTACTCTTGCTAGAGACTTGCCATGCAATTTTGCTACAGATTGGAAACATGTCAACTAGAGCTTTTGCTTCAAGTGCTCTGCAAGTGTACAACATGCCAGTGAAAATGTGCAGCAAGTTAACAGAATTACAATTCAACCCTGCCAGAAATTTGTGACAAGTTATCTTGCTATCTGGGATAACAACATTTTTGGGGTTTTTATTGACCATGGCAGCAAGAAAAAGTTTGCAGTTATGGGGTAACTGGTGGAATCAGACAGAATGACTTATTCTAGATTACTGGGACAAATGCTGACCTTAAACCTTCATTCAAATTGAATATTTTTTTAGTTTATGCAATTTTTTTGTAGCCCTGGTGAATGGGGGAACCTTTAAGCCTTCAAAATACAAAGGCTTTTTACTGAATGTGATTCTAATGAAACCCTGTGTAGTTTACGCAACCTATCTGGCACTTACTCCTTGCTCCCCTAGCTGTTTTGAGACCCAAGACAACCCATGACCATTACTCTGGAATACTGCCTAAAGGGAATTTCCTCCTATAACAGATTTGAGACCCAACTGGAATAAACATCAGAATAATTGGTCAGTCCTCCATGCTCCTTCTTCACCTTGCTGTCAGGACAAGTAATGGTGAGAAATCTACTCAATAAGAGAAGATTTTCCTTCACAGAGTGATGAAAAAAATCTCTCCTATAGGGGCACAAATCAAAGCCAAAAACATTTCTAGTAGAATGAATAGGAATTAGAGAGAAAATATATATATATACCTGTGGTCAGATCCCAATAGCTTGTACATGTAATTGAACTACCAGGTGCTAAAGGGGTGTGACCACATGTTAACACTAAAAATACCAAATGGACCCTCTGCACACTGCTACACCCTTCCCAGCAAACTATACAATGTAAAACAGGAATATTTAGTTCACATATATTGCAATACATGCTTCTGAGCACAGGTATATCTTCTCTCTGTTATATACAGGTCAGTGACCAGATCTGAACCTAGTCACTCTCCTCCATCTTGTCTTTATGCCCCAGGTTGGCATGGTGTCCACCATAGCATTTGCAGTGGCAAGGCAGTGTAGAACCAGCCAGAAGAGGGATTACTTTGATGGAGTTGGTCAGCTTAAGCATGTATTGCAATATATGTGAACTAAATATCCATGTTTTACATTGCATAGTTTGCTGGTAAGGGTGTAGCAGTGTTCAGAGGGTCAATTTGGTATTTGTAGTGAATAAGGATTGGAACTTCTGACAATGTTTTTATTTATTTATGTATTTATGCTGTCCATGCCTTCCTATCTTGGTGATGACAGCACACCCTATTTTTTGTACAGGTGTCACAGGAACAGACAATTAGGAATAACCCAGATAGCAAGGATAACGTCCCGCAAATTTGTAATTGTAAGTCAGGGTTAACTTGCTGCACATTTTCACTGGAAAGTTGTACACTTGCAGAGCACTTGAAGCACAAGCTCTAGTTGACACTTTTCCAATTTGTAGCAAATTTGCTTGGCAATTCTCTGGCAAGAGCAAAGGTTGCAGTGGTGATTCTACAGCAAGAGCTCTGCAAGTCTACAGCATGAAAATTCAGCCACAGTGACCCCTGTGGTGGGATGACTATTGCACAACATAACTAAACCAGAACTTGCAGCAGATTTGCAGAATGTTCGCAAAGAAAGATGATCTGGAGGCATGCAATGTGGACTTACTGCAATTGTGCAACAAATATGTGAAGAAGACCAAATCAATACAACACGTTATCAGTAGGGTGGTGTCCCCAGTGACACCGACTTAAAAGTACGACATCTGAACGTCTCGAGAACGACATCTTAGTGGTGACGTTGGAAACGAGAACGGTCTCTTAACGGTTCGTTTAAACGATGTTTAACCTTTTCACAGTTGATCTCGAACACGAAGTTCACGAGACGTTCACATGTTGAAAGGTCACTTTTACACGTCGTTCAATTGGGACTGAATGTTAATGTTTAAACGCCCTGCAATAGGAACGAT
>BLSH010498043.1:899560-914572 GCA_018402905.1 Glandirana rugosa
ATTTCCGATCCCAGCCTTTCCAGCCGTGATCACGGCTTTGTTTACAAAAGCCGGGCCGGGCGTGACGTCATAACATCGCGCCCGGTCCTCCGAGGGTCATAGAGATGACTGGTGACCAGATGGTCATCAGTCATCTCCCTGACGACACTCCAGCGGCGACGGATCTCTTCTCCCTGCCGCCGATCGTACGGGCGGCACGGGAGAAGCACCGAATGGCGGCGGGAGGGGGGGGACGTCCCCTCCCGCTGCCTACAAGAACGATCAAGCGGCTGAACTGCCGCTATGATCGTTCTTGTGGTGTACAAAATCGCCAGCTGGAAAAAATGATATCTGAATGGTGCCTCTAGCTGCTGGCACCATTCAGATATTAACCCTCAAAGTCTAGGACGTCCATGGACGTCCACCCGGCGGGAAGTGGTTAAGATTTTCGATCCTTTGTTCAAGCACTCTAAGTAAAGTAAAGAAGAACAGCTGAAAAATAAAAAGTTCCCTTTTAGGTCCTAATGTATAAGTTGCATGATATGAATCTGAATATATTTTGTTAGTGTCAAACACTCATACGGGCATGGGCAATATCACTCATGGGCAATATTCACAATTTTGTGAAAATGATGCTCTTGTACTACTTATTTTCAACAGAAAAACCAACACTCTTTTCTCATCTAAACAGCAAGTGGAAAACGTATTTACTTTAATGCAGGTAAAAATATTTTAGTTTTAGAACCAGTTTAACTCCGGTGGCAGGGTCATAGACCCTGGGAGCCTGACCCATCTGTCACAGTGACAGCATATTTCTCAACTTTACATCATGAGAATAAGGGACAGTTCAGGGAGGTAGTGCACTGCCCCAACTGTCCCTGATTTCAAGGGAATATCCTTCATTTGGAATAAAGTCTCTCTATCCCTCTTTCCTCCTCATTAGGGATGGGCCGAACACCCCCTGGTTCGGTTCACACCAGAACATGCGAACAGGCAAAAAATTGGTGCGAACATTAGAACACCGTTATAATCTATGGGACTCGAACATCAAAAATCAAAAGTATTCATTTTAAAGGTTTATATGCAAGTTATTGCCCTAAAAAGTGTATGGGGACCCGGGTCCTGCCCTAGGGGACATGTATCAATGCAAAAAAAAAGTTTTTAAGTCAATCGTTTTTTCAGGAGCAGTGATTTTAATAATAAATAAAATAATAATAAAACTTGCTTGGTCGATCCCTCTTAAATTGCAGCTGACTAAAGCTGCTTACACAGTGTGCTTTGAGTCTGTACAATCTTTCTGATTATTGTCTCTAAAATAGTACACTATTATTTCAATAGAAGAATATAAAGATAAAACCTGACTCATGTCTCCTTATAAAATTGTAGGTTAATAAAGCTGCTTACACTGCTTTTCCAGCGAGTCTCTACAATAGTCCTTGCTGTTGTCTCTCAAATAATACACTTTCATTATTTTTCATGATATTGCACCATGTGAAGCTACTTACATACTGTGTATCAAGTCTGTAGACTATTTGTGGCTATTGTCTCTGAAATAATACACTCTAATTATTATTTCTTGAGAAAAATCTACCTGGTCTCCTCTTAAATTGAAGCCCACTAAAGCTGCTTACATACTGTGCATCAAGTCTGTAAAATAATTTTGGCTATTCTCTGAAATAAAAAACTATGATAAAACATATCAGGTCTCTCCCTCTGAAATTGGGCCCTACTAAAGCTGCTCACATAGTTGTGCGTTGAGTACGAACAGTATGTCTGGAGTGACGTTATGCGAGGTGCGATAGTGGATGGGCAATATTTGTCGCCTTGCATGCATTCACTTGGAGTGGCAGGTAAGAAACCGACCTGGGTTTTGCCGGCCACCGTGGCAGAGCTGGTTCTGGCCCGGAGTTTCTGGTCCACCAAAATCTCTCTTCAGCTGCATTTAACGACCAGGAAAAGATCTCAGTGAAGCTCTGGCCTGGGACTCAGGGTGATTACACTGAGAGAGCTTCACCATGGGAGTTGGTTGCTCTAGGGACTGCAAAAGAAAAGGTTTGCGTTTGTTGGTTTGAAGGTGTCAGGGACAAGCCCGACATCGTATAGAGAGGTATCCTGCTCTGTAGTAGTTAAGCGCTGGACGGCAAGGTTTTGTTTTGATGTTTTGTTTATTTTATGACTTGTAACTTTTTTGTAAATAAAACTGGCAACCCGCCAGACCTTTACGAACGTTGGTCTTCCCGCTACCTTTTTCCCAGGAAAGGTGATTCACACAATCTAATCTCCCACACTGGCTATTGCCTTCGAAATAGTACGCTCTAATTTTTACTTCATGATAAAACCTGGTTTGTCTTTCCCTGTGAAATTGAGGGTTGATGGGGACAAGGGCCTCTTCCCGACAACCCTGTTCGGCGGTTGTTTGGGTCTGCAGCGGGGGACTTATCGGAATCTGGAAGCCCCTTTAACAAGGGGGCCCCAGATCCCACCCCCCCATGTGAATGGGTATCGGGTACATCATACCCCCCACCCATTCTCCAAAAAAGTGTCAAAAAATAAAAACCACAGGGGACAGTTTTTGACAAATCCTTTATTAAATAAGAAAGTGTCCTGCGATGTACATCCACCATCAATCACACCGTCCAATGGACCCAAAAAATAAGAAAAAAGGTGACCCCCCCCCCAAGTGTTGGCCCCACCCTTGCCTATAGAAGAGCTGTCAAACTGAAGACAGCCCATTCGGCAGGTAACTCTGAGAGAGGCGGATGCACTTTTTATTTTTTCTCATTTTTTGGGTCCGTCAGGCGGCATGATTGACGATGGATGTACATCGCGCGACACTTTTTTTTTAATAAAGGATTTGTCAAAAACTGTCTATTGTGGTTTTTACTTTGTGACACTTTTTTGGTGAATGGATAGGGGTATGATATACCCGATACCCATTCACATGGGGGGAGGGGGACGGTAACTGGGGCTTGTCGGGAAGAGGCCCTTGTCCCCATCGACATGGGGACAAGGTGCTTTGGGGGGAACCCCAAAGCACCCTCCCTATGTTGAGGGCATGTGGCCTGCTATGGTTCAGAGGGGGGGTGCTCGCTCGTCCCCCCATCCTGACCTCCAGGCTGCATACTCTAATAAGGGTCTGGTATGGATTTTGGGGGGGCCCCCCACGCCATTTTTTTAAAAAAATTCCGCTTAAAATCCATACCACACCCGAAGGGCCTGGTATGGACTGGGGGGACCCCACGCTGTTTATTTTAATTTTTTTAAATCTATATTTCTGGCAATACATTACACCTGCAAGCAAGTTTAAATGACAATTTTGTCTTTATAATTGTCATTATTGCTGTGGCATTTTCTATACATCACACAGATGCGCCACTTTACAAGCAGACTAAGGAGGTTTAAGCATCATTAACCACTTGCCTACTTGAATATCACTGCGCTATATGATCACCTCTATCGTGAATAAAATATTGTGTCATTACTGCTGCTGCTTTAAAATATATAACATAAAAAATTAAAACTACAAATTAATTTTCAGCAGCGCCAACAAACTCTCATTATAAAGTGCATGAGTAATTAGTGCAAAAATAATTAGTGCAATCATATCAAAAACAAAAAGATCTAAACTACAAAACAAAGTCCACTACTGAATGGATAAAGTGCTAGTGCTCAAGCATAGTCCTATGTGTGGATCCTTAATCATGAAGATATTAGCAGCTACAAAACTTCCTCCACCAATGTCACCACGTGATGGACGTGTACACACACTGAGGCTCACCAGATGGATGTTGACTCAATGCACTTCCAAAATCCTGTGAGATCCATTGCCACTTCTATGCCCCCCTCAGGAATGGGTGATCTGTTACCAATGTCCGACCACTGTTCACAAAACGTCCGTTCCGTGCTGCTCACAAGCGTTCGTTCAAACATCCGTTCATCCCAGCGTCACCATCGGCATCAGTACACCCGGCCTGAGTCGTCGCATGGCTATGCACTGACGCGTTTCGTCACTTGGTCACGAGGCCTGTATGGTGACGCTGGGACGAACGGACATTTGAACGAATGCTTGTGAGCAGCGAGGATTTTGGAAGTGCATTGAGTCAACATCCGTCTGGTGAGCCTCAGTGTGTGTACACGTCCATCACGTGGTGACATTGGTGGAGGAAGTTTTGTGGCTGCTAATATCTTCATGATTAAGGATCCACACATAGGACTATGCTTGAGCTCTAGCACTTTATCCATTCAGTAGTGGACATTATGTTTTGTTGTTTAGATCTTTTTGTTTTTGATATGATTGCACTAATCATTTTTGCACTAATTAATTTGCACTAATTACTCATGCACTTTATTATGAGAGTTTGTTGGCGCTGCTGAAAATTCTTTTGTAGTTTTCATTTTTTAATATTAACCACTTGCCGACCCCTAAAAATGGCCACAAGGTGGACTAATTATTCTGGGAGGGTGTACTATAACATCCTCCCAGAATCACACTCCCGCGCACCCCCTAGGGCGGACACATGGGAGTCTCCATGCTCGCCAGGTTCACAGGACACGGGTCACGGATCGCAGTAAAGAGCCAATGGCAGTGGTTCTTTACCATGTGATTACTCCATCCAATGACAGAGTGATCACAATATAAACACACTTGGGTCATCCAGGGTGTCAGCTCTCTCCTCTCCTCACACCAATCCAGCTTGTGTAGCGAGGAGAGAGATTGAGTGCCCAGCAGTGCAAACTGTGAGTTTGATTGAATTTTCACTGTGCCCATCAGTGCTCTACTGTTCCATAAGTTCCACATCTATGCCACCAGTGCCACACCTGTGCCACCATAGTGCAACATCATTGCCCTACATTAGTGCAACTACAGTGCTCATCTGTGCCATTAGTGCCACCAGTGCCACTACAGTGCCACCTGTGCCACTACAGTTCTCATCTGTGCCATCAGTGCTGCTACAGTGCCCATCAGTGCCCCACCAGTGCCACATCAGTGATCATCTGTGCCACCTGTGCCACTTCAGTGCTCATCAGTGCTACATTAGTGCAACTACAGTGCTCATCTGTGCCCTACAGTGCCTTCATTGACACTAAAGTGCCCACCATTGCCACTACAGTGCCCATCAATGATACTACAGTGCCATCAGTGCTCATCTGCACCACTACAGTGCGCATCTGCACCACTACCCTGCTCTATAATGCCACTACAGTGTTCATCATTGGCACTACAGTGCTACATTAGTGCCACTACAGGGCTCCTCTGTGCCCTACAGTGCCATCAGTGTTCATCTGCTCCACTACAGTGCTTTACAGTGCCCATCAGTCCCACTACAGTGCTCATCAGTGTCACTACAGTGCCCAATAGTGCATGTCAGTGCCCATAAATGAGTGCTCATCAGTGCCACCCTATCATTGAATCCTCAACCGCGCCCCTCAGTGTCACCTCATCAGTGCCTGTTAATTAGTGCAGCCGCAGTGCATTAATGCACATCAGTGCAACCTCATCAGTGCACCCTCATCAGCACCCATCAGTACATCCACATCTATCCACATCGCACCACAGCCCACAGCCACCAGTATGGCAAAAAAATATTTTTTCACTGAGGAGGTATACCAGATTCTGAGCCTGAGCGATGAGAGCAGCAGGGAGCTCTGAGTCTGCGTCCGATTCTGATTTTGATTATGAGCCCGTTTTAAGCAGTGGGTCTGATACAGAATCAGAGGAAGAAGAACTGGTGCCCATTCTGGCGAGGAGCAGCAGGCTACCACAAGTAGCACAGTGCCATCCACCTCTAGTGCAGTGCCATCGACGAGAAATTAAGTAGCACTACAACAAAGGCCAAGCACTAGTGGGGTGTCATCTCAGCCCTAAAGGGTGAGGACCCATGCCAGCCTTCCCTATGCCATTCATAACCCCCTGTGGCTTCCCTCTAATTCCGGAGCAGCAAACCTACCCCCTTCCATCGCCAAGTCAGGTGTCCAGGTGAACACCGATCATTTTGCCCTAATTATTTTCATTTAATTTTCACTGAAGACCTCCTATCGTCCATCCATAGCCCAGTGCAACCTCTTAGCACAACAGTTCATAGCAAATAACCCTGGTTCTAGTTACTCCCGTCCCTTTGAGTGGAGAGAACTTACCATGGAGGAATTTAAATTTTTCCTAGGCCTTACGTTTAATATGGGACTCACAAAAAAAAGGAATTATACTCCTACTGGTCCACCAACCCCATCCACCACATGTCAATCTACTTATGCCAAGGTCAAGATACCTTATGATTATGCGGTTCCTCCACTATACTGACAACACCCAGTGCCCTCCCTGCAATGACCCATCTTACAACAAATTATTTAAAATTCGGCCACTTATAAATTATTTCTCTGAAAAATTTGCCCAGTTATATACCCCTGACCAAAATATCTCCATCAACGAGTCGTTTTTAAAATTCATAGGCAGGTTGGCCATCAAACCCTTTATCCCCAGCAAAAGGGCCTGATATAGGGTTAAGCTGTACAAGCTTTGTGACCGAGCCACTGGCTACATCTTTGACTTCCTGGTATATGAAGGTAAGGACACCCAGCTGCATCCCCCTGAATGCCCTGAGTATATTGGAGCCAGTGGAAAGGTTGTTTGGAAGCTTGTCTATCCACTCCTTGGAAAAGGTTATCATCTTTGTGTACTTTGTATGTGGCTTCCCTTTGGGATAATACAGCTAATATACCTCTGAATCAATAAACACAAATGTGCTCTTCTCAGCAAGTATGGAAAACACCAACTTGTGTGTTATTATAAAGTATCAATATGTGAAATCAAACAAAGATTGCGTGTCTTTTCAAAAAGTCCACACGAAAACAATAATGTGCATCCCACTCCAGTGAATTGACCTCCACTATGAATATCTCAATGAGGCTTACTATAACTACATGACCCTCAAATTATAGGAAGGTCATGTATAGCATGTATTTAGTTTCATACAGTGCCTCCAATGAAAGAACACAGCAGAAACCAAACTTCGGTCTAAATCAAAGATGGCTGCTAATTTCTGCTGTGTACCTTTAACCTGAGGCACAAGGAGAGGGTATATATCGAGTGATGACATGGAGTAGCGTCCTTGCCCTTTGAGAACGTCAGCTCTGATGAAAAGCATCAGAGCTATGCTACGTAATGTCGCCATGCACCGGAAGTGTCCTCCGTGGTAGAATTTGGGTGATTTGTGTACTGAGCGCTGTTATACTTTTTATGTGAGTGCGATTTTATTATGTAATGAAAAGCTTTTGATAAATTTACACTATGTGGAGCATGGGTCTCCTTCTCTTTTCTCTCTGAGTATAATTACATGTGATGTTTGGAGCAAGATCAAACAACTAGTGGTGTCCTGTGTTCTTGGAGCATAATCTGAGTTTCACATATATGCAATGGAGTGTCTTAAAGTGTTCCTGTGTCCAGCCTATCATCAATTGGTGGTCCTTGAGGTGGGTGTACCATTGGTGTGGATCTGCATCTAAATACATGCTATACATGCTCTCTCTATTATTTGATGGTCATGTAGTTCTGGTAAGCCTTGTGTGAGATGTTCGTGGTATAGGTGAATTCACTGGAGTGGGTTACACAGTATTGTTTTTGGGAGGACTTTACGAGAAGCTATGTAGACTTTGTTTGATTTCACATATTGATGCTTTATAACAGGGATATGCAATTAGCGGACCTCCAGATGTCCCATGAGGCATAGCAAGACTCTGACAGCCACAAGCATGACACCCAGAGGCAGAGGCATGATGGGACTTGTAGTTTTGCAACAGCTGGAGGTCCGCTAATTGCTTATCCCTGCTTTATAACAACACTTACATTGGTATTTTCTATAGGTATTGAGCACAGCACATTTCTGCACATCGATATTGTGTGCTATGGTTAATATCGCCCTGTTGTGTGCTTGCAGATGTATTTTTCACATAATATTTAGTTTACCATAACCACAGTTTCCTATTTCATGTTTTGATTTATTACCTCAGAATGTCATTACATATCTTTGCTTGGTGAACTTCTTCACTGATGAAAGGTTACTTTAAAGGGTACGAGAATAAAGTACATCTTTGATGATAAGGTATCTTTTTGGTGACTGTTTAAGATAGAGGGCAGTGTAGACAACCTTCCGCAATTCCTTCTGAGATCACATACTGTTCATTAGCTGGTGTAACTCCTTCTGTCTTGCTATGATCCAGACTAGTGAAGAAAATGTTATCATCGGTCAAATGACTGTAGCTCCAGAGTCAGTATAACAAGTGAAAAATGATGAGGCACCCTCTTCGGAATAAAAGAATAAAAGGTTTCTGAAGCATCCTCTATTTCTTCTTTAATACTTTTTTGACCTTTTTTGTTAATTAACTTGTCTCTTTTGCTGATTCATTCAGCTTTCCACATTCTGCAGTAGTTTACCTTTAAGTGATCTATCTTCTTACACACAAACATTCACATGTTTCATGCTGTATATTAATACTATTGCTGTTGTTGGTTCTGCTGTAGGAACATTTTCTCATTTCCACACTGTTGCTTATATTTATCCACAAGCTTGTCTTTAACATTTTCCAGGGTACGCTCATCATATGGGTGAGCTTTAAGTGCTGTAACAAGTGTTTCATAGCTGTCATGGAGATCACTGAGTATCAGTGCTGCTATATGTACTCTCTCCTTAGTATATTTTTTGCAGCCTCTGCCACATTTCTTTTGCAGGTTCATACTTGCATATTGCACAATTTGATCATCATCTATGCGGAGGATCATAGTACTTTGACATTTTTGATTTTTCTCTGTCCACTGATCTGTAGGTGACTTTGGTCTGAGCTCTTGCATACACTTCCATGTACCCTTTCTTATCAGCAACATCTCCATTTTGTAAAATTTCTGGGACTGGTAATTATGGTTTGTTAGGTAAGTGACCAGTAATAACATTATAATATACAAGAACACTACAACCTAGTGGCACAATTACCAATTACAGTAAAATTTATGGTATGGTTGCTTGTTGCATCTATGTTTGTACAAACAGCAGGTCAGTCATGCACTGTTCCCTATCCTATGAAGGAAAAGAGTAAGTGTTTGTGCAATGAATCTCTGGTGTTGATTTATTAACACTAGAGAGTGCAAAATCTGGTGCAGCTCTGCATAGACACCAATCAGCTCCTAGGTTTTATTATCAAAGCTTAACTGAACAAGCTGAAGTTCGAAGTTGATTGGTTACCATGCACAGCTGAACCAGATTTTGCACTCTCCAGTTTTAATCAACTGTCATCCAAGTTGGAGTGAAGATCAGGGTGCTCTAATGATATAAAGGAGGACAGGCAAGTGACTTGACACCAGTCTCAGTGAGAGATCTGTCCATATATAGGCAACCTAAAGACTAGTACACATGGGCCGAAAGTTGGGCCACATTGGCCAGTTCAATATAAACTATAAACTGGACAACATTCGGCCCATGTGTATTGCAGTAGATCTCACACAAGTTCGGCCAACTTCTGTCAATGGGGCATGACTGAAAAAAGTCTCCCGATCAGCTCCCAAACAGCGCTTTCAGCAGTGGTTGAGACGCTGACCGGAGTGTTTTGGCAGGGTGTCGTCCCCATGTCAGAACACAATAGCACAACAGGGAAGATCGCTGTACTAACTGAGGATAGTTAGTACAGTGGCTCCTCCTTAGCTGTTAGTTTTGTTTTTTCTTTCAGCCCGCTGGGTTGAACAAAGAAAAACTACTAGTGTGTACTAGGCTTAAGTCTTGTCATTTAATCAGATATCTTCTTTGGTGCTTAGGGAACAAGTCTGTTCCATAAAGATTCTACAGAAGGCAGTCATTAATGCATAAATATACATACAGCATGTAGAAAAGAGTAGAAAAGACATCTGGCTTGTTTAATATATGCACCAACTGTTAACCCTAATTGCTTTTTTCTTCATGTTTCAACATGCTAACTTCTAACATTAACAGGTTTTGAAAATTTAACAAGAAGGATTTTTAAAGTCTGAGTGTTATGGGGCTTTACACACATGGAAAAACACTGGGGTCGATTTACTAAAACTAGACAGTGCAATATCTGGTACAGCTGTGTATGGTAGCCAATCAGCTTCCAGTTTTTTTTGTCAAAGCTGAAATGAACAAGCTGAAGTTAGAAGCTGATTGGCTACATGCAGAACTGCACCAGATTTTGCACTCCCCAGTTTTAGGCCTGGTTCACACCTATGCATTTTTTAGTGCATTTTCAGTTTTGCAGAAACATACTACAGTCCATTTAATATGGTTTCCTATAAGTCATGTTCACATCTGTTCATTTTATGGAAAGGGCCAGGGCCATGTTGATGGAGACAAGGGCTTCTTCCCCACAACCCTGGGTGGAGGTTGTGGGGGTCTGCGGGTGGTGGGCTTATCAGAATCTGGAAAGCCCCCAGATCCTGGCCCCCCCATGTGAATGAGTATGAGGTACATTGTACCCCTACCCATTTGCCAAAAAAAGTAATGCATTGTGACAAAAGACAAGAGACAGTTTTGACAAGTCCTTTATTAAAAATGTCTTCTTCTTCCCCCCGCTTCTTCCTCCGGTCTTCTTCTTCTCTGCTTCTTCCTCCGGTCTTCTTCTTCCTCCAGTCTTCTTCTTTCTCTGGTCATTTTTTGGTGTTCTTCTCCCTGCACCGATGCTCCCACAACACTTCTCTTACGTTGCGCCCCACCGATCTGTCTGCTTCGATGTCGCACATTTCATATGTAACTATGGAGCATGGCCATCGGGTGACATCATCCGCAGACCCTGTTCCCTTATGACATCATGGACCCATCATGTCCTGAGCGGTGAGGTCACAAGGGAGCAGGGTCTATGAATAATGTCATCTGCCCCATCGCAGCATCAGAGTAGGTTCCTTTTTTTATTTTCAGAGGGTCGGCGGCAGGAGCAGCGGTGGAGGAAGAAGAACACCGGAGAAAGAAGAAGAAGACCATAGAAGAAGCAGGGAAGAAGAAGGGGGAGGAAGAAGAAGACATTTTTAATAAAGGACTTGTCAAAAACGATTGTCTTTTGTCACACCACACTACATTTTTGGTGAATGGGTAGGGGTACAATGTACCCCATACTCATTCACATAGGAGGAGGCCCTTGTTAAAGGGGCTCCCAGATACTGATAAGCCCCCTGCCCACAGACTCCCGCAACCACTGGCCAGGGTTGTGGGAAGTAATGTGAATCGAGCCTTAGTAAATGAACCCCACTTTGTCATAAGTATAAACACTGTCTTACGATTTTCTTCAACGTGAAAATGAGTCAGTTTCTGTCTGTCCTACAGGTAAACAGTGTGACTTGTGATGTCTGTAGCAGTGGCATAAGAACTGCCATAGCAAACCACACAACTGCTAAAGGGCCTGGGGTGGAAGGGGACCCCATTAGGAGGGCTATTAAGGAAAATTAAAAAGTCTGTGCACATTTTAAAATAACACTCAGGTACTGTATCATTAAGGGTTGAAAAGGTTGCTGTGGCCACTGATCCTGTACTTCCTGTGACATTTCCAAAGAAGAAAAACTGTAAGTGTAAGACACACAGAAAAAAAATCAGCATTGTAATTGTTAGTCACCGATCCCCTTTGCAGGCTGTGTAGTAGGGCAATTTGCTTAGCTGCCTTTGTAGTGTAGACTTATTGCCCTCAGAACTTGTAATCAACCTGACCAGCACTGAAATTAACTCTATACCCTGTGTGCCTAATGCAGTCTTCCACAGGCTATACAAATCCCAGTTAAAAATGGACAAGACAGCTGTTTGTAGTTCTGCAACATCACCAGCATTTTAAGACGTTTTTATTGGGGATATAAAGCCATTGTCTGCAGGAGCACTGACAATTATGTAATTAGGGATAAGCTTTGGGTTTGACAGTTATTCACAGTTAGGGAAAATGGTGCGGCTGTTTTCTGCTATAAAAAACAATTACCCTGGCCTTTGAAAATGTGGTCAGGTGGCTTAATAGGGCTAATATTGGGAATTTTGTTTTGTTCCAGCCCCTTTGTTTTAAAAGTCAGGGTTCCCAGCAGCCTTTTTCCACTGTATGTTGGAGAGGCCTGGAGTAGATAGGGAGAGGGTGTACAGAGGGAGTGTTTGCAGAGAGAGATAGTCATCACTATAATACACAATTCTGCTGAAAAGTGCTATACCCACTGCTGTATTTTTCCACATTAAAGTGGACTGCAATATGGTGGGCTACATGGTGTGTACGGTGTACCACCTGTGTTTCCATGTGCTGTATTACTGTAAATTGCAGTGTGGAGGGCTACATGCTATTGTGTACCACCCATTCTATTTACTTTGCATAGACCCAACAGTGTTTTCTAGTACTACCTCTTCGTGTGTGTCAGCAACAACTTAATTTGCTGTGTGGCTGCTACCCCATTCCATCCTTGCAATTTTTTCTTTGTGTTACAATCTTGCTGGAGTCTTTTTTTGGGGGATTTCAACAGTATGAACTCATTCTTGACACAGGTAAAGCTGCCCTTTGTTTACAGAACTTTATCACAGGCTGAACCACTGGCCGGACATGTGTGTGCTGTGCATGGAGTCAGTACAATGTTTCTTCTTATTTCTATGAAACAATACAATCTAGTTTTAATTTCTTGATTATTAACCTGCCTGGTCTCTCACTCTAAAAGTTCTTAAACACTGTGCATGGAGTCAGTATAACATTTCAGCCTTTCTATAAAATAATACACTGAAACGGTGGTCAACTGAAGCTGCTTACATGGTGTACATGGAATCAGTAAAATATTTATGGCTTTTTCTGATATAAACCTTCCTGGTCTCTCCTTCTGAAAAGGTGGCCTAGTAAAAGTGTTTACATTTTGTGCATGGGGTTTCTACAATATTTCTGTCTTTGGTTTGTGAAATAATATAATTCACCTTTTTTTTCTTCTAAATTCCAGCTCCTCTATGTACCTATATACCGTCAGTGTACTTATTTTCAGAAATAAAACATCTTTCCATTTATCTTCACACCCCTTACCGCACTGTCCAATTGGCTCTATGAAAAAAATTACTTCCTGGATGGACCCAGGAAGGAGTTTGAAAAATGAAGGTCTATAAAGTCCTACACCTGCGCAAGCAGTGACCTCCAACGTGAAAAATAAATTTGTGTAGTGAATAAAAAATTAATATGAACCTATGTACTTAGTGTTTTTAGTTTATACTAAAGTGTCCCACCCAACATATTTAGTCAGCAAACATCATCAGTGGTCCAACAAGCTGCCCTATGCATGTCACAGGAAAAACGCACCAAAAAGTGCACTTCCACTACACTGAGTGTGAATGGGACCTTAACGTGAAATTTGTGTGCTTACACAAGAACAATGAGGCTCCAATCAAATCTGTGTGTTTCCACTTACCAGAATAGGTAAGACACTTACCCCCACAAATCCAGCGGTGTCTTCACCCGAGCTGATTTTTCAATTGACTCTTGGGAGCTGCCATTGCCATTTCAGGTAAGGGAAACCGGCAGTGAAGCCTTGTGGCTTCACAGCCGGTTCCCTACTGCGCAAGTGAGCTGTGCCTTGTGAATGGCCCAGTGGCGGGGGACGGAAGAGGGAGGCCAAACTTCTGAATGACTTCGCTGCAGCCTGGAAGTGGGAGCCGGTACTCGCTCCCCCCCCTCCCTCGAAAGGTGCCAAATGTGGCAGCGGAGGGGGGGGGGCAAATAAGCAGAGCTTCCCCTTTTGGGTGGAGCTCCGCTTTAAGAACGTCACGGCTGGCTTCCCAGCCCGCTCCTTAAGGCTGAGTTCACACTTATGTGAATTGGATGCAGGTTTCCCATGTCAGGAGATTGTAAATGGCTTTCTATATGGTGTGACTTGCACAGGAGTTCTGTGCGTAACTGGTCTGTTTCAGGTCCGAATTCAGCCAAATATTTGACTTTCAATCTTTTTTTATTGAAAAAGATATGTCAAAGTTATACAAAATTGCAATCTGAGGAGTACAAATTATTGATAGAATCATAAAGGCAAAATAAGATTTACCTGTGTAAACAGTGCATGGTTGCAATTATAATTATATCTGGTAGATCTGTATTGCATATCAGTGATACAGTCAGCATTAAATAAGCGAGATCCAGTACAAGGTTCTATTTTGGTTGTCTTTGAGTATTATTTGTACCTTCCAGAGCATGTAGGGTGGTAGCATAGCACCACACCAGAAGAAAAAAAAAAGACCCCTCACTTCCAGTCCGAGACCTGAAGAGGAAGGCCTTCGGCAAAGGGTCAGGCACCATAGTTATTAAGTAAAATTCAAGAAATTTGTATATGTCCTCAGATCGACGACTAATGTGTCGCCGTCCCATCATAAAATCTGATCAACTATTACCTTGAAGGTAACTGGTACCTAGATAGAGCAGAGAAATCAGGGAAAGAGAAGTCAGAAAAGAAAGAAAGAAGAAGAAGAGAAAGAGAAGGAGAGGGTCAGCCAGTGGTAGTAGAGTCTGTCGATACATAATGTATCCAAGGAGCCCAAGTCTTATCGAATTTCTTATTGGTGTTGTGAAGTGTGCAGGTTAACTTGTCATTAATAGAGTTGAGCGAACTTCTAGAAGTCCGGGTTCTGCTGGTTCGGCCGAACTTCGGGACAAAGTCCGGTTTCGGGTCCGGACAGAACCCGAACTTTGTACCGGACCCCGAACCCCATTGAAATCAATGGAGACCCGGACTTTTAGGTACAAAAAGTGCTGTAAAATAGTCCTGGAAGGTCTTGGACGTGTGAAGTGTTGTGGTTATTCTTTAAGCTATTCTGAACCCGAGGAACCTATGTAATACATAGCTGTCTGAGATGATGGTGACCGACTGGGAGAGGAAGAGAAAGAGAAGAAGAAGAAAGAAAGAAAAGACTGAAGAGAAAGGGACTAAAGAGACGAGATAGATCCATGGTCAATGGAAGTTCCATTATCAACTAGTCTAAAATACTACCCTGCCGCTGTGTAATCAGCAGCTAGACTCCTGTATATGTTTAAAGAACTTAAAATGAATTATTGATACCACGGACT
>BLSH010498043.1:916131-945087 GCA_018402905.1 Glandirana rugosa
AATAAAATATGTTTAATGATTGACGGTTTGATTTAAAGTGATACACACATTTTGCAGAACAGTGATATGGGTACTCTGGGCTTATTTATACTTTTTGGACATAGTTTGAAGATGATTTTAGAACAGTTCTATGGCCTCTAATGTTAATTAATACTTTTCAGACCCATTTTGAAGATGATCTCCATTTTTGCATTTTTATGTTTTTATTTTTTTTGTAATATTTAAAGTTATTTCCCTGTCCCCATTTCTTTGTAGGGCACTTGTCCCACTCTTACCCACATTTTCCTTCCTTTTGCAGACCTCTAGGACCTTCCTGGGCTTTTTTACAGCATTTTTAAGATTTTTCATTAAAATTACCAGAACACCGGACCTGAACCCGGACTTTTTTTGAAAAGTCCGGGTCCGGGTCCCGGACACCCCAAAGTTCGGTATGGACCCGAACTTTACAGTCCGGGTTCACTCAACTCTAGTCATTAACCATAATCCAGTTCAGTTTACTTTTTATGAACTCGAATGGGATCACCGACTGCTTCCAGTGTTTAGCTACCGCTATTCTTGCCGCTAGTAAGATATATGTTATGAGTTTTAGGGATTTTTTAGGTATGTCTTCTGGGAATTTATGGAACAGTGCTACTTCGGGGGCTCTGCGTATGTTTATTCCTGTCACAGAATTTATTAGATTGAATACCCGGATCCAAAATCTAACAACTTTGGGGCATTGCCACCAAACATGGTAGATGGAGCCCAACTGACCACATCTTCAAAAGTAGGCGGGAGATGTAGACGGATGCATTTTGGCAATTCTAGTGGGGACTAGGTACCACCTTAAAATTTATAATTTGCTTCTATAAGAGTCGTATTTATTGATATTTTAGACATCGTATAGGCGAGTTCTTGCCAGTCAGGGAACTCAAAAGTGGTACCCAGATCTCGTTTCCACTGCATTATATAGTAGTGTTTAGTCGAGGGGTCCATTCGAGCAGCATATACCATGGATAGTCATCCACGCACTTGTCTACTTGCCTGGCAAGATAGTTCAAAAATGGTAAGTGTGGATGGTTCCCCTAAATCAGGGATATGCAATTAGCGGACCTCCAGATGTTGCAGAACTACAAGTCCCATGAGGCATAGCAAGACTCTGATAGCCCCAAGCATGACACTCAGAGGCAGAGGCATGATGGGACTTGTAGTTTTGCAACAGCTGGAGGTCCGCTAATTGCATATCCCTGCCCTAAATCATTAAGTTTCGATCTAACGAAAGAGACAATTTGATTATACCTAAATAGTTCAGTAGAGGGCATCTGTAGAGTATCAGTAAAATATTGTAAGGAATGAAGTCTGTGCCCATTAAGATAATCCCCTATTCTGAGTAACCCTTTGTTGAGCCACCAGTGGAATAGGCTCAGGTGCATTCCCGGTAAGAATTCAGGGTTGCAAAATATAGGAGCTAACGGGGATGACAACATTTTGCGTTGCCTCACTTCGTCCCACACCACTAGAGAGTGGGACAAAGTAGGGCAAAGTATTGGGGGGTGAAGTCTATTAGGAAGCCACATAAGAGAGCCTATAGAAATAGGATGGCTGGATAAAGCTTCAATAGAGACCCATAGGGGGGTCTTTAGCTGTGGTGTAGGAAAGTTGTGTTATTTGGGCCGCTTGATAATAGGTTTGTAAATTGGGAAGACCAAGCCCGCCACATAATTTGGAAGTGTATAAAATATGCTTATTCTTTCTTGGCCGCTTATTATTCCAAACAAAACAAAGGACCTCTGACTGTAGCTGTTGCAATTCTCTCCTCGGGATCAAGACCGGTAGGGTCCTAAAGTAATATAATAGCCTAGGTAGGAATGTCATCTTGATGGAATGAATTCTCCCGAAACAAGATAACGGATAGTCAGGCCAGCGTGTTAAGTCAGTTTTTAGTTGTCTAAAGAGTGGAGGGTAATTAGCATGGTAAAGATCCGAGATTGAGGGAGTCAATTGAGTACCCAGATAGAGAAGAGACTTAGAAGCCCAATGAAATTGATATTGTTTCCTCAAGAATAGTAATGTTGTGGGGTAGATGTTTACATTAAGAGTTGTTGTTTTTTGGGTGTTCAATGATAGTCCGGAGACTTGGGAGAAGTGGTGGAGTAGTTTCAATAAATTGGGTAGAGTGGTTCGGGGTTTGGTCACATACCAAAACATTGGGCACATCGTCCGCAAATAGAGAACATTTGTGCTCTTGCGGTCCGCAGTGTACCCCATGAATTTGGGTTTGAGATCTGATCGCCTCAGCCAAGGGTTCAATCGATATCGCGAATAAAAGTGGCGACAATGGACAACCCTGCTGTGTACCCCTCCGTATTGGGAATGTCTGTGACTTATAACCTTGAATGGTTATTTGGGCGGATGGAGCACTATATAACGTTTTAAGTAGTGTAATGAAAACAATACCAAATCCAAATTTTTCTAATGTGTTGAACAGATAGTCCCAATGTAGGCTGTCAAAAGCCTTGTGAAGATCTAGTGACAGTAATAACAGCTCCCTATTTATGGTATCGTCAGTTGTATCCCAATTAGATTTTACCGCTGAGATCAGTGTTATCACTCTACGAATTTGGTCAACAGTTTGCCTTTGCGTAATAAAGCCTGATTGATCTCTATTGATATACTGTGAGAGAAAAGTATTAAGACGCAGAGCCAGTAGTTTTGTCAGTATCTTTAACCACTTCAGCCCCGGAAGGATTTCACACTTTAGGACCAAAGCACTTTTTGCGATTCGGCACCGCGTCGCTTTAACTGATAATTGCGTGGTCATGCGACATTGTACCCAAACAAAATTTGCATCCCTTTTTTCCCACAAATAGAGCTTTATTTTGGTGGTATTTGATCATCTCTGTGTCATTTCTGATCCCCGCTATAAACAAAAAAAGCGACAATTTAGCAAAAAAAACAATTTTTCTTACTTTTTGCTAAATTACAAATCCACAAAAAAAAAAAAAAAAAAAATTTTTTCATCAGTTTTGGCCGATTTATATTCTTCCTCATATTTTTGGTAAAAAATAATCACAATCTGCGTTTATTGGTTGGTTTGCACAAAAGTTGCCGCGTTTACGAATGATGAGAATTAATTTCTGGGGTTTTTATTTTTTACATTTTTTTTACTAGTAATGACTGCGATCTGCGATTTTTAGCGGTACTGCGATATTGCGGCGGACATGTCAGACCATTTTGACACTTTTTTGGGACCATTGGCATTTATACAGCGATCAGTGCTATAAAAATGCACTGAATACTGTGTAAATGCCATTGGCAGTGAAGGGGTTAACCTGAAGGAGGGCGCTCTAAGGGTTAACAGTGTTCTCTCAGTGTGTTTTAACTGTATTGGTGCTGGGCTGGCAGCAGGTGGGGAGTGATCACGGCTTCCATATACAGGAAGCCTATGATCACTGCCCTTCCCCCTCTATGAGAACGGAGATCCGTGTTTACATACACGGACCTCTGTTCTCTCACTGCGGGGGGGCCATTGTGGGTAGCCTGCGGCGATCGAGTCCGCCCTACCCGCTCCCTGCCCCCCCGGACACAGTGAGCGCGCGCTCACAATACTAGTTATCGCGGTCGCCGTCCTGTGACAGCACTTCGCGATAACGAGCCACCTTGCTGCCATCACGCTGCGGCAGGCGGTCGGCAAGTGGTTGAATCACAATTTAATAATGAGATAGGGCGGTAATGTAGTATATCCGAGGGTTCCTTATGTGGTTTAGGTATAACACCGATGAAGGCCTTGTTCTCGTCTAGGGGGACCACTCCACCACTTCGCAAGGCATTGAAATAAAGCATCATATGGGGCGTCAGTTGCTCAGCATATTTTTTATAATATTGATTAGGAAGGCCATGAGGTCCCGGTGATTTGTGTAGAGATAACATCTTAATGGTTGAATATACTTCCTTACATGTGAATGGCTGGTCCATCAGTTCCCTATGAGCAGTCGTTAGAGACCCTAGTGATAACTTAGTCAAAAATTTGTGGATAGTCGATGGTGTGTGACTCCTAGTTGGGTTATACAAATTGGCGTAAAAATTCTGAAACTCTTCGAGGATTATGTGAGAATGTTGGGAGAGGACCCCGTTCGTTAGTCTAATTTTTGGAAGAGCCATGTGGGTGTGCTTAGAAGTGAGTTTGAGAGCTAATAATGAGCTCGGTTTGACGTGACATGTGAAAAATGTATGCTTAGTCCATCGCAAATGCTTTTCTGCCTGTGTAGTTAAACATAAATTAAGTTCAGTATGGGACTGTTCAAGTTTGATTAGTGTATCTGGGTGGGGAGAGGGCTTATGTTGCGCAGTCAATCGTTCATAGTCCTCAGTTTTAGCTTTGATCAATTCAGTACGGGCTTTTTTAATTCTGGGGCTAATTGAAAAAAAATAACCCTGATCGAGGCTTTATGTGCCGCCCAATTGGGCGGACTGGTATCACTTGCTTTATTAAGATCAAAGTACATTTTTAGATGGTTAGTGATATCTGCGCAATAAGCTTCACTGCTCAGCATGGACTCATTCAGCCTACAGAAAGGCTTAGCAAATTTAACCGATAAATTTGAAAGTGTGAGTGCTATTGGGTCGTGATCAGACCAAGGTGTCGAGAGTAGTTTGGCAGTGGTCATTTTAGGGAGCGATCCCGAGGAGAGAAAAATATGGTCAATACGCGAATATCGGTTATATGCTCTAGAAAAGTGTGAGTAATCTTTAGCAGTGGGATTAGCTTCCCTCCAGGTGTCGACCAGATCATAGTGGTATAATAACTGGCCACATTTTTTGTTCTGTTTTGGCTCACCTGACCATCCTGGTGCTGTGGAAGAAGCCACATTAGATGCGTTGGGCCCCACGGTTTTATCCATGCCTTTCTTCCCTTGTGAGAGCTGCTGCCCTTTTGCAGCCTGTTTTGTGCCGGTCGCCATCTTGGATTTTCCTCAGGCTCCACGAGGTGGGACAATTTCACCGCCGCACGGTTTCCCCGTTGACCAGGGGATCATGGACCAGTACCCGAGTATGTCCCCTCACTGGCCCGATGCTGTTGGGGGGTCCAGTGAGCAGAGAAGGTTGCCTTATAGCACTATATGTGCCGGGGGGTGCACGGAGCGGTTCACTCCTGCATCTGTCTCCGCTGCCCGCGCATGCGTTCTTCAGCCAAATATTTTGGCTGAAATCGGACTTGAAATGGTGAACAGGGATGCACCGGACCCCTTGCTGTGAGCTGCTCTCTGCTGCAGTGTGAACCCACCATAAAGGATAAGTTTGCCTTTGGGAACATGTTACATGTTCCACCCGATTTAACATGTAACATGTTCTCAGTGCTGCAGCCGCCGCCTGCTGCCCCCCTCCCTGTGCCAGCAGTATGGGGAGAAGTTCCCTGTACTAGCTGTCACTGTTGCTTGTAGTTATCAATGAACAACCACAGGGCTGTGTAGGGCTGCGGTAGTTCATTAAGTCTTCCTGTCATGGAGTATCAGCTTACCCGTATGCGATGTACGGGTAAGCAGATTCACTGACAGTGTGCAGGAGACCTGCATGGCATCAACCATATGCTGATATCTGGTGCAATGCTTTCCAGGCTCCTGCAACAAAAAATAATAAATACACAAATACAAAAAACGCAAAATGCATGTAAAAATGCATCAAAAATGCAACACTACACGCAATCGCAAGCACATGCAATCTACTGTGGGAAAAAAAACCCCAACCCTTTCCAAAAATGCATACCATAGGAAACCATGTAACATGGACTGTAGAGTGTTTCTGCAAACTGCAAAATGCACTAAAAAACACATAGATGTATACCTGAACTAAAAGTCATATGAAAAGGACGCTTCCCTGATGTATGGAAAGGTAATTTTAAAAAATGTATTGGTACAGGTCCCCCATTGCACGTCCCCAGCTTCCTATACCTTTTGTTTGACAATTCCCCTATGATTGGTTCAATGAATGGCCCATGAACTAAACCCATCCCTAGTAATATCAAATATTGTAATGGTATTATTATTTTGCTTTAATTACTACTGCTTACTTATTACTAGACAACTACTACTACTACTACTACTACTACTATTACTACTAGACAATTTCTTTCAGCACTTGCTTGCTGCAGGGTGGGAGGGTGTAGAATTTACACTGCAGCTTTTAAATATAAAATTCTGAAAAAGCTCATGAGTTATTGAGGAAAGAGTAGTTAGCTGTAAAATGAAGGTTCAATATTAATTCTACAAACTGATGCCCCCTCTTCTCTAATAATTTCTGTCCACAGCTCTGGTGTCTAGTGATGCACTAGCTATGGTGACAGCTCTCCTGCTGCTAGCCTTTATTTAGACATACGTATTAAGATCAATAACAGTAGGGAGCTGGCCTGGGGGGGGGCATCAAAATTTTGATATGGGACCCCATCATCTGTAGTTATGCCCCTGGTCTGGAGCTCTGACACTGCAGCAAACATGATGTGATGCTGGAAATATTTAAATAGCTTACATGAAAGACTGTTCATTTGTTTGTAGCATCAAAACAGATCATGTTTCTTTAGAGCTGAGCGAAAGAACAAAAAATAAAAACCAGCTAAATTGGCCTAAGATGTGGTTTCCTAGCAACACCAGATGTCTCTATGACTTTCCCAACCATCTCGCCTTTGAGATGCACTACTCCAGCTAATAACCAATACCCTAAGCATGGCATCCCACTGACGTAGTGTTTTAGAACATTAGAGCATACAGGAATGAAGCACCTGTGAAAGGGAAGCAAACAACTAGCTAGATGTCTAAGATCAGCTATAATTGTTGTTCTAGCAATCTCAGTATAAACCCTTAAGTAAAACTCCTTTATTATGTTTATTTAGTAATTATACATTATAGTTGTGCTTTGATCCAGAACAACCTGAACAGATCTTTGCTTTTGTTGGTTCAGATCAGGCAATCAAATCAATTTATATAGATCTTTTTTACGATATAGAGTCTTTAATATTAGCAATGCTGGACTGTTTTATGAAAGAAGAAGAAAACCTGGAGGTGTGGCATAGAGAAACGGTGCTCAAGATCTCCTACACATTGTCCTCTAGTTTTAGACTATAAGATTCCTAATTCTTTTGGACCTCAGAATGGTTTGCTTGATAGATCCCTATGAATGAATTTTGGTTCGAACAATAAGGGCCTCAATACATGTTGCCAACAGTATAGGGACTCCTGCTATTACACGCATATGGCATGCCAATCTTAGGGCCCTTTTACACAGCCTTTCGGATCAGGTCTGCCTGTCAGTCTTTCAGGTGGACCTGATCGGATGCTCCATTCACCCCTATGGGGCAGCGGATGTCAGCGGCCACATGTCCGCTGACACTCACTGCTATCAGATCCGATCCGCCAAATCCAGACAGATGGTGGCCCTATTTTTCCATCCGTCTGGTGGATCAGATGGGATCGGATGAAAACGGACAGGCGGTGCGTTTTCATCTGATCTCTCCATGGACCTGCATCCACCTGCTCAGGGAACAGTGGATCGATCCCCGCCGAGCAAGCGGATTCTGTCAAACAGATCTGCCCAGTGTGAATGGACCCTTAGTTTGTAGGGTTCAATATTGAGTTGGCCCACCATTTGCAGCTATAGCAACTTTAACTCTTCTGTGAAGGCTGTCCACAAGGTTTAGGAGCGTGTCTATGGCAATGTTTGACCATTCTTCCAAAAGCGCATTTGTGAGGTCAGGTACTTATGTTGGACCAGAAGGCCTGGATCACAGTCTCTGCTCTAATTGATCCCAAAGGGGTTCTATCGGAATGTGGTGCAGGCCAGTCAAGTTCCTCCACCCCAAACTCGCTCATCCATATCTTTATGGACCTTGCTTTGTGCACTGGTGTGCAGTCATGTTGGAACAGGAAGGGGCCGTCCCTAAACTCGCTCATCCACACCAAATTGCCAAAAGTAATGGGTCACCCCTCCAAAACATTTGGTGGAAGGGGGATTATGGTGTGGGTTTGTTTTTCAGGGGTTGGGCTTGGCCCCTTAGTTCCAGTGAAGGGAACTCTTAAGGCGTCAGCATACCAAGACATTTTGGACAATTTCCTGCTCCCAACTTTGTGGGAACAGTTTGGGGATGGCCCTTTCCTGTTCCAACATGACTGCACACCAGTGCACAAAGCAAGGTCCATAAAGACATGGATGAGCGAGTTTGGGGTGGAGGAGCTTGACTGGCCTGCACTTCAACCCAATAGAACACATTTGGGATGAATTAAAGGAGAGACTATGAGCCAGGCCTTTTCATCCAACATGGGTGCCTGACCTCACAAAGGAAGGAAGAACGGTCAAATATTCCCATAGACACTCCTAAACCTTGTGGAAAGCCTTCCCAGAAGAGTTGAAGCTCTTATAGCTGCAAAGGGTGGGCCAACTCAATATTGAACCCTACTGACTAAGACTGGGATGCCATTAAAGTTCATGTGCATGTAAAGGCAGGTGTCCCAATACTTTTAGCTATATAGTGTATGTATTGTGGGATCCCATTGTGAATTTGGAACAGACTGCCTGCACCCCAAAAGCCCAGAGCAGTCAGAGGTTTGCTTTTCTTTCCTTGTAACAGTAGTTAGATGTTTTCACCCACGTTCCCATCAGGCCGATTTGACATGCAATTTCAATGGCACCGCCCGAATCAGAGCGACACCGACTTTGCTGCGCCGCACCGATTCCCAAAAGTAGTTCCTGTACTACCTTTGGCAACTTCGGGGTGATTTGAATAGACATCTGTGCATGATCCTGCACAGATGTCTGTCAAATAGCCCTTCAAGTCGGACTGCATTGCCGTTTGAAATCGTGAGAGTTCAGCTGAACTCGCACTATTTCAAACCCGCATCAGTGTGAACCTAGGCTTCTACTGATGAGGTAGACATCTCTGAACATAATGGGGTTGATCTACTAAAGGTATTTCATTGTTTATTATAGATACTTATATAGCTCCATTAATTTATGCAGCGCTTTAAAAAAGTTGTTGACTTTGCAAGGGAAATACAGTTTGTATGAGAATTTGCCCCAGAATTTAGTGACTGAGGTGAAGCTTTGCTGACTTCTACCATCCAGTAAGGTTGCCACGTCATCCCTTTAAACCCAAACACATATGAATTACACAGGTTCTGAGGCTAATTTAATGCAGATAAGGCACCAAGTGAGTTTAATTACGAACTTAATCAGCTGCAGACCCTGTGTAATTAATACGTGCTCAGGTTTAAAGGGATGAGGTGGCAACCCTACAATCCAATCCTGTGCAAGAAAATGCAGTTTTATTTTATATTCCTTGCGCATGGTTGGGGGTATACCTAACACATTCACTATGTTCTGAAGAAAATTCCCTTGCAAAGTGCAAAGTCAACAGCCAATTTGCCTTTACCAAATCAACCCCAATGTCTCATTTTTGTGCAACAATTTTTGTTATATAGACAAACCACTATGGTGTTGCTAGAACCACTGGTTCTGTAATTATATGACAATATCCCAAAATTATCTAATTGGTGAGGTGTACAAAGCAACTCTCTGCCTGGCTTTTGATTGGTCATTACCTAAATCAGTGGTTGGGCATAGTACTGTTGGTCAGCGAACATACAGTAGGTTTCAGCTGAATGCATGTTGTCCTTGATTGCATGCATGTGAGAGCTGGGCTGTACTTAATTAGATGTGAATTTACTGGGTAGGCTAAACTAAAGCCTCGTACACGCGGTGCGACGGTCGTATGAAAACGGTCATACGACCGCTCATTGTACGATCATCCGACCGTTAGTACGCGCGATTACAACAGCCGACGTATGACGGTCGTACAACATGAGTTGGATGAGCAAACTAGAAAACTTTGGTTGTACCAACAAGCGGTCGTTGGTCCAACAAGTTGTACTGTGCAAAACACTCATGCTCAGAAGTAGGAACGGCCAGAAGATTCACAAATTACATGTTCTGAACTTTCTCTTTATACGTTCATAACACGCCACTGCGTTCGGCTTGGTCGTATGATCGTTTAGTGCATGTCAGATACATGAGCCTACATACGATTTGAGCCGTTCTGTCGTACGACCATCACACCGTGTGTACGAGGCTTTAGAAGCTCAGCTATTGTTCAAGCAAACAACACCAATATTTTGGCTACTTCCATCTCTGGCTGCAGTATACTACATGATAATTATTATTTTTTCCTTAAAAAGGTAACAAGATGTGTGGTAGCTCTATCATATTTGTGAAAATATACATTTGAGCCACATCACCTTATAGTAGGAAGGGTCCCTAGGACTGTAAGTAATGACACTTGATTACAAAATTATGGAAGGGGTCCCTGGTTATGCAGAGTCCATCAAAACACTGAGACCTGGACCTCTCTAAATAAACTGCAACACATAGAGGCAGAATCTGTAGATACATTCATTTCCATAAACTGGTTTCCAAATTCTATTTCTACTTGGATAAAGCATTTTGCATTCAAAGTCCAGTGGGCCCCCTGCCATCCAACTCGTAGCAATCACGTGGTCTGCTTCAATCAAAATGATGACGTTTATGTAGAAGTGGAGTTTAAGGCTACCTACCACCAGAATATATGCATCTATTTTATTTATTTTCACTGTGGTAAAAACTGAAGTGAGGATTCTGTACAAAGGTGCATTGGAGTAACAAGGTGGAAGCAAGGGATCACTCAATAGAGAAAATTAACTGGGAATTTTAGCCTATCCACAGCACAATTTTTCAGAGTTTTTCCACAACCATTTTCTCTCCAGTGTTTAGTATAACAAGGATATCATGCAATACTTTACATATGCACCAACCTATGCTTCAAGGAAGCTCTCAATCAAATCTTTCTACGATAGTCGTTCAAGCAGCCACACGATCAAGGGTTAGGGTAGTCAGTCCAATTGAAGTGCATCTAAACCTAAAAACAAAAATGTAATATACTGCATCTTACTAGTACTCATATGTGGTAGCTGCATTTGTTTTTCTCTTTTCAAGCTTTTTTTTTCTCCTTCCTACACAAGGGTCATAATGCTCACTAACTGTTCTGTAAAGTGGCAATAAAACCAAAAATGTAATATATTGCAGCTTATCAATCCTTAAATGTGGTGACTACATTAGTTTTCCATATTTTTTTAGGTTTTTTTCTCTGTTTTCACCTGGTGATCTGGCCAGTAACACACCTCCTGTATTAGAGTGCCCCCATTTTTTCTGGCTGAAGGAGTACAGGGGGCACATTTGGACAGCAGCATTTTCAGTCAGGGGAAGGGGAGTGTTATATGGACTACCAGATTTAGATACACTAAAGCCTCGTACACGCGGGAACACGATCGTATACAACAGGTCGAACTAACGACCGTTGTATGTGATATCGATTGTTCGTATGCATAATTAGAACAGCCGAACATACGACGGTCGTACAAGGGAGTTGTATGAGCAGACTAGAAAACTTGGTCGTACCAACAAGCGCTCATACAACCGTTGTATCGTGTGTACAGAGCAGTTGGTACAACAAGTTGTATTGTGCAAAACACGCATGCTCAGAAGTCAGGAACGGCCGGATGCTAATTACATGCACCTGAACGGTCTTTCTGTGCTTGTACGATTGTGTAGTGCAGTCAGTATGCAAGTTACATTATGCAACATACGATTTGCAACGATCGTACGTACGATCGTCGTCCTGTGTGTACAAGCCTTAACACATTGAAGCCAAACTCCAGCTAACATTTTATAAGCAGTTACAGCAAATAGTTTTCACTTCCTTTAGAGATATAGGTTTTATATAAATAAAAGTTGATCATTGTAAGCACCTCTGCCAGTGTTTAATGGTTTGTCTCATCCCTGTAACTGATACATGTACAGGAGAGCTTGTTCTTTTGAAAAACAATAGACTTACAGGCCAGATCACCAGATGAAAATAGAAGAAAGAACGCCTAAAATGGAAATGAATGCAGCTATTACATCTAAGAATTGATAAGCTGCAATATAATAAATGTTTGGTTTTGGCTTTAGCACCACTTTAAGGCATAGATTTGTCACCCTAGGAGGGGACTGCAGAAAACCCTCTGCTCTCCCCATCTCCATTGACTTGGGGTGCTCTGTAGTATTACTTGAAATTTTAGTCTAGCAGAAGCAAAGAACACAGAAAAATATGAGCTCTCTGGATACATGTCAGCATCAATGTATTTTTCCACACATTGAACAGATACAACAGAACACTTTTAACCACTTCAGCCCCGGAAGGATTTGCCCCCTTCCTGATGAGAGCACTTTTTGCGATTCGGCACTGCTTCGCTTTAACTGACAATTGCGCGAACGTGCAACGTTGTACCCAAACAAAATTGCCATCCTTTTTTTCACACAAATAGAGCTTTCTTTTTGTGGTATTTGATCCCCTCTGCTGTTTTTATTTTTTTGTGCTATAAACAAACAAAGTGCAACAATTTTGAAAAAAAATATTTTTTTTACTTTTTGCTATAATACATATCCAAAAAAATTATAAAAAAAATTATATTCATCAGTTTAGGCCAAAATGTATTCTTCTACATATTTTTGGTAAATAAAATCGCAATAAGTGTTTATTGATTGGTTTGTGCAAAAGTTATCACGTCTATAAACTATAAGAATTGATTTATGGTGTTTTTATTATTATTATTTTTTTTACTGGTAATGGCGACGATCTGCATTTTTCATCGGGACTGCGATATTGCGGCAGACAGATTTGACACTTTTTTGGCACCATTGACATTTATACAGTGATCAGAGTTAAAAATAGCCACTGATTACTGTATAAATGTCACTGGCAGGGAAGGGGTTAACACTAGGGAGGGCAATCAAGGGGTTAAATGTGTTCCCTTACTGTGTTCTAACCGTGTGGGGGCTGGGCTGGCAGGGACATGACAGATCTAACTGATCCCAATTACAGGGATCAGTAGATGTTCCCTGAGAGAACGGGAAACCGCTGTGTTTACATTGGCGGTTCCCCATTCTGCCTCTGTATTAGGCGATCATAGGTCGCCAGCAGACATCGAACCCGCCCAACCCTTGGCCATACTCGTGCGGCGGGCACAAGAGCGTGCTGGCCCGCAACTGGGGCTGTGCGAATCGTCGTAAATGTACGGTGATTTATGCAGGGCTGCCAACCTGCCGCCGTATATTTACAGGAGCCGTAATTGTTAGGGTTGACATACATTTTATTTTTTTATTTTTTCTTTCTTCTTTCAAAGATTTTTATTTTGTTTTAGTGGGAGAAAAAAATTGAGCATTGTTTATAAACAAGTTACAAATACAGTGACAAGCATAATAACAAACTAATCTGAAATACTACGGCAACCAAAGGGCCATTTAGTTGATATCTAACATGGGAACCACTATAACAGGTGCTAGGATAGATCCCAGGCATTCGCCAACTATTTCCTACAACTTGAAGTCCTGAGTCACTATCACGGCAGGAGCAGAAGGAGGGGGTTAGAGCGGTCTCCACTTGGCACCCCCAATGGGAACTTACTGTGTCGGGGGGGAGTTCCCGCCCCTAGTCCCAACCTCCATCCCGGAGCGACAATGCAAGATCTTCTGTTAAAAGTTAAATAGTAATTAACTGCGTTGAACCTTAGAATCCGTGAAAGTGCCAACATTCCTTATAGTCTTAACATGTTAACATCACATAACTTCATTAGTAATCAGATTAACCGTAAAGAGAAAGAGAGGAAAAAACAGAAAAGGGGGGGGGGGGTAAAGATATGGAAGTATAGGATACAGAGAGAGAGAGAAGAAGAGAGAGGAGGAAGAAGATGTTATGCCAATGGATTCGTTTTGTGAGGCATTCAGCTGGGAAGGATGCCTGGGGTAAGGGATATTCCCACATGGAGAGCCCAAGGTTCCCAAATGGCTTCAAATATGTGCGTAGTGTCCAATAGAATACTTGAGAGTTTTTCTTGGGTCATTATCCAAGATATTTTGCGTTTTGCTGCAAGAAATTCAATTTTTGGTTTTTCCATGCCTTAGCTAGGGTGAGTTTAGCTCCCAACAGGATAAAGTGGATCAAATTTCTATTGGGCTTCGAAATCTTGGGGATGTGAGCATTGAGTAAAGCTACCGTTGGGGACCTGAGGACCTGGCATCCCGTAACCCCGTAAATGAGGTTGAAAATTTTAGTCCAGAATGGGCGTATTTTTGGACACTCCCACCAGATATGGTCCATCCTCTGAAAACAGAGAGGGTCTGCCGTGGGATAAATAGATGCCAATCTGGAAGGGTGAGATACCATCTTGTCAGGACTTTCAAGCTGGCCTCTATTAAGGAGGTGTTTAGGATGCCTTTGACAGATTTGAAGCATGCTGCCTGCCAGGTCTCTAGGTCCCATTGGTGTTGGAAGTCAGACTCCTAAGTCGTCGTATAGGAAGATTTAGAGTTTGGTAGGGTACGTGATGAATAGATAACGGAGATGCCTCCCTTCTGTTCAATGGCTTGGCCACCCCAGAGTTTGTATACTGTAAAGTTGTGTGGGATTGGTTTGTCAGTCCATAGTTTATGTAGGAAATGGGATATTTGCCTGAATCTGAAATGTTCTCATTCAGGGAGTTCCAATTTACTAATACAGTGACTGAGGGTGAGTGGACCCATAGAGGTGTAAAACTGTCCAATACAGTACAATCCCTTGTCCAACCACCATTTGAAAGCTTGATGCTTAGTCCAGGGGGAAGTCTGGATTATTAAATAAGTGTGCAAGTGGATGGTTTACTGACACCAGGGCTGCCATATTGCGAAGATTGTCCCACAAGGCGAAAGAGTGTGATAGAGTGGGGGGCCAGAATAGAAGGTCGCTTTTTTGGACGACACCAGAGAAGGAAATCTAAAGTGAAGTGTGGCATTGCTTGCCTTTCTATTTGCACCCAATCAGGTTTTTCAAATCTGGAGTACACTATGGAGAGTTGGGCTAGTCTTGCGGCCAAGTAATATTTGTGTAAGTGTGAGAGACCTAGGCCACCCTTTTGTCTGTGTTGGTATAAAACATGTTGTGGGAATTTGTAGCCTGACCCTCCACAGGTGAATTTAAGTATCTTACTTTGGAAGGACTTTAAATGGTCCCTTCTTATAGGAATGGGGAGGGAGCAGAACAGGTAAAGAAGTCTGGGGAGTAAAGTAATTTTAATAGAATTTATTTTGCCTAACCAGGATAATCCATTCTTGGACCAGGTCTTCAGGTCAGATTCGAGTGTTCGGTACATGGGCGGGTGATTGTAAGCATAAAGGGAGTCTGTCTGGACTGTTAGGGTGATTCCTAAATATTTAATTGATGAATCATTCCATTCAAATTTAAATGATTGTTGTAGAAGGGATACTGTCTCGGGTGGTAAGGAAATATTCAAGGCTTGAGATTTGGACTAGTTGACGTGGAGGCCTGATATCTTGGAGAATTTGTCTAGTGTTTGGCATAGGTTGGGAATGGAGGTGAGAGGGGAGGTGAGGAACAGAAGAATATCATCAGTGAAGAGCCCACATTTGTGGGTTTGGGGGCCACATGATAATCCTTTAATGTTAGCGTTTTGGCGTATGGATATAGCCAAGGTTTCGACAGCTATAGCAAAGATGGGAGAGGATAGCGGGCATCTTTATCTAGTTCCCTTTGCTATATTAATCGGTTTAGAGTAATACCCCCTGAAGTTGAATTTGTGCTGTTGGCTAGGAGTAAAGGGCATGAACTAGTCCCATGAAGCACTGGCCAAAGCCTCAGCGCTCCAAGAGGGAGAAAATGTAGGGCCAGGAGACTGAGTCATAGGCTTTCTGTAGGTAAGTGATAGTAACCTACCTTGTTGTCTAGGTCCCCCCTCCCAATTAGATTGGATATCAATATGTCTATTGCTCTTCTAATTTGGTTGGGGCCTTTCCTGCCTGGAATGAATCCCACTTATAATAATATAATAAAGGAGGCTAAGCGATTGGCTAAAATTTTGGTCAAGATTTTTAGATCATTGTTTATGAGGGAGATTGGACAATAGTTACGAACTTCTGGGTTCTTGTCCGGCTTGGGTAGTACCGTAATGTAGGCTGTGTTAAGCTGTGTGCCCAGAGGGTCGCCCCTGATTTTGAGGTTGAAGAATTTGGCCATGTATGGGGAAAGAGTGTCTGCGAATGCATTATAGTAAAGAATCAACAGGCCATCTGGTCCAGGGGCTGAACCCCTTTTAAGGTCCTTGATTACACCCATTACCTCCTCCTCTGTGAATGCTGCTTCAAGGAGGTCTCTATGTTTAGAGGATATAGAGGGGATGGGGAGGTCCTCAAGGAACCTGGAGATGAAGTCTTCATTGCTCAGAGGGGTAGAACTGTATAGTGAGGCATAGTAGTCCTGGAAGGCATCCGGGATTTTAGTAGTATTGGCTGTGGGGGCTTGTCCAGGGATTCTTATTTTGGCCAATGTGCAAAACCATAGTCAGGAGGATAATTTGGCTGCCATCATGGGACCCATTTTGTCCTTTTGAGTTTAAAATGTATTTCTACTCCATCTGAATATTTTCCTCTCCTTTTGCCACGAGGGCTAGGGATGGGCGAACAGTTCGGCCCGAGCATAAGTTTCGGCCGAACTTTCGCTATTCGGTGGAACAGCCGAACAAACGGGACGTTCGACAGTTTGTTTGGCCTCCCGAAAGGACCAGAATGCAATGCGGCACTGAACAATGCAAGTCCTGATTGGCTGAAGCAGTGAAAGCATCAGCCAATCAGGGCACAGAGCACTGTCAGAGTCATGATTGGACACTGTCATCATGATTTTATCCAATCATGGCTAATTCCTGCCCCACGGTATAAAAGTATTCTTTCAATGGCAGCCATTTTCAGTGTGATTTCAGCTGGAGAGAGATAGAACAGAGCTCCTTTCAGTGCTATTAGTTAGCTAGTGTGCTAAACTGTGCTATTTTGCTTCAATTGTCAGTGTAGAATATTAGTTTAGTGCCAGTCTAGGGATAGTGTGAGTGTAGTGAGGAGCACCATCATTCAGTTTTGCATAGTGTGCAGCTAGAGTAGGGACAGTTCAGATAGTTTCACTGTAGTGTAGTGAGACCATGTCATTCATACATACATTAGTGTATATGTAGAGTAGGGACAGCTCAGGTTGTGAGACCATGCCAGTAATCTTTGCATTAGTGTATAGCTAGAGTAGGGGCAGTTCAGATAGCATCAGTGTAGTGACGGTTAAACACCGTCTATTTGATTGTATTAATGCAAGTTTAACGCCATTTACTTCTGTGTGCGCTTCTGCCAATATAACGCCATATAGTCTTTTTCGCATTACTGCCAGTTTAACGCCATATAGTTCTGTGTGCGTTGCTGCCAGTTTAACGCCATTTACTTTTGTGTGCTTTTCTGCCGGTTTAATGCCATTTACTTCTGTGTGCGTTACTACCAGTTTAACGCCATATAGTTCTGTGCATTACTGCCAGTTTAATGCCATATAGTTCTGTGTGTGTTACTGCCAGTTTAACGCCATCAAATTCTGTGCGTTACTGCTAGTTTAATGCCATATAGTTCTGTGCGTTACTGCCAGTTTAATGCCATTTACTTCTGTGCGTTACTGCCGGTTTAACGCCATTTATTTCTGTGTGCGTTATTGCCAGTTTACCGCCATTTACTTCTGTGTGCACTACTGCCAGTTTAACGCCATTTATTTCTGTGCGCGTTACTGTCAGTTACTGTCAGTTTAACACCATTTATTTCTGTGCATTACTGCCAGTTTAACGCCATATAGGTCTGTGTGTTACTGACAGTTTAACACCATATAGTTCTGTGTGCGTTACTGCCAGTTTAACACCATTTACTTCTGTGTGAGTTACTGCCAATTAAACGCCATATAGTTTTTTTGCGTTACTGCCAGTTTAACGCCTTATAGTTCTGTGTGCATTACTGCCAGTTTGTCATTTACTTCTGTGTGCGTTACTGCCAATTTAACACAATAGCATTTTTTTTGCGTTACTGCCAGTTTAACACCATATAGTTCTGTGTGCATTACTGCTAGTTTAACGCCATATCGTTTTGTGCGTTACTGCAAGTTTAACGCCATATAGTTTTGTGCGTCACTGTACGTTTGGCGCATTATATTGCAGTATTTTATAGTGTATCCGTGGAGTGTGTCTGTATAGTGTGAGTACTCAAATTAAAGTGCCAAACACCACTTTACATTGATTAAAGTGTATCAACATACATATTTCCACTTCTTTTTAACATTTGCTAATAAGCACCACCTCTTCCCTCCCAATAATATCTGGGGGGACAAGGAGAGGCAAACATTCCCTTGGCACTCTAAGACCAATTTTTCTGCACCTGTTTGACAGGTGCATATCATTGCAATTTTTTAACAGAAATTCCTGCCTTCATGAAGAGAACCTCCTATAGGGTTATGGTGTGAAGGCACCACTGACACCAAAGCCCAATTTTCATGCACCCGTTACTTCTATCCAAAGTCAAAGTGCTGAGCAAAGTAAAGGCAGCTTGCAGGGAAAATGTAATTTTTTGGCTTTATAAATGCAATTATTGCTGCAGCAGATTGTAGACATGGTACAGATCTGCCACTTTACAGGTACTATATTGGCAAGAATTTTTCATTTTTATGCTTTCACTTTAAAAATCAAAAAATCACTGCTCATTTAAAAATGACTTTTTTTCAAAAACGTTTTTTTTCATTGATATATGTCCTCAGGGCAGGACCTGGACCCCCATAACCATTGTATGCACAATTACTTGCATATAAGCCTTCAAAATGGGCACTTTTGATTTTTGAAGTTTGGGTTTCATTGACGTTAATGGGGTTCGTTATTCGGGTCCAAACTTTCGCGGTGTTCAGACGTTCTGGTGAGAACCGAACAGGGGTCCGTTCGGCCCATCCCTAGTGAGGGTCAAGTTGAGTTCCAGTTTGGCTTTATCCATGTGGGCTATTGTGATGGTTGGCTTTTTTTTTTGTGTTGAACCTGAAACTCTTTTTTTCTAACTTCTCAAGGTCAATTAGTCTTTCCCTCTTGATTTGCGTGGCTAGCTGGATAATTTTACCCCTAATGAAGACTTTGTGGGCAGCCCACAGAGTCTCTGCTGAGATTCCATCAACATTGTTGAGAGTAAAATATTCCTAGAGGGATTTGTTTGTCTCAGAGACTCTAATTGGATCTAAGAGGATTAATTTTTTCAGCCTCCAGTGCCCTTGGCTAGTTTTGGGGGAGTGTAGGAGAATGGACATAAGGACCAGGGAGTGGTCAGACAGCACTGTGTCATTGATGCGGGAGTTTAGGATGTGAGGGAGGATGTACAGTATCTCACAAAAGTGAGCATACCCCTCACATTTTTGTAAATATTTTATTCTATCTTTTCATGTGACACCACTGAAGAAATGACACTTTGCTACAATGTAAAGTAGTGAGTTTACAGCTTGTATACCAGTGTAAATTTGCTGCCCCCTCAAAATATCTCAACACACATCCATTAATGTATAAACTGCTGGCAACAAAAGTGAGCACACCCCTAAGTCAAAATGTCCAAATTGAGCTCAAAGTGTCAATATTTTGTGTGGCCTCCATTATTGTCCAGCACTGGCTTAACCCTCTTGGGCATGGAGTTCATGAGAGCTTCACAGGTTGCCACTGGAGTTCTCTTCCACTCCTCCATGACGACATCACAGAGCTGGTGGATGTTAGAGTCCTTGCGCTCCTCCACCTTCCATTTGAGGATGACCCACAGATGATCAATAGGGCTTAGGTCTGGAGACATGCACCTTTACAAAAATGTGAGAGGTGTACTCACGTTTGTGAGATACTGTATATTGGTACCAGAAGATGTTCTATTCCAGCATATGAGCTATGTGGGCTAGAATAGTGAGCAAAGTCTCGTTTGGAGGGATTCAACTCTCTCCAAACGTCTGCCAGAGCTTGGGAGTGGATCAGTTTAGCTATTTTATAACTCGCCTTGGTCAGGCGAGTCATTTGGGTCTTGGGAGGTTTAGATTTTCCTACTCCCTGGTCAAAGGCTACATTGGAGTCTCTTCCAAAAGTTACTGTGCCTTCTAAAAGGGGGTTGAGGTGTCTTGTGGGTGCTTGAAAAAGGTTGCTTGCCCTCTGTTTTGGGGGAGTAGTATGACACCAGAGAATATAGATGCCCCTCGATTGTACCTTTTAACAAGTAAAAACCTGCCTTCTGGGTCCTCGTTGTCTGAAATCCAATTTAATGTGCGAGATTTGGAGAAGATGATGGCCACCCCTTTGGTCTTGTTCTCGGCATTGGCCAAGTAAAAGTTGGGGAAGTTTGAGTGCAAAAACTTGGGATTGTACCGTATTGGAAAGTAGGTCTCCTGGATCATAATAATATCCAGTTTCAGAGATTTGCAGCTATCAAACACTTTCCAGTGCTTAAGGGGAGAATTAAGGCCCTGAACATTATGTGTGGCCACTGTGAGGGTGTCGTGTGTGGGATTAGCCATTAAATTTGTGAAGGAAAATGCAGCTGTTTATACTGTCACTCACCCCAGCAAGTCTGCTTCCTGTGGGACGTTAAAGGAAGTCTTTATGCGGAAGATTCAGCAGTCCGGCATACCTTGTGGAGAGATTATCGTGAATGGCTGGAAGAAAAATAAAAGTCAGAAGGCACATGGAAAAGGAAGGAAAAGAGACAAGGGGATAAGAGGGGAATAGTAAAGAGAAGGGTGTTTCTCCTCGCTCAGGTATTTTGTCCAAGGGGGGAGAAGACCCCTGGGTTCCACCACGCAGCTAGAAATAAGGGTGTGGCCTGATTCGCATAGATGGCCTATCCCCCAGAGGCCTAAGGAAGTCTGCAGGATAGGGGGAGGCGCATGGGGACCACCCCAAAGCAGGGCGCTCTTTGGTGTAGTAGGATAAACAAGAGAATATTAGAAGAGGCAATATTGGGGCGCTGACTGTCCCCAGGACCAAACCCGGGCAAGACCTCTCCCCTCTCCTTTTGAGAGGGAAGGGGGCAGTGGGCCAGGTAAACCTGAAAGTTGAACATCCGAGTCCAATATGAAAAAACCCTGAGATATAGAAGGAGGACGGTAAGTTTGTGAGATCTTGCTTCTTCAGGATATAGAAGTCTCATCTTCCTCCCACAGATCTCCACCTTCTACACTAGGAGGGAATGAAGGTCCACCAGGACTATTATGAAAGGCTCTATGAAGGAGACCTGAGTCCCTGTGGTCAAGGACCTGGAAGATGATAATGTTCATTATCACAAGGGAGTCTTGTCTCGAGTAGGAGGAACTTGGATTCACTGAATAACAAGTTAATTAGAAGTACTGCTCTAAACTATCTTAAAGTGTAAACAAGCAATGGGAGAACACAGGAGATTACACTCCTATCAGGGGGTTCCTCAGAACCAAAAGGCAGAGCCAAAAACTAGGCTAGGGGGATGGAGCTCCTGAATTGTTGTGGAGAAGGTAGATCAGGGAGGACCATTATCCTTGGATCTCTTTGTCTTTGCTTTGTTCCAGAGAGGTGTCAGGGGGCTTGTGGGCGACGATCTTTTGGCTGATCCTGATGTAGTGGCGGACGTATCCATATCCACCTCCTGGATTATCAGTTTGTGGTAGAGGAGCAATTTTTCGCCTTCTGGAAAGCTGGAGAAAGCATAATTCTTTCCTCTGAAGAAGAACTTCACTCCAAAGGGAATGCACATTTATACCTGATGTCCCTCTGAGCCAGGGCTGATAGCAGAGGTTTGTCTGCGCTGTATTGTGGAAGGGGATAGGTCTGTAAGGACCTGTACTGGAAGACCCTGGCATGTCACCTGGGTCATGGAGCGTGACTTCTTCAGGACCCCCTCCTTAACAGCGTGGAAATGGGGTTTTGCAATAATGTTTCTGGATGAACCATCCTTCCTTGGAGGGGGTTGACATACATTTTAAAGGACACCTATACTTAAAAATGTATAGGATTCCATTGCTGCGTTCTTTTGAAAATACCGAATACCCGTTTCCTGACTACTATATTGCTCCAAATACTTCAACAATTTCCCTAACCCACAATATACAAATCAAGAGTTCACTAGGTGCATGCTTGTTCTGGTTTAGTGAGTTAAAAGGTATTGAGAGTAAAGACTGCCAGGGAACTAATATTTTCAGAAAGAGTTTAGCAATGGCATCTTCTGTTTTTCTGCATAGATTTCCATTAACATACCAGGACGTTTTGGATTGTGGGTATAAACTACAAAAGAAAATGAGATAACCATGCAGAAGGTATCCCTGGTGGGATTTAAATCCAGGACCTCGGTGCTGCAAATTACTAGTGCTTGTTATTGCAGTACCAACTATTAATACAGATGTTATTGTGTATTTGTCCTTCTTCCAATGTTCAGAATTCAATCCAAAGCTGGTCATGTATTCAGTTCTGATGTAACAAAAATTAGCATTTTTTCATTGAGATCATGGAGAAAGGAGAGGCATACATATAAATATTTGCCAATAATAATGAACAAACCATTGCAAATTATTTAATCATTTGCAAAGCCCCTTGCTGTGCAGTTTCTGCAGGTGATGCCCAAATTGGTCATACTAGTAATGGGTTTTCTAATGGCCTTTCAAAGAGTGAGGTTTTTTTTTGTAACAGTTGTTTTAAACAAGATGGATATAGTTTTCTTTAGTAAAAGCTTTCTTTCTTGTTAGAACTCTGCATTGATACTTACTCCAGATTTCATGTACTTTGATGAAGAACTGATGATGCATTTAAACTTAATGAAAGTGCTCCCACGTGTGTAGTCAATCTGAGAGCACAGCATTTAGTGCAGATGTATGTGGGTTAAAGAATAACATAAGCATCTAATTAAATTACCAGGGAAAATGTATCTGTTGCATTTCCATTAATGAAAGCAAACATACCCTTAAATAAGTATATTAAGCAGCTAATGATTTGTTATGTTATTATTTCAAGCTTTCCATGGGAGGGAAGACTTACAGGAACTGGAAAAGAATGATGGCCTTATTTAGCTAATCCATATTTAAGTGATTTTTTTTTAGGTATGGATGGATGGATGTTGGTGGTAGGCTTGTACACAGTACTTGATTAAGGTATACCAGAGGTAGTGCCAATTGTACTCCTGTAGACCGCTTTAGCCCTCTGAACCCCACTTTCAACTTATAACTAAAAAGATACGACCAACACACTTTTTGGAGTAAAATTGGCCTTGACGGCTATTTATTAACCACAACAACAATAAACATTCCTTAAAGCAGAAATAAAGAACAATAACAATGACCCCCCCCCCAAGTGGCCGATCCTTGGAGGCACTACCGAACCAACACAAAATTGTATCAGCGGAACCACTTAAGGTTCCTCAGCCGCAGAACCCCGGCTCGAGGACAATACCAAATTTCCCGCTGACACCTCCATTTCAACAAATTCCTATTAAACCACCATTAACCACCATTAACTGGGATTAACCATAGAATGCCCTACCATAGACTGGTCCTTACACTGATATTACACAGAAAATTTTGGACGCCTCCAAGAACCCCAACTGCCATACCACTACAACAGGGGTGGGAAGCTTCTTCTTCATCCATTTCTTCCAAGCACCACCAAATTAACAACCCCCGCTGCATTGCCCCTCCCTGCCTTACATTTTTACTCAATCACTGTCTGCACATGTTGGCCCACTCCTGACAATATTTTATTAACCCTCTAACTACCAAACTACCCTGCTAGGCTAGTCATGCCTGCCCTTCAAAATAAAACAATGAAAAGTATCGCCTCCCCAATGTGATAATAACTGCTGATCCAGTTTAGCATCTATTTTACCGATATTTAGCTTTCTTGTCCTCTGACTGAAAAGCAGCAGGTCCTTTTTTCGGTGAGTGGGGACACAAAGGGGTTTTTGGCACCTATCACGTTGCACCTGGAATGTCATTGGAGCACCTTTTGAGCACTTTCAAGCACGAATATACTTTAAAGACTTTTTTTATGGATTTTTGATTGATTTTCCATTTGAACACTGCATTTGTATTTGTTTATTTATGTATTAATTTGCTAAGTATTATTATCACATTGGGGAGGCGCTACTTTTCATTGTTTTATTTTGCAGCAGATATCTATCTGAGTGGAGCTGCCCCCCATCACCCTTATGCACATTTATGTGTATATATATATATACACCAATTTTAATCACGTTGATTTAATATTTTTTGTCATTTAATCATATTTTATATTTCCCACCGCTAGAGGAGGCGCTGCTTATTTAGTTGATCATGCCTGCCCTTCACCTATTTTATTTTGCTTTGGACAGGGAGTATCTTATTTGTACTAAAGGAAATCTATACTGAATGAACCATTGGAGCTGCCATAGCTGACCCATTTCTCAATGCGAGTTGCCTGGTTGTCTCTGACTTCAGTGGTTGATTTTATACCCACCAGAGAATCTATGAGGGGGTTTACTAAAACTGGTGCACACGGAATCTTTTGCACCTGTGCATAGTAACCAATTCGTTTCTAGTTTCAGCTTGCTCAGTTAAGCTTTGACAATAAAGCCTAGAAGCTGATTGGTTACTATGCACAGCTGCATCAGATTCTGTTTGCACCAACTTTAACCACTTGACCTCCGCAAGATTTACCCACCTTCATGAACAGGCCATTTTTTTCAATACGGCACTGCGTTACTTCAACTGACAATTGCGAGGTTGTGTGAAACTGTACCCAAATAAAATGTATGTAATTTTTTTTCCCACAAATAGACATTTCTTTTGGTGGTATTCTATCTTTTCCATGTTATATACTTTTTGTGCTATAAACAAAAAAAATGTGGAAAAAAATAACATCGCCAATATGTATTCTGCTACATATGTTTTGGTAAAAAAAAAACAATAACCGTATATTGATTCGTTTGTGCAAAAGTTATAGCATCTACAAACTATGGGATATAGTTTTTTATTTTTTTACTAGTAATGGCGCTGATCGGCAACCTATAGTGGGACTGCAATATTGTGGTGTACAAATCAGACACTAACTGACGCTTTTGACACTTTTTGGGGACCAGTGACACTAATACAGTGTTCAGTGCTAACAAATATGCACTGTCACTGTACTAATGACACTGTCTGGGAAGGGGTTAACATCAGGGACAACCAAAGGGTTAACTGTGTGCCTAGCCAGTGCTTGTGCACTGTGTGGAAGGTGCTTTTACTAGGGGAAGACATTGATCCATGTTCCTGCTTTGCAGTAACACAGGATCAATGCCTTCCCTACTGATAGAATGGTGATTTGCCTTGTTCTGGCCTTCTGCCTAATGATCGGCGGGTGCCGGTGGACATCGAGTCCACCGTACCCACAGATCAGCCCCCACTGTATATAATCACAGTGGGAGCAGGTTGCCGGCAACACGCATATGCGCCCCACACCCGGAAGTGCAGGATTACGTACTAGGTTCCTGATCCTGCACAGCAGAGCCGCCTAGCCTCCATTTATGCAAGCGCTCTCCCTCTATCTGTATGATAATTTCCAAAGGTTTTTTTACCTCCACAATTCAAAAATATTCAGGTGGGTTAAAATAAACCTGTACTAAAGAAACACATTGCTGACCATCTCATGGCTTTTATAGCCTCCAATACAGCAAAAAGACCTTTCCTTAAAAAAAAAAAATTGGCTGTGGGCTTCCTTAAAGAATATGTTACCCCAGTGAGCATTAAAAAAGGTGCATCTGAAACGTGTTATGGCCCTGCCCATCTCCGACATCACAGGCCGAATGTGATAGCGGTGTTCTCGGTGTGGCTGTATGCACGCTATAGCCCACTATAGTACTAACATCACATAATTAGTACAGTGGCTCCGACCTGAGCCATCAGTTTTTTTTTCATTTAGCCTGCTAGGTTGTAAGAAAATAAACTACTAGTATGTACAAGGCTTTGCAAAATGTATTTTAGTTTCAAACTGCTTTATTAGTGTGCAATTATTGTCTAGGCAAGAATCTCTCCCTGCCCCCTGCACATGCAGTTGGTTTCCTGGCGATCGGTGTATGGGTGGGGCCACCTGCATAGTGTTGCCAACCTACCAGATTGAAATTTACTGGCACAACACCCGAAATTTATTTGGCACAGTCACGTTTTTACTGGCATTTTACAAAAGTTACAAAATTCGTTTTCAGTGCAAATTTCAGTATTTAGGCTACAAACAAGTACACTGTGCAAATAGCAATGTGATTTAAGGTAGATAGCAAGGTAAAAAAAACATATTTCTGTTATTTTCAATATAATAGGGCAGATTATTTAGTCCATCAGTTTTGTCACCTATGTCAAATTGTAGAGATTTTTCCTTAATTTCTGTTCCATAACCACCACAGAAAGTGAGGTGAAATCCCTGGTAGCCACTAGGATCACCACAATTTATGTCCCCACTTCTAAAGAGTTCCTGTCTCCATCACCTCCTGTTTTTATCCCTCCAGTCTCCATCCCTCCATAACTCCTCATCTCCATCACACCATCCACCCGTCTCCATCCGTCCATCACCTCTTGTCTCCATCACACAATCCCCCATCACTTCCTGTCACCATCCCTTCATCCCCATCACCTCCTGTTTCCATTACACCATCCTTCCATTACCTCCTGCCACTTATCCAGTGCACACTGCACTCATACAGTGCACACTCACACTAATAGAGAGAAACTGCTGCAGCCTGGCTGGCGGCTGTCTGTCAGAGTGAGCAGAGACAGTGTGGGTGTCAAGCAGTCACACACTCACTCTCCTGACTTTTTGGCTGGCTTGAAGAGGAAGCATACCGCACTCACCACTGTGAACAGGAGGGCTGTAGGGTCAGCCAGAGCAGGGAGGCAGGCAGGAATCAGGAGGATCCATCCATCCATCCGGAGCAGATGGTCAGGTGCTGGCTGGTGGTGGTGTGGCGGGAAAATGCAGTAACCTCATTTGAGGGCGGATGGGCTGGGCAGAGGCACTAGCTGGCAGCAGGAGGAGTGGTCGTCCAACTCGGCTCAGGGTCAGGATCGGATCTTCTCACTCGCCGCTCAGGGATTTCCGTAATGGCACATGCACAGCTCTGACCGGAGCAGATGGCGGCCTTTTACTGGCACTTTTCGGCTGATACAGACTTTTACGGACACCCGAAAAACTGCCCTGTTTTTACGGGTTGTCCGTAAATTTACAGAGGGTTGACAACACTGCACCTGCTTATGCACCAAGACTGCTATCAGGGAAGTCCGAAACCTCCCCTTTTTTTGCACGTGCTTGGAAACTCACCTGCTTGCGCAAAGATGCCCGCAGGCTCAGCCATGGCCATAATGGTGGCGTTCAAGAAAGCAGAATTAAACCCAATCCAAAAATGTGATACACTGCAGATTAGCAATCATTAGATTGGTGGTGAGAAAACAAGGAAATGGGAGGAAAGTCTCCCTCCCATATTGTATATACTTTAAGGGATATGAAATTGTCACGGAGGTGAGCACAAAGGCAAAATTAGTTAAAAAATCATTTTTATTATATAAAAATAGGTAAAAACATCATAAGAACATGTAAATGTGTGAATAACACATGCCACAAAGCCAATAATATGTGTTTCCAGCATAAGCATAGAGAGGTTCATAAGCATAGAGTAGTCCAACGCATTTCACAGAGCGTCGCTTCTTCAGGGAAACTCAATATGCATCTAGATGGTCAATTAAATTCGAAAAATACCTCATTACAATCACAACAATCTACAGGTAAATTAATAATTTTACAATAACAAAGATTTAAAACCAATGATACATAGAAACATTGAATAAGTACCATGCTCACCAATTTCATCAAATTATAGTCCATAGTGCCAGAACCCAGGACCAAGTCTGACAGACACTGGATCACACTCTAGGTGGAGTCAGGCAGGTACGGCTCACATATCTGAATTATTAAAGTATAGAGGACCTCAAAAAGCCAATGTATCTATAATAATATACATAAAAGACATCCAGCTAGCATGGCTCAGTTCTCGCTCAGTCAACAACCAATGGAAACCAGCCTACCTCATCCCAAATGGGACACACATATAGGGCCATCCCATCACAACTATCACAGGGGAGGGACAGCCCAGCCGGCACCCACATATCCACCCAATCCCATTCCACAAGCACCACCAGCAAAAGCAAACCAACACATATAACCCCCCAACATACATGCCAGCCACACGCCAGTCACACAGGCTCATCACACATACAGAACCCCCAAACTGCATCTCCGCCAAAACACCAACCAAACACAATTCAGACAATGGCACCAATCCCAAACATCCACCACAGCAAGGGACAGCACCCATCCCACCCCAGGCCACCTCCCCTACTCCCCAAGGCAACACCATACAGCACACTATGAGGTTAATTCCATAGCGGCTGCTCGCCACGCTATCTATAAGGGTCAATACATACAGTCAGGTCCATAAATATTGGGACATCGACACAATTCTAATCTTTTTGGCTCTATACACCACCACAATGGATTTGAAATGAAACGAACAAGATGTGCTTTAACTGCAGACTTTCAGCTTTAATTTGAGGGTATTTACATCCAAATCAGGTGAACGGTGTAGGAATTACAACAGTTTGTATATGTGCCTCCCACTTTTTAAGGGACCAAAAGTAATGGGACAGATTAACAATCATAAATCAAACTTTCACTTTTTAATACTTGGCTGCGAATCATTTGCAGTCAATTACAGCCTGAAGTCTGAAACGCATAGACATCACCAGACACTGGGTTTCATCCCTGGTGATGCTCTGCCACGCCTCTACTGCAACTGTCTTCAGTTCCTGCTTGTTCTTGGGGCATTTTCCCTTCGGTTTTGTCTTCAGCAAGTGAAATGCATGCTCAATCGGATTCAGGTCAGGTGATTGATTTGGCCATTGCATAACATTCCACTTCTTTCCTTAAAAAACTCTTTGGTTGCTTTTGCAGTATGCTTCGGGTCATTGTCCATCTGCACTGTGAAGCGCCGTCCAATGAGTTCCAAAAA